>OY856186.1:157077039-157084539 GCA_963693315.1 Diogma glabrata
ATATATATATCTTCTTATATATATAAAAATCACGTGTCACGATGTTTGTCCGCGATAAACTCCGCAACAACGTCACCAATCTTAATGAAATTTTGTACAATGTGTGTATGATGGTCCAGCTTGAGAGATAGGATAGTTATTATCTTGATTAAATGCCTAGATATTTTTTAATTGCGAATTAAATGTTAAATATGAATGGTTTATATGCCAACTTTTAGATGGCAGCGTAAATCAATTCATTCAATAGATAGTAAACTTCAACTACGTATAAGGCCATTATTAGACTATCAAATATGTTTTAGTAAAGAAAGTTTTGTTGTATTTGATAGTAAACGAAAAGTATATTATGCTAAGTCAAATACGTTACCAAAGGTTATTGATAATTTTTTGCACGATCAGGCGATTTTGCATGTTTGCTGATTCGTAAATAAACATAGTAAGTTTCGTTTACAAACCTTACCTTACTTGCCAGTAAGGGAGACCTCAGGGTGTGAATAGAAACGATTATTAGTTAAACAATTGTGTACGTCTATTCACTAGCTTCAAATTTAAATAACATTCATTTAAAAATATTGCAATTAAAAGAATTAAAAGCAATTAATTTTGAAAATATATTCGATGGAATTAAGTTTTGCAACAAAAAAACCTATAGAATTATGATGAAACGCAAAGCTTACTATTTTGAAATGACATTTTAAGAAATTTTCTTAAAAACATTCAAACTCGAATTTTGTGAATGAATTTTATTATTTAAATAATTTTAATTGAATTTTTATTAATCGTACAAAAAATGTAATAAGCATTTTGGGCATTAAGAGTATTACCGATTTCGGATATATTAGAGATCTCGACTTCGTCTCGATCTCAAAACATATATCCTCAATCGGTAAAACACTCTTACTGCCCTTAATACTTAAATAACTATTGTGGAGGTTACATATTAATTATAGAAGTTTTAAAAAGTATCGACACCTGTAAAAAATTTATTGTATTGGTTTTTATAAAGTGTGAATAAAAATAAGAGTAAAAATTAAAGAAAACAATAATTTAAATTTAATTATTTATTATTTTAAATTTTTCATTGATCTTCAATCTTCTTTACAAAAATCAATATCAAATTGAAAAATGCTCTTATTTGTATTTAAATGTAATGTATTGTATTTAAATTAAAATATAACGATTAGAGGTAAAAAAGATTTTCATCAAAACTGGATGAAAAACTAGGTAGCGAAGTTTATTTTACAACGTTTGCACTCTCCAATTTCCTGCCATATTTTTTTTATTGACCGATATATTTGATAGTGTGATATACGCCTCATAAATTTGGGTTAGCCAATAGATGGTGCCGTATTTGTATTTGAAACTTTGTTTTTAACGTTGAAGTTTGTGCAAATTACACTACGATTTGCTTTTTCAAATTGTCGTGTAATATTTTTTCATTGCTGGTTGGCGATAATTATTTTAATTGGTTTTTTGTCTAAATATCAGTTTATGCGCGTGGCTTGCTTTGATCAATGTTTTTATAGTGATAATTAAAGAATTCAATAACGAATTAAATATATACTCCCACAGGAAGATTTGTAAAATTTAAAATTTTTGATCTATGGGTGTGACAACCCCGCGTACTTAGATTCCTGCTATTTGCAAATGAGTGAGCTTGAGTTATCGTAAACCAAAATTGGCAGGGAGATATCACTAGCCAAAGTGATATCTCAGGGAATTTGGCGGATGAACTTTTTTCAATCAACGATAGCACCCTTAGTCTTAGTTATAGAATATTCTTTGACGATGGCATGCTATTTCTTTTATAATAAAATGTGTTGGATAGTACGCATTACAATGTGAGCAACAACAGCTCATGACAGCCTTTGAAGAATAGGGTCCACAACAACATGCTTTCTAAGGTGTTGATGGACGCAAATTTTTTATTTTTTTAAAAAATGAACTTTTTCGTTTGCTTGAAGAAAGGAGCTTCCATATAACTATTAAATATGCCGGGTTTAATCCTTCAGCAAAACCATGTTTTACATGATCTTGGTATATGCTTCTAGCACTATAAGCATAATTGGTAGCCCAATTTAGCTTTGTTCCTACAAATTTGAAAAAAAAAGTATTTTATTTTTATATGGGATTTGTTGCATTAAATTTCTAGACAATACTTTTGTGTGAATTCATAGAATGGCGAACATTTCTATTCTAATTAACATCCTAAGTCACGATTGTATAGTCATTATTGATTGTTTTCAATCAATGTGAAATCAATGGCTGACACTTGGTCAATTTGTAGTCCTACATGAATTAACATTAGACTACATTAAGGGAATTTAAATTAATTTTGAATTTTTTGAGATCAATTAAACTCAAGTAAGTAAAGAAGTAATTGGAATTTTTTCAATTCAAAGGTATGGTTTGAAGTTTCTCAGAAAAAAACTCCACTTCACCTTTTGTGTAAAATAAATAAAGTTTTGAGAGATTTTTAGAGTGATTAAGCTTAAAGTAATTATTTTAATTCACATGAATTTTGCAATTTTAAAGCGTTTTTTATTTTCGTTCAAAAAAACTTCTTTAAAACAGTTTTTGTGTGTTTCGTGTCGGGAACAAATACAATTTACAATTGTATAATCACAGATGAAGAATTCAATTTAAATAAATATGAGATAATGAAGTTTCAATTTAGAAATTATCTGAACATGAAAATTAAAATATGTTTCATTGTTGTTTCATCCACTGTGGCTGAGTCTGTAAGATGGCTTTAAACTATGATGTCTCTGATGAGTGTGAGTTCAATCCCGACAATAATTACTTATTATCGGGAATAATACTTTCAATAATTACTTTGAGCAATAATTGCTCACAAAATCGCCCAAAAATTAATATTCCATTAATATTGTCTATATATGGAACATATATGCCAATATATTGATAGTGTAAGATATTAGCTTCGCATTGATTTGCAACAATCAATAATGACTTTAAAATGGCTTAGGATGTTGACTAAATAGAAATATTTCTCATCCTATGAATTCTTATACAAAAACATCCAAATAATTTTGATTTTTTTGGCATCACTTCTTCTATACCTTCATCGAACATATTGTCGCTATTGTTACTGCCCTTGCTGACCATAAAATGACATAACGATCAAAATTTTTTGCAACATTTTTAGTAACCTACCACAGGTAAAGAAAGCGTATATCAAACCGTATGAGCACTGTGAAAATTTGCGAATCCATTTTTGTTCCGTATGTTCTAATGTTCTATATAGAGACACACCTGAAAACTCAAAAACTCAAATCAAATAGATCGCGTATTTTTTATATATCCTTTATTGTATATATAATACTATTTTTGTTATATTTTACTGATCAACTAGAGTGCTGATCCTTTAACATTCATATTTAAAAAAAAAATAGATCATTTCTCATTACAACTCTTTGAAATTATTGCTACTACGTCAACAAAATCTATACACACAAACTTTATTTATAGGCGTAGCAAAGCACGCCGGGTCCCACTAGTATATATATATATATATATATATATATATATATATATATATATATATATATATATATATATATATATATATATATATATATATATATATATATATATATATATATATATATATATATATATATATATATATATATATATATATATATATATATATATATATATATATATATATATATATATATATATATATATATATATATATATATATATATATATATTAGGGTGCTTTTTTTTTGGGCGACAATTCTTTTTTTCTGGTGCCCCACCAAAATTTTGTTGGAAATACCCAAGAAAACGTCCTCCTAAAATATGAGCCCTCAAAATTAAAGTTTAGCACTCGGCATTTGCGTTTGAATATTTTCCATACAAAATACATGTAAACTTTAGTGTTTTTTAAAAAAAAAATTACAGCTCAGCGGCCTTTTATACTATTTTAAAATGGAAAAAAGCAACTAACTCAGGATTAAATTATCTACAAAAATGCTTATGGAGATGTAACTGTAACTTACACCGGTGACACAGTACAGATCACAAAATTAAATTTCATATGAATTTCTTGTTCTTTTGTTTTTATTTCATAAATGGCTAAAGCTGAAGGAAAACTGTCAATAACAAAGTTGTAGTTAATTAAGTTTCCTACAAAAAACTCACAACAACCGAATCTCTATGATTGATATTTCTCGAGATAATAGGCTTTTATTAAAATGGATGTTTTAAGAGATTTTCCTCATCAATTTATGAAGATCGCAAGTTCTAAAATAATAAGAGTTTATTATCTCGAGAAATATCAATCATAGAGATTCAGTTTTTATGAGTTTTTTGTAGGAAACTTAATTAACTACAACTTTGTTATTGACATTTTTCCTGTAGCTTTAGCCATTTATGAAATAAAAACAAAAGAACAAGAAATTCATATGAAATTTAATTTTGTGATCTGTACTGTGTCACCGGTGTAAGTTACAGTTACATCTCCATAAGCATTTTTGTAGATAATTTAATCCTGAGTTAGTTGCTTTTTTCCATTTTAAAATAGTATAAAAGGCCGCTGAGCTGTAATTTTTTTTTTAAAAAACACTAAAGTTTACATGTATTTTGTATGGAAAATATTCAAACGCAAATGCCGAGTGCTAAACTTTAATTTTGAGGGCTCATATTTTAGGAGGACGTTTTATTGGGTATTTCCAACAAAATTTTGGTGGGGCACCAGAAAAAAAGAATTGTCGCCCAAAAAAAAAGCACCCTAATATATATATATATATATATATATATATATATATATATATATATATATATATATATATATATATATATATATATATATATATATATATATATATATATATATATATATATATATATATATATATATATATATATATATATATATATATATATATATATATATATATATATATATATATATATATATATCGATATTTACTATAAATTATAAAATTAGAAATCGACAACATAACATTTCTAAAATTATATTTTTTTTTCATGGTTGCGTTGTTTAAAAAACTTTGTAAAATTATATGAAAAACCATAGCAACTACAATTTGTTATTCTTCTTACACTAGTGGGAAAAAACCCATTTTCACAGGGCATTAAACGTGATGAAAATAGACTTTTCATATACTATCATAGAAAATCGATTTTTATTTTAGATTATTAAATTAGAATTCGATAAAATAACATTCTAAATTCAAAAAATTAGAAATCGACATGGTTGCTTTCTTTTAAAAACGTTGTAAAGTTATATGAAAATACCATGGCAACTACAATTTGTTATTCTTTTTACACTAGAGGAAAAAAACCATTTTCGCAAGGGATTAAGCCAGCTTGAAAATTATTTTTGCGGTAGATAAAAATAAAAACACGAACAAGATGGATTTTAGCTTCTCGAAAAATTAAGGTTATATTGAAAAATAATCGAAACAAAAGTTTGAGATTTTGTTGTTGATATAAACTATATCATATTATCTTTTTTTCGATAGGATGCATATATCAGCCACAAATTGTAAAAACCCATCATAAAACCCTCAAACGTATATTATATGACATGAAATTTATTACTATAGAGATTATTAGTTTGTTAAAAAAATGTTGTCAAGTCTGTCAAAAGAAAGATTTTTATTTATTTTTTATCCAATTTTTTGGAAAAAAATAAAATTAATTATTTGTATGGTATGAAATTTTATTATTATTATATAGAATTATGGCATTATAAGTTTGTCAAAAAAATAATGTCAAGTGTGTCAAAAAATAATTTCATTTATTTTTTTAGCCTATTTTTGGAAAAAAAAATTTAGTTGTTTTTATGACGTAAATATAATTGAACATGAAATTGGCATGGACATTTTTGAATTTGTTTTTGAAATATTTTTGGAATTTTGAAAAAAGTTTGTATTATTGGTTATGTTATAATTTTTGCAATATTTTTAGAATTTTGGAAAAAGTTTTAATTTTTGATTTTGTTAAAATTTCGCAATATTTTTAGAATTTTTGAAAAAAGTTTAATCTTTGATTTTGTAATAATTTTTGGAATATTTTTGGAATTTTTAAAAAAGTTTGATTTTATTTAATTTTTACAATATTTTTGGAATTTTGAAAGAAATATGAATTTGTGATTTTGTAATATTTTCTCGAAACGCTAAATGGAGAAGTTTTTCAGTAGTTTGCTGATTGTAATCATCTTTTCACTAAAGTATGTTAATTTATGATCTGTTATAATTTTCCGGCAACGTATTGATGTTGCGTGTTATTTTTCTAATAAATTTCTAAACAGAGATAAAAAACACATGTACTTTAACAAAGAGTTATGTTTGATATACAGTAGACGGCAAAAAAAAGTAAACAAACCTGAAAATCTTACACAATCATCTCTAAATGTTTCGATTAATTTGAAAATTTAAAAACCAGAGTCAAAACCTAACAAGTATTTATTTGCTAATAAAATGACAATATTTATGTTTATTTAAATCATTTTTATTTTAAAGATTTTTTTAATTCAATATTTGGTTTTAAATCAGCCTTTGACAAAAAAAAGTAAACAAAAATTTTATAAATGAAAAAAAATTTAAAATTAATACTTTGTGTGCCCTCCCTTGTTTTGAATAACTGCCACCAACCTTCTAGGTATACTTTCAACTAGAGCTTTTAAATATTCCTCTCTAATCTCATTCCAAGCTACATCTATGCCATTCCAAAATGATGGGAGATTCCTTCGAGAAGAAAAAGTGATTTTTGAGTCCAATTGAGTCCAATTGAGTCCAAAGATACTCAATCGTGTTTAAATCTGGTGACTGTGGCGGCCAATCGAGCATATTAATTTTTTTCTTCAAGAAATATTCTTTAGCGGGGCTTGAAGTGTGCTTAGGATCATTGTCCTGTTGAAAAACATATCTTGTCATTCTCATTTTTTTCACTGAAGGCCTAATATTATCTTGCAGTAGTTTAACATAAGACTCTCCAGTCATCTTCCCATCTATTCTAACTGTTCTACCCACACCTTTCCAAAAAAAACACCCGCACACCATGAGAGAACCACCACCATGTTTTACTGTTCCTTGTGTATGTTTAAATTGTAGCCTTTCAGGATTTTTACACCAAACACGTTGTCGCCGTTTTGTGTTTTTTTAACTCGAATTTGCTTTCTTCAGTCCAAATGACTTTTATTCCAGAACGGAAGTGGCTCATTCACATACTTCTTGGCAAATTCCAAACGTTTCTTTACATTTTGTTTTATGAGAAACGGTTTCTTCGTTTTTAGAAAGCTCTTAATACCTCTTTCAGTTATTCGACGACGTATAGTTCGATCTTATATATTTAGATCAAGATCTTCTTTAAGTTCTCGCACACTTTTGGCCGGATTAGATCGAATAACTCGATAAATACTGCGATCATCTTTATCTGTGGTTATTTTTTTCGACCACTTTCTGATCTGCGAGCGACAGAACCATGATTTCTGTATTTTTTTAT
>OY856186.1:157089539-157161200 GCA_963693315.1 Diogma glabrata
GATGATTGTTTTTCTTGGATCGAAATGTGTGAGAGCCAAATCTGATTGTAATATGGCTATTGCTTTGTTGAATGAATTTTGACATTCGTTTGACCATACGAATTTTGAATTTTTTTGGAGTAACCTGTCTAAAGGTGCTCTTATGTCTCTCATTTCTTTGATAAACTGACCATAATAATTTATCATACCAAGAAATGAACGGACTGTTGTGATATTAGTTGGTGCAGGCATGTGTGATATAGCCTTAATTCGCTCGACATCAGGTTTGCGACCATCACGGTTGATAATAAAACCAAGATAGTTGATTTGAGGCATTTTAAATGAACATTTTTCAACTTTAAGATGAAAACCCCAGTCTTGTATGCGACTAAGAACTTCATGTAAGTTTTTGTCGTGATCATCTTCAGTTTTACCCATGATTATTATGTCGTCTATGTAACTAACAACACCTGGTAAGCCAGACAACATTGTGTCGATAATTTGTTGAAATATACTAGGAGCCGATTTTATGCCAAAAGGTAGTCGATTGTAGCGATAAAGTCCACGATGTGTGTTGATCGTTAACAATGGTTTAGACTCGTTACTAACTTGCACCTGAAGATAGGCATCTGAAAAATCGATTTTAGAAAAAAATATACCTCCATTTAAAGATGCGAAAATATCCTCTGGTGATGGTAAAGGATATTGATGAGGTTCTAGATTTTCATTTAAACCAGTAGAAAAATCGCCACAAATTCGAATTGACCCATTTGTTTTTTTTACAGCCACAATTGGAGCAGCCCACTCTGAATAATTAATAGGCGTAATGACATTGATATGTTCAAGACGACTTAATTCGCTGTCAACAGCTTCTAAAGATGCTAAAGGTACTGGTCGTTTTGGACGAAAAATTGATTTTGAACCTGGTTTGATATGAAGTGCTGCTTCAGCCTTATTGCATAGACCCAGTGAAGATTGAAATAATTTATCATATTTATGTTTCAAAGTTACCATGAATTGTTGTTGGCTAAAATTTTTTGTATTCGCTGGTTCCCTTAGGCTCGTCAGTTGATTACAAAATGAATTTATGGGAACATCCCACAGCCCAAATAATTCTATCAAATCGATTCCCAAAATATTTAAATCTGGAACATTTGATATGTATATTGTACATAGTTTATTGATATCTCTGAATGATAAATTACATTGTAGTTCAGACATAAGTTGTAAAGTTTGTTGAGACGCATTTTTAGCTGTGTGAGAGGTTGGTTCCGTCAAAGGACTACCAATTTTTACCCATGTACTATGTGAAATTATAGTTATGTCTGATGCTGAATCTATTTGTAGTCGAACTGGAATATTATTTATCTGTACCGTTGTGTATTTGCGTTGAGTATCATTATTTATTGCTGATACAGAAAAAATACTGTTAGTGTTTGAAAATAAGCGGCTTGAGTTTTTATTTTTTTTGTAAATTTTTCTTTTGTGTTGAATAGCATTTTTGCTCCTATCGAAACAAAACCCTTCTTTATGTCCTAACTGCCCACATTTAAAACATTTGTTTGTTTTGAAAGAACAATTTACTGTGTAATGCCATTCGCCACACAACCAACATGGTGATTTTGGAAGTTTGATTTCGTCGTTTGAAACTGGGTTACTATAATTTTTGTTTGAATCAACTTTATTAATTGCATGCATTGATGTACCAACCATTGCAGTGTCATGTTTGAGATTTAATAAACGATTACATTCAGTTGTTAAATCATTTACTGTTGTTTCACTTTTTGATTCAATTACTGATAATAGTTTTGTTCGAATGTCGGCATCATGTGAGTGTGTTAAGCCACAAACAAAAATTAAACATTTAAATTGATCAGCTGTTAATGACGATAGATTAAAATCCTCACACTGCCGGTTGACTAAACCTGCATATGTTATATAATCATCACATTGATTTTTTTCGAATTTCAAACAATTATAACGGCGTGCAAAAATAGAAGTACTTTTACCAAATATGTAAATTAATTTTGCCACAGTATCTTTAAAATTTAAATCTCTTGTTATTTTAGGTAAAATATAATTTGTATACCTGTTATGTGCAGTAGAATCCAGTTTCCTTAATAATAATCGAACCAAAGAAGGGTCATCTAATTCTTTTCCATCAACAGTAAAAACTTCTTCATGCCTTGTGTACCAATTTTCAAAAGTATTGTTATTTTCTTCGTCATACGAAAATACGGTAATAGACTTTGATAAAGTATCCATTAATTTTTCTGAAGATGATTTAATTGTTGTAGTCGTGTTATTGCATAAAGAATTATTGAATGATGATTCTTGTAATGATTTAACAATAGCGGCATTCATTTTTCTTTGTTCTTCCATAAACAATTTGAATTGGTCTATATCCATTTTCACTATTAGGTGTAATATTTTTGTATGTTAAACTACACTGTTTATATAAAAATGATAAATTGTTTAACTGCACTAGATATAGTATGTTTTCTTTGTGTGTAGGTATAACGTTAGTTTTATTATTTAACAAAATCACTGAAAAACTTTTTCACGAGTCACGATTTTAATTACCATTTTGTTTTTAAAAATAATCGAAAACTAACGCTCCCGACGTCGCCAATATGTTGTGTACGAGGTACGAGTGGATTTTATACTATGAATTAAAACACAACATATAATTTTATAATATAATTATTATTTAAATTATGATTTAATATTAAGATCCGCTTTCACTAATCGGTAGATACAGAATGCCCTATTTAATATCTTTGATATTACAAAACATTTCAAATAGCGGTACAATACATGTTACATGAATACAATATAATTCAATACAATAAAATATAGATTCGTGGGTAGCACACCTATTTGTTGCGTACCCAACATATATATATATATATATATATATATATATATACATATATATATATATATATATATATATATATATATATATATATATATATATATATATGTATGTATGTATGTATGTATATGTATATGTATGTTTGCGTATATGTGTGTATGTGTGTATATATGTATGTATGTATGTGTACATGTATGTGTATATGTATGTATATATGTATACATATGTGAGTACATGTGTATATATGTGTGTATGTACGTGTATATATGTGTGTATGTGTATGTATGTGCATGTGTATATATGTGTATATATATATATGACAATGGTGAATGGTCGTCTTATCAACACTTGTTATAAGTGACAGTGTGAATTTTAAACTAAATTAATCTCTTAAATGATAAATATATAAGTATAACTAAATGTAGTGAAAACATTAATTGTAATAATCAGTTTTATATCTAATATAATAGTTTTAAAGTGTTGGTTTTAATAATTAAACTCTAAGGTAAGATTGCTTTCAAAAATGGAAAGATGTGGGCGACCAAGATGTAATCTTCCCTAAATGTAAAATTTATTAACTCTGATTTTTACTAGAAAACTAAATAAAGGTGTTATTGTGCTATTCGATTTTGTGTAAAATTTAAACCTACTTAGAGCTTTAACTAGCGAAATTTAGTTATTATTTCAAATTCAGTTTAAAATTTCATTTGTTGACATAATTTTATGTGATAGATTTATCTCTTTCTATTTATCCAAACATTATCCATAAAATCCAATAAGATTTTTGAACGATATCAACGAGCAGGGTTAATTGTTTTTGTTAAATTAATTCTTGTGTTTCAAGAAAAATTCAAAACATTCTTGCGTTAATTATATTATATAAAATAATGTTTTGTAAAATTTAAATAAATACATTTCAAATAAAAACATCAAGTGAAAGATAATATTTTTATCCAATTCAATCCCAATACTTTTTTATATGAAATTCACTCAATTCTCAAAGGGGTTTTTTGTTTTTTATATATATGTACATAATATAAATGTTTTTAACCATAAATAACCATAAATAATTTTAACCATAAATATAATAACATGAATTCAGATTGGAGAGTGCAGAGGACTACAATTTAGTCATCATCCTATTATACTAATAAATTACATGAATAACAGGTTTCCGACTGGAGATTGCAGGCGAGAAATTTTAGATACGGGATTGCTGATTGGCGATTGCAGATTATATGTATAAGTGATTGTCCTTGTGATTGTCTCCTAACAGTAGTAGCTAGATACGATTTGCCAAGTGTCTGTAACCGGGTCGTTCACTCCTAACTTACAATTACCTACCTATCCTTACCTATTGTTATATGTAAAACGACTGTAGGAAGTGGCCCGGCCGTAATCCGGGAGTCTCGCCTAGTGCTTGGTCCTACAGTCCAATCAATCAATCAATCAATCAATCAATTATTTACAATTATTTGAAAAATAGAAAACAATTTTGTTTACTTTTTTTTGTCCACCCGTATTTGGTCTACACAACATAAAGAAACAAATTGAAATACACATTTGCATGTTTAAATGCAAATAAATAGTATTTATTGATTGGTTTTATCATGATTAATCATGATTGATAAAATGTTGATGCATTATAAAAGAAGAAAATATTTTAAGAAGAGTTTTCTTATTAGTTAGACTTTGTTTACTTTTTTTTGCCGTTCACTGTACATCGCTGCCCAAAACTAAAAACAATGTCCTCATAAAAGTTTTTTGCCGAAAACTATATCAAAATCCTTAACCCAGACCGAAGTCGTGATATCTCAGAGCCTTGGGATTTCAGCCCCTCCATATTCTTCCATTTCGTTTAGTTGTCAGATATTTAATAACATATTAAAATTTATTGCAATTCACAAAATATGACTATAGGCAGCTGAAAATATTATTGTACGTGAGTGGTCTTAGGCGCGTATCTGTTAACAAATTAAATTAACATAGCTTAAACCAGTTTCAACCTGAGGTCATTATCAATAATAAAAGAAAAGCACTTGTTACAGAGTTTACGATAATTGTCTTTACTCTCAACACTGTAAAGTGTTGTAAGAATGGAATTATAGCCCTTACCACTTAGAGTCATTTGACGTTATCGCAAACTGCACCAGCTTATCATTTACACCTAAGTGAGTTTCAAAACTCTATAGCAACATATTTCTAATAAACAAAACCCCAAGCGGGTATATTTCAATTTAGTCACAAGCAATACTCGTATTATAAATAATATTAAATTGAAATAGTTCAATTAAATTTCCATTAATTTACCATTAACATAACCAACTGCAAAAACATAATTTGCATCAATTTTAAAATATTTTTACTATTCCAATTTTAGTTTCATAAAAGTTTTTACGAGAAAAGCGCTTTTATTGAATTGTACAGCAAAACTAAATGCAAACACAAAAATATTATAATTCATTTTGCAAATAACACTTCTGTTTTTATGATTGTTTCTTTTGTTTTTATTTAAATTTTCCATTAGTGGAAATTTATTCAATTTGGTTCTTCAAAATCTAACGAATTGATGATGATGCAATTTATGTTATATTAAAGTATTGGCAACAAATGGAGAAAATCGAGTATCAATTTAAAATAGAAGCATCAATATTTACTAAATATTGATATACAAATAATTCTATTATTTTGCTGCACTATTTCTAGTAATTTCAGTGATTAAACCGAACCGCAATTATCATTTAGAAATTATAGTAAATTTGTTTGATTTATTTTTTGCTATTAAAAAGGTACTTCGAATTAAACAACTATAATTATATAATAATCATACGCAGAATTTGATCCCACCAATAATAACATATATAGTTCAAGAAACCACATCTGCTGTCAATCAATTTTTTACACAACAACATATTAAATCAGACATCAATTCAGTCGCAAGTCACACATTGTTTCATTGAAGTAGAATCGAGTGATACTTAATTTAACTCCAAAAAAACAAAGAAATATTATTTAATTCATGGTTTTAGTCGTAAGCCATCAATTGCTTTCACACATTAAAATTATTAGACGTTTTATTCGGATGAAGATCAAAGGCTCAAAAAGGACTAATTTCGTATCAAAATTATTTGTTTAGAAATTTGAAATAATTCGTTTGATTAGATTTTGATGAGTGACAAACCAAACTTTGTGGTTTTAGGATCAAAATTTAGTGTTACTTGCTATTTTACTATGATCCTTTCCCTATTTTTACAGGTAGTTTATAGATAATATAATATTTTTTCCCACGGAACAATCCAACGCGTAATTATTGATTTTATTTCAGCTGGGCAAATTGGGTTAATTAAAAAACGATAGTGGGAGGATATTTTTTTGTTTTTAAATTAACGGTGGCTATAATACGATTGATTTAATAAACATAATTATATATAGCTTTGTTCCGAAAAATAACATAAAAAATTTAAAATCTCTTCATGAATCTTACAAGTTATCAATAAATTCCAATCAATTAAATCTATGAATTTATTGTTCCTTTTTCTTATACGAATTCAAATTAATGAATCTATACTAGAAAATATGTATCATATTACCTACCGTATTGAACAACGACACAGGGGGCAGAATCCATTTAATACAAAATAAAATTAAACCTAAACAAGAAATAAAACACAACGGCTCATTCTTATCGATGAAGTGTATTGAATTTTTATTTTGTCAACTAAACTATAAAAAGTTAAGGTATTAATTATTTTTGATGCATAATAATTTTTTGAGTTTTAAATTTTCATGATTATTTCTTTTGATTAAGACGTTTTAACTTAAGCTATGCATGTTTTGAGACTAATAAAGGTCTAATAAGAGAATCACTATTATAATACAAAAATACGGCATAAAAGCGATGTAATGCCGGCTCCACACCTACAAATTTTGGTGGCGAACGCGTGCGTCGCAAATATTTTCGCCGCAAAAATATTTTATCACACAGATATTTCTTCACGTAAATTTTTACGTCACTCCGCTCAAGCCATTCGTGAAAACGAGAACAGGTTATATTAATTTTCTGAATCGTTTGTTTTTGTCGAGGCTTTTGTACTTTCCTGCAGCCAAATTCTGTAACGGTGAAGCGATGAAGTGATAAGTTTTTTATCACTTCACCGCAAAAATATCTAAGTGAGTGAAGTTTTAAAATTATAAAGATAACACTGATTTTTTGTTTTGGCAATAAAATGAAATCGTTTCTTTTGTTGTTATTGACATTATGTCAAAAAACACCATAACGTCAATGTAATTTGATTTTTAAAATTGTATTTCTAAATTTAATGCAGATTTATTTTTCAAATTTATTTTTTAAAATATTTATATATATTTAAATTGTGTTAAAAGTTAAAATAAAACATTTAATTTTATGTATTTTTGACGTTTGACAGTTCGGGGCTTGCTATTAGATTTTTTAACACTCAAATCGCATATATAGAATCGCAAAAATGGTAAAATGATAAAAAAATAATGATAAAATCGAAATGAAGAATTTTTTAACACTTCACAGTTACAGAATTTGACTGCTGGTTAAATTTGTATTTTTTGATATTTATATTAAAATATAATATTTATTTCAAATAAATAAATATGGATATGAACTAAATAAATTTTTAAGTTGTGGAAAGCGTCCACACTAGAAACAACATGCGGCGCAAATCTCTTTGATGTTTGTCAAAAAACCGACAAGCTACGGATCGTGTGTGTTGCATGTGAAAAAAATTCATGAGTCCTTTCCGTGCGCCGCATACGTCCACACTACGTAGAATGCGCCGTAAATATTTGCGGTGCTTGCGTTCGCCGCAAATATTTGTAGTTGTGGACCCGGCATAATGTATAATTGTAAGTGCTTAATTAATTGTTTTTGTAATTAATTTTTAAATAAAAATTTTAAAAAAACTTTTTTAAAAATAGGGCTAGGGTTGAAGATCAATTGGAATTAAATTAATTTTTTTCTGAAAATAGTTCTGTAGTTCTTATTCTAAAATATTCCAAATTTACAAAGAGGCGTTAATTCGTGTTCTTGAGATATTTAATTTTAAAGATTTTAGTACGACTAAAAATTCTAATTTTTCAAACAACTTCTATTAATAAAAAATTTTAAATTCAATTAAAACTTGCCTTTTTTTTAAACGTAGTTCTATCCTTACTTTAAAATATTTCAAATTTACAAGGAGACGTTGGTTCGTGTTCTTGAGATATTTAATTTTAAAGATTTTTAGTCCGTCTAAAATTCTACTTGTTCATTATTTTTTCTCTAAAACAATTTTTATCAACAAAAAATTTTAACCACTGAAGATCGAAAAAATGATGAAAAATTCGAATTTTAGTTGGACCAAAAATCTTTAAAATATGAAAACGTTTCTTTATCTGGATATTTTTGCAGTAAACGTACGACTGAATGATAAATCACTATAGATTGAGTGATTCAATTGCTTCGACTTGTGTTGCAAAACTTTATAATTTGCAAAAATTAAATTTAAATAATCTTTTATTCTATATAATGGGATATTGGAATTTTCTGTTTGCTGCACGAATGAATAAATAAATATGTTTATTTTTTTAAAACAATTTATTTAATTAACTTAAATAATTTGAAACATATATGTATTATTTAATACATCTTGAATTCTTTTATTTACTGAATAAACAAATATGTATTTAGTTGATTTATTATTTTTTTAAGGTTCCATTTCTTGTTAAAATTAATTTTAAATAATTCTCGAGAATCTCGAGAAATTCAAATAAATATTTGCGATTTTTCGAGAAACACAATCGTTGATAAAATCGAGAGAAATCAGAAACTCTAGTCTCAACACTTAATTACGATTATTCTGATGTCTACACTTTGTTAACCGTAGAAAAAATAAGTTCAGTCGCAGCATTAGTTATGTAAAGCGTATAATGACAACGCTTTTTTCATAATTTTTATTACATTATTGTATGGAATACAAACCGTTTCAAAATGATGAAATATTTCTAACCATTTGTTCTTTATTGTGATTTTTACGGATCACCAAACTTTTCCTTTTTCCTTATCAATATGTATTTTTATTAATGATGCTTCATTAAAAAGATCATTTTTGGAAATACTACTATATGGAGAAATTTGAATAATACGATCGAATGATTTGCAGGGCTACCAACTATTTTATGCAAACCCGAAGTGTTTATTAATTTTTCGTTAATTCAAAAAACCACCTTAAAAATAATTATAAAATGTTTGATTAAAAGGGCTTAAAACGTCCCACTCCGACGTGTCAAAAGGGTCTGTGGGAAAGGTTTAGTATAGTTAATCCACTTAATAAGCCGGAAAACCTATAAAAGTGGTGGCACAACTGACAACACCAATTTTAAAATTTCTTTTTTTCCTGAAATAATTAGACCTTCAGATCATTCATCAGCACTAACGCCTGCATTATCTAGAAAACATTCGGAGAGTCTCATCTTAAATAATAACAGTGGTAAACATTTTTGGAAAATTTTAAATTTCATCTCGCTGAATACGAATCTGAGGTCCAAGGGTTAGTGAAGGTGATTGCAACCCCTCAAAACCACCGCAAGAAGTAGCAGTTATACAAAAAATTAATATTTCGCATCGGAAATCGACACTCTCGGAGGTTTTCGATGTCGCTGATCATAAAGACAAGGTCCAATTAAAAAATTGGGCCAATGATGTGGGCTTATAGTTTATAAATATAATTGACATCAATTGGTGTGTCGTGATTTGAATTTGCTAATAATCCTATCCAACAGTGCACTTGATAGTAATAAGTAAACTTTCTTAAAATGTATTCGGATACCATTAGCAGCGGGAGGTAATGTGTCTAAGTTAACTGTATTTTTTCTGTTGATTTGATGCTCTGTGTATTTTTGTTTTCAAAAACATGTTATATCTGGCGCGGCGAAGTTTTTCCTTAGCAGTCGAATTTTCATCTGAGTCATTATTTTTATAATTGTGCAATTCTAAAAAGTAATGGATTGCAACATCTGGAAATTGATCAATTTACTTAGAGTTCTCCCTGAACGAGACCGCAACGTCGTTGTGTAAGTTTATTAACTCTGGAGTTTCTCTATTCGAAATATCAAAAATATTTTCTTCCCACGATTATATTTAACATTTACGTTTTATACACCAATAATTATATGTTACATGGCTGTCGAAAACCGTATATTACATTACCTTCCCGTTCTCTCACCGTTCCCAAATTTAAATGGGGTTGTGAATAATCCAGCTAGTGGAATATACTTTGATCATGTAATGCACTGTATTTGTCAATGAGAAACCCCAGATGTAGACTTATGTGAAGGCTCGGCTCAATGATCAAGCAATAGCCTGCCATCATCCAAAATTCCATAGCTAAGATTGAGGATACCTCCGTTGACTGAATATAGTTTATTCGCCAGTACTCCTAACTCCTAAGAGATAACCTTGGCTAGTGATATTTCACTGCTTTTGCCAGTGATATGCTATTGCCAGTGATCACGTTAACGCGTATGTCAATACCAGGAACTGGATCGTAAATAAAAACTTTACACATCAATAAAAACTGATCCCTCGATGCGTAAAACTCAAGTTAAAATCACTAAACTTTGACGGCTTATTTTATTTTTCAAATTTTGATAATTAATTAAAAAGTATGAATAAGTTTATATATGAAATTTTAATTACAATTTCAATAGAAGACAAAGTGGAGCTCAATTTATGTTTAGTGTTTACAACATTATTGATATTGATTATATCATATAATTTTAATTTATTTATTTAAACTAAAGAAAATGATTTATTTAGCATAAATAAATTTCCCAGATTTAATTTTGAATAACTAAATTTTTTTTCATTTGAATAACGAAATTTTGCTTTCTTTTGACTGTCCCGCCAAACTCGTGACGTCTGGTCACCTTAACTTAACCGTAACCGTAAGAATACAACAGAAAGCTAGTTTTGCATTTTCTATAGGAATAATACGTAAGCGAAAAAACGGACACGGAACAATTTCATGTTAAAATAAGTAAAAATGCTTCACTGTAGTTTTTGTCTTATTTAATACTTTTTAAACAAAAAAGGTCAATAGAATCAGTAAGCTTGTGTTTAGTAAATGGCACAAAATAGAAAAAATTTCCAACTAATAATATATTCAAATGCCTTTTTCTCAAAAACAAAAATAAATGCTTGTCAGTAATTGTATCTTTTGGGTAAATAATAAATTTTTAAAATGTAAAACAATTATAAAAGTAAAAAAGGCACTTTTCAAAATCGCCATTCTTGAAAAATTTAAGTTAAAAAATGTATATAAAATAATTTTTTTTTTATCAATGTATTGGTTTTATAGAGCATAAAACGTCAAAAAATACAAAAAAGTGGAGCCAAACTCTTGAAAGTTTTCTCTCTATATTCTATACTGATGACCAAGTAAAAACTACATAAAAATATTGTCTCCTTTTCAATAAATATTTTGACAACTTAAAGTTGTTAAAACTTCCGGATAATTTATTAACTACCCAACACATTATCATCTCTTCCTTTCGCTTAAGCTTAACCTAATTTTATTTAGTAACTCTTGAAGTGGGTGTAAATTTAACACGTCATATAAATTAAATCTTATATTTATTTGGCAATAATTAATTGACGCTCTCCATGATGTCTCGAAAACAAAAATTCTTAGAATATTTCAAATCTTTAAATTGCAAAATAAATATAATGACAACAATTTAAAAAAAAATGGATTAATAAAATTCAACAAATTATTATAATTTTATTAATAAATATTATTTAATAATTATTTATTATTCAAAAAAAAATAATATAATGATCTTAAAATGTGTGAAAAATTTTATTGCAATAATCCGATCAAACAAAACACCTCATTATTATATTAAACATTTGCATTTATTTGCAGTTATCGCCCACATAATTATGATATAACGAAATGTTTAAGCCATCAATGAATTTGATTATTTACGGATTAATGATAATTATTTGAGGTTCAATAATATATTCCAGAAATGGGTTGACGTTAGTCTCGAATTTGTTTCGACTGTACTCAGAGTACAGTCATAAAATAATTTGTTCAAAAGACAATTAATCGATCTAATTACCAATAATAAAGTTCGTTTATTAAGATATAAATATTCTTAAATCATTAAAAATGTTATTTGATTACACTAACAAATTTTCACTTTGATATATGTTCACATCATTGAAGAAAGCAAATTGAACTACAAAGAAAAAAAAACCAACCAAAAGTAATCGTAAAGAAGTGAAGATCAGAAACATCAAATAATTCCACCGGTATGTTATTATATCTTTTTGCCGTTGTTATTGTTTTTGTTGTAATTTTTATATTTATGATACTTTGTGAGTGTGAGATTTTAAAATTCTTATTGATTGGCGAAAAGGCGTAAATAGATATTTTATTGACGAATGAGATTGGAAAATAAGGGATTCTAATTATGTTCTGAGATTTAATTTAGGAGGTAAATTATAATAATAATTGAAAATTTATATGTTTTTGTGATTCAATGATACGATTTTATCATGTACGATTGGAAAAGTGATTTTAATTATATGACGTTGTTTAAAGTATCCTTTGTAAACTTTTAATAGTATGAACAGGACATTGATAATGAATGATTCAAGTTACTCATGTTAATGTTGTAGTAACAAAGAAGAAAGAGAAGAAAAGTAAGTTTAAAATTTATAAGGTGTTGAACAACACCGTTTTTGAATTATGTACGTAACTTAAAAAACATTTTTATGAGATGTTTGTCTATAATCCGAACTAAATCTAAACAATTAGAAAACCAACAAGCAAAATACGCACAGATTTTGTATATAATAAAACAAAAACAGAATAGTAACTTAATGCAATTACTCCTTCGGATAATCTTAAAAAAAAAATTTGAAATGTTTATAATGTTTAAAGTACTATTAAAGACGAATATCAAAATAGAACATTTCAGAACATGTGTTCCAATTTCAAATCAAATAAATGTTCTGATCAACAACTTTTAAGCCTACGGCCAGTTTGTTCAACATAAATTTCATCATAATAGGTACAAAAAAATCAATACACTTTGGATTTAGAAAAAGGATTATGCTTAAATTTATTGTTAGTTCACCGATTTTAAGGGAAATTTTATTGTGATAAGCACATTTTAATTGTTGTGTCTAGAGATTATGTTTTCTAGCTTTCAACTTAATTTACCTGTAAATTAATTATTTTACAAATCGGGTTATAAAGTTTGGGAAATACGAGTTTAAACCAAGACTGTTTCAAATCCATTTTTTTTATTATATCCAAAATCATCCATAGTAGTAAAAATCTTAACAAGACTTTCCAAGTTATTCGAGGTTGTTTATAATGGTATCTATACATGTAGGCTTTTGAAAATTATGTCAAAAATAAAATCAAAAAAGGTGGCTAACTTTGTTGCCAAGAAATTGATTTTTCCAAATTATATTTCTCTATATTTTATTCTCTACCTTATAATAGGGCGGTTACAACAAGCATTAGTTTGGTAGCTGATTTCCAGATATTATCGACTTTTACTGAAATATGCGGAATGCTTGCAATTACTTGAAAAATAAGTGATGTATAACACGAATGACTTTTTAGCATTTTGGAATAAAAACTAGTGATTGAGAAAACTAAAAAATGACGCATACTTCTCAACAGGCTTTTATTTAGCGTATGGTTTTTGTTGTGACACATTAAAAGTTAAACTTTAAATTGATAGATTTTACTATTGAAATCTACCTAAAACAAAACATGGGTACACATTAAATGAGCTTACAATCGATTTGATTGCGCGTCTTTTAGTTAAAAAGTAAAAAGTAAAATATTTGAACATTGGGCAGTACCTTTAAACATTAGATGTTTACATCGAGTGAGTAGATATATGTTACTACATTGGGAGTTGCCAAATGGATGTCTGAGATGTCGCCATTGTATCGTCGAATTGGACATACAGTTGCAATGTGTTTTATGATTTGTTGTGGAGCTCCGCAGTCACATTGAGGGGACTCTGAAATTCCCCACTTGTAGAAAGAATCAGCACAACGCCCATGATTCGTTCTTATTCGGTTAAGTGTAGTCCAGGTATAACGTGACGGATCGAAACTAGGTTGGGTATAAGTCGGGTTAGTAATAGAAGGAGTGTCCAACATTCATTAGAACCTAATCCAAAGTCATAATCGAAAATATAAATTCGCACAATATGCCCACACGCTAAACAGTTTAATCACAATTTTCTTGTTTAAAATATTATATAAAAAGTTTCAACAAATTGTAGACTACCTATTAAGACAGAATGTGTGACCTGATTTAATTATTTAATTTTTTTCCAAATATAGTATTTCCTGCCAATTAAATTTGTATATTTCTCAAGACAAAATCTCAAAGATAATGTTTCCATTCACTAAATATCAGTTTTGATAAAAAAAAAATATTGACACTTATTTCATAAAACGTATATATTTCTTATAATTTATTTTCGATTGAAATTTAATAAATTTCCAAATAATTGGTTTCCAACTGATTTATAAAAACATACAACAACTAATGGCTGAATTCTCTGCATGATTATGGAATTTCATTCATAAAAAATCAAACAAAAATATATTAATTTACTTATGATTAAATAATTTAAGATCAAATATTTTTTTTAATTCACAAAACAAACAAGAAAAATACACGAAAAATTAATATTAAAAAGAGGTTCTCAAGAGTTGATTTTTTGAATTAATGTAAAGATACCTGTTTCAAGTTTGATATTTCACAATATATGTATGTTTTCAAGCCATTCATGTTTCATGCAATAATAATTTGAAACCTAATTGGTTTGACGTAAATCTTTTTTCAATTTGATTTTATTTATATAACTTTGACTTACTTATCCCAAACACATGAACCTTACATAATCGCTAAACCACCACCACTCTGTAAACAAAATTTGTCAACTTCTGTTTGAAATTTGTTGTACATAAATAAAATAAATCAACAAAAGCAAAATGAAATTACCCTAAAAATCATAATCATAAATATACATGTCATGTGTTGTTTGTTTTGTTGTTGCGTTATTGTGATTCTTTATTCTCGTAATTCAATTTGCGGTGATAGAATAAAAATTGTCTCTACAACACATAATCGTTTCATCCACCTATCATAATTTAAGATTGTTATTTTTATATAGATTATTTATAATTAAGGGGTGGTTTGTTACATTAAAACGGCAAATTCATAAATAAATATAAATATCTATTTCACCCTCAATATTTTGTTGTATTGTATAAAATAGTAAATCAACTTTTCTTCTATTTTTTTACATAGAGGGTGAGTGGTCTCATCATCATGATAATAATAAAAATAACAATTTTTATGTTGTTTTTACTTTTAAAGTTATTAAAAAAAGTTTGTTTGCTTTTTATGTTTCATCATTCATTTTCGATTTATAATTTGTCTAAAATCACTTCACCCCCCATATCATCTAAATTGATGTCGAATTAACCAAGTAGGTCGAAGCACAGAATATGAACATTTATACTAAGTTAATAAGTTTAATGAATGTGACATTTGGTACGTTAACGGTAGCGTGTAGATGTTGTAAACTAATTTCAACCGGTGATTAATTTCGCTTAACTGATAACACGCAGCGCTATTCGTTATCATCAGGATTCGTGATCGTTTTCGTTAAAAAAGAAGAAGAACGGTTAAAAGTGCCTAGTCAAGAAATCTTCTAAATAAGACAATGGCAAACAGGTTTCAACTTGCATATTACATTCTCACATTATTATTCCATTTTAAAAGTTACTATATCAGTTGGAAAGTAAAATGGTAAAGATGTAAATTATTAAATTCTATGTAATAAAAAACACACAAAATGCCTGTAAAATAAATTGCCTTTAACATTCTGATTTAAAAAAAAATAATTTTGTTATTGGTAAAAGAAAAGGGTTAAATACTTTTTTGAGCAAAATCAGTCTTAGCTATGAAGTATTCCTTGATGATGGCACTAGCCATCGAGCTGACGATGATCAATCATAATATAACACTCAATCATTATATAACTCTTTGGGTGGAATTTAATTATTGAGGTAGACAGAGCGTCACATGATTACGGAATACACCGCTAGCTGAATTATGGCAACCCCATATTAGTTTTGTTCCTTGCAAATTTTTTAAACCAATTTGCTTTTTACCTCTTATTTTATTTTTTTTTTCTATCCTATCATTGGCCTATATGTCATATTTTATAATTATTAAAAATATTTTATATGTGATAGGATTTATTGTTTATTTAGAAGAGGTTGTAATGTTATTACGTCTCACCCATTAGCTCGAAAATAAATTTTATTAAAACGAAAAATTCAAAATACTGATATTTTGTTATAGTTTCGATTACAACCATTTCTATGACAATTGGATTTTTAGACACAAACATTTTTAAAAGCGATTTTGTAGTTTCAAATCTTCCTCGTTCGAACAAATCTACGGGTTGCAGAAAGATAGACATATTGTAGCTTATTAATATTTCTTATGACCCAAAAAGTCGAAAAATGTCAAGTACATGCTAATATTTTGAAAATTTTTTCACGAATTTCATACCTTATTGTTCTTAGACCAATTAAAACAAAGAATTCCTTAAGATAACCCAAATGTATTCCTATCCTAAAAATTTTGTTGAAATGAAAAATTTCAAATACTTATTTTTTCTACTTCAAGCTACGGAAATGTCATTTTAATATATAGTAAAAACTATGTAAAAAGGAAACTTTTTCTAAGTAGTGACTGAAAATGTTTTCAGTCACTAGGGCTGAAAGTAAATACGTTTCGGTGGTTGCCTACAGGTGGTGGTTATTTAAAGGATTGAATATTTGATTGAATATTTGAGATTGAATTTGATTTACTGTTTCTGTTGTTGTTTATTTCTGTCAATATCGCTGTATTTTGAAAGGATTGAATATTTTGAATATTTTGAACAAATCGAATCGAAACTAATCATTATATCAATTGTGTGTAATTAATTAATTAAACTAATAATGAGTGTGTTTTTTTTTCTATATCGGAGAAATCGGAGCGATAAAATAAAATTTGTTTCAGAAATATCGTATAATTTTTTTCTCCGATAATTAACTGTCAGATATAAAATATATTCTCTGAGTTCTTTCCGCCATAAAAAAAAAATTAAAAAAAAATTTATCAAATAAATAAATAAATTTTATTAAAAAAATTATTTTTTTTGTTTTTAATTGAAACTTTGCTTACCATTTTTTAAATTTATACTTTAAACGATGACTTCCAGTCGGTAAAAAAAATATCTCTAATATCTGTAAAAGTTTTTAGAGAAAATATATGAAATATTTTCATTATTCATATTGTCAAATTCATCTACTAAAAACTTACAAAACGATATATCTAAATTTGACTGTGTAAAAAATTAACAAGGTTGTATTTATATATAGCATTTTTACCAGTGTAAAATATTATTATTATTGTGTCCGCCTGTTATTATTCCACCTGTAGGCGAACACAATAATAACATTATTTTACACTGGTAAAAATGCTATATATAAATACAATCTTGATTATTTTTTACACAGTCAAATTTAGATATGTCTTTTTGTAAGTTTTTAATAGATGAATTTGTAAATATTATCATTTATATTTACAAGCGTAGAAAAAATAGCGTTTTCTTCGCGTGGTAAAAACGTTTTTGCGTTCCTGAACTTATTCCACTCGACGCTATCGCGTCTCGTGGACAAACCGTTCAGTCAGGCATAAAGAGACGTTTTCACCACTTGTATAAAAATCTACTATTTTCTATGCGAAAAGTAAACTCACTAGTGTAAAAAAATAACAAATTATAGTAGCTATGATTTTTCATATAATTTTACAAAGTATTTTAAACAACGTAACCATGAAAAAATAGAATATGAATTTTGAATGTTTTGTTGTCGATTTCTAATTTTATAATTTATAGTAAATATCGATTATATATTAGTATCATAGAAAAAATTGCATTTCCTACGCTAGATAAAAACGTTTAAATAACAATGTTTTCATCTCTTGTTGGAAAATATACTAATATCATGATCATGATCGATAACAACCATTTTTTAAACAATTGGAAATACTACACCAAGGAAAAATGTTTCCATTTATTATTTTGACAATTACTAAGTATTATACATTCTCGAGCCAAAAGTGAAATTCTTACCTCCACTTTTTTGACATTTATTGTCGTTTTAGTACTTAAGGCTGAAAATCAAATACAACAGAAACAGAATTCCATACAAAAGTTACAACAGAATTTTTTCCTGTCAAATTTGAATGAAATTCTGTTCTTGTTTCTGTTGTATGTGAATGCCCGGCTTTACTGATTCTAAAAAAGCAAAAATCTGTACGTCTGTCTGCTGGCTGTCCGGCCGTCCATCACAACCTACGAAATCTAGAAAACCGCTGGAAGGATTTCAAACATTTTTGTTTCTAAAAATAGGCATACTTAATGAGAAGAGCCAAAAGGACGATGTGTTTGATAACTGTACCGGAAATGTGTTAAAAAAATCGTCAAGTGTGCCAGAAAAAGGAAATTTTTATTATTTTTCTTAAAAAACGTCAATTTTAAGTGATTACGAGTAGGAACATTGAATTCGGAGAAATCTTGATGGTCGGGATTGGTATGTGAGACCAAAATCTAGATTATTGAATTATAAGTTTGTCAAAAAAATATTTTCAAGTGTTTCAAAAGAATGATTTTCATTTATTTTTATCCAGTTTTTTTTTCAATTTTTAAAGAATTTTGGAAAAAGCTTGAATTTTGAAGTTTCGATCTTTTTAGTATTTTGAAAAAAAATAGAAAACAATTGTATTTCTTTCAAAATTCTAAAAATAAAGAGAATTTGTGGATACTGAATTATATAAATATTTTTAGAATTTTGAAAAAAGTTTCAATTTTTGATTTTGTAAGTATTTTTCATATATTTTTAGAATTTTGAAAGTTTAAATTTTTGATATTATCATAATATTTGGAATATTTTTGGAATTTTGAAACAAGTTTGTATATGTGATATTTTAAGAATTTTTGATTTTGTTATAACTTTTGCAATATTTTTAAAATTATGAAAAAAAGTATTAAGCTTTGATTTTGTAATAATTTTAGGCATATGATTAGAATTTTGAAAAACGTTTAAATTTTTGACTTTATTATAATTTTTACAATATTTTGGGAATTTTGAATGAAATTTGAAGTTTTGATTTTGTTTTGAATCTACGATCTGTTATAATTTTTTGGCGACGTATTGATGTTTCGTGTTAGTTTTGTAATAAATTTCTAAACAGAGATCAACAATAGTTTTGTACAAGTATTGACTTTTTTTAAAGTTTTATGTTTGATATAAATCGCTGTCCAAAACTAAAAACAATGTCCTAATGAAAGTTTTTGCCGAAAACTATATTAAAATTCTTTACCCAAACAGAAGTCTTGATATTTTTATTATTTACCAAGTAGGAATAAAATCTCGTTAATATTACTAGGTAGTTTAAAAATACATAAAACGAAAATATATCTTATACACTAAGGGCCGATTGTATGATGGATAGAAAAAAGTCCGAGTATAAAGTTATGTCTTCATCCTAGAATTTTAGTTTTCGTCGATTGTATGAACACGGATAGAATTTTTTGTATTTTTGTTGTTATTGAATTTTTATACCAGTATTTTTAGCAGTATTATGTGGCGATGCGCTTTTTTTACTTTTCTATTAAATAAATTTAATTATAAATCAAAAACAATGACTTAAAAACTTAAATTAGTTCATTAGTTGTATTAAAATTATATTAAAAATCAAAAGACAAATTTTAGAAATACACAAATTTAATTTATGGACGGGCTGAAATCTCACAGCTCTGAGATATCAAGATTTCGGTCTGGGTAAAGGGTTTTGATATAGTTTTCGGCAAAAAACTTTCACGAGGACATGGTTTTTAGTTTTGGGCAGTGATGTATATCAAACATAACTCTTTGTTAAAGTACAAGTATTTTTTATCTCTGTTTAAAAATTTATTACAAAACTAACACGAAACATGAATACGTTGCCGGAAAATTATAATCAAAATTCCAAAAATATTGTAAAAATCAAACTTTTTCAAAATCCCAAAAATATTCCAAAAATTAGAATTAAATCAAATATTTAAACTTTTTCTAAATTCCGATAATATTCCAGAAACTCAGCATAATGCCATAATTCAGCATAATGCCATAATTCTCATTAATAGTAATAAAATTTCATTTCAAACAAACAATTTTATTTTTTTCCAAAAAATTGGGTAACAAAATAAATAAAAATCTTTCTTTTGACACACTTGACAACATTTTTTGGACAAACTTATGCCATAATTCTCATTAATAATAATGAAATTTCATTTCAAACAAACAATTTTATTTTTTCCAAAAAATTGGGTAAAAAAATAAATAAAAATCTTTCTTTTGACACACTTGGCAACATATTTTTGACAAACTTACAATGCCATAATTCTCAATAATAATAATAAAAGCGAAGTAATTTTATTTCAAACAAACAATTTTATTTTTTTCCAAAAAATTGGGTAAAAAATAAATAAAAATCTTTCTTTTGACACACTTGACAACATTTTTTTGACAAACTTATAATGCCATAGTTCTCAATAATAATAATAAAATTTCAATTCAAACAAACAATTTAATTTTTTTCCAAAAAATTGGGTAAAAAATAAATAAAAATCTTTATTTTGACACACTTGACAACATTTTTTTGACAAACTTATGCCATAATTCAGCATAATGCCATAATTCTCATTACTAGTAATAAAATTTCATTTCAAACAAACAATTTTATTTTTTTCCAAAAAATTGGGTAACAAAATAAATAAAAATCTTTCTTTTGACACACTTGACAACATTCTTTGACAAACTTATAATGCCATAATTCTCAATAATAATAATAAAATTTCATTTCCAACAAACAATTAATTTTATTTTTTTTTCCAAAAAATTAGGTAAAAATTTAATAAAAATCTTTCTTTTGACACACTTGACAACATTTGTTTGACAAACTTATAATGCAATAATCTAGATTTTGATCTCACATACCAATCCCTACCATCAAGATTTCTCCAAATTTAATGTTCCTACTCGTAATCACTTAAAATGAACGTTTTTTAAGCCAAAAATATGAAAATTTGCTATTTTTGACAGACAATGATTCTTTTGACACACTTCCGGTACAGTTATCGAACACAGCGTCCTTTTGGACCCGTCCCTTGAGTATACCTTTTTTTAGAAAAAAAAATGTTTGAAATCCCTCCAGCGGTTTTCCCTGCTGCGTAGGTAATGACGGACGGCCGGACGGCCGACAGACAGACATACATTTTTTTTGCCTTTTTTAGAATCAGTAGGTCCTTAAACGTCGAGAAATGCCAAAAAAAGTGGGGGTAAGAATTTCACTTTTGGCTCATGAATGTAATACTTAGGTCTTTCAGACCGAAGTAATAACCACAAATTCAAAACAAAATTATCCTGCTATGCGCATGTCAAGAAAAAAAACCAATTGTTTTATCCACTCTTCTATACAAGAAAAACAGAGAATAAAAGGAAGGATAGAACAAAATCTTCGGATAAATTTTTTGTTCTATCGTGATTCATACAATACAAACGACGTTATATCTGAGGATACATCTTCTATTCGTGTTCATACAATCTTAGAGCCGTTTAGAGCCGATTATAAATAAATATAGAGAGAACATAACTTTAAAATTGTTTGAGGAGACACATACAAAATCGTAATCACACATCTATTCAATTTCTCTTTTCTCTATTTTGATTTGTTTTTAAATACTACCAAAAATTTTTTTATTAAATTATAATCTAAAATCAATTTTAAATATAAAATGCTAAAACATATTAAAAGATTTCTTGAAAGTTGTGCTAATTTTCATGAAATGCATGAAAATTGAAAATAATTTCGAGAGTAATTTAAATTTATTCCGTTATTTCCCGTAATTATTTAACTCAAATATTTTATAATGGACAAGCAATATTTTCTAACGACACGAACCAATATTTAAATTATGTAAATGTTTTCAAAGTATATTATGAAAACTTGCTGTCAAACTTTTTTCATTATGAACAAATCTAGTTTTAATTGATAAAATTTCAAAAATTATTTGTATGGTTATAATGACATCCAAACGTCATGTTTTGTTCATATCTTTTTATACAGTCGCAGGGAGGGAGAAACTTCTATTTTTTTATGGTAGGACTTTTTTTATAGATTCAAACAGAATCAAATGAAAAGTTTACGTACGTCTATGGGAAGACAAAACTATTCTCTCTGAGACAAAGATTTCCTCTCTTTGTGAGGAAAAAACGATTTGACATATCCGGAGTTACGCTAAATATTAGTTGTGGTAATCGGTCGCTTAGACATTAACATTGTTGTGCAACACAATAAATAGAAAAGAAGAATAAATAAGTTCCAAATTTAATGCATACACATAAAAAATCTTGTATGTAGTTTTTTTTAAGTCGCAGCAAAAAAAATAAATCAGAAAAAAAGTATATTTTTCATTTAAATTAATTTTCCAAACAACCACTGAAAAGATCAGCAGCTTTATTCAACCAAAAGTTTATTTGTAATGATACATATGTTTATGTTTATCTGTGCTCTCACTTTTTAATTTATTTCTATCAAATAAAAGTATAAATCACTTTATAATAAATTTGTTGAACACAATAATTTTATTGAAAACAATAGAATATTGCAGTGGTTAAAATTCAAATTCAAAATTCGCTGAATTCAAACACTGCAACAACATTATAACAATATTTTATAATAAAAAATTATAACAATATTTTATGTTTATTTTAATAGGCTAAAGCCGAAATTAGACTATTGCAGAACTCTGCAATATTTCTGCAATGGTAGTGTGTAAAATATTCATTGAGTTGCAATGTTTTGCAATGAGTTCATTGCCAAACTTTTCTGCAATGAATATTTTACACACTACCATTGCAGAAATATTGCAGAGTTCTGCAATAGTCTAATTGCGGCTTAACACTAAAACACAAAAAACAACAATATAAAAATACGGTACACGAAAACATTCACTCACTCTTTTTTCCAACTTAACTTAAGTCAACTCGAGTTTCAAGTTAATTAATTTAAAATAAGTTTCATCATAATTTATGTTATATTTCTAAACAAATTTATAAACAAATATATAATTTAAATAAAATAAAACAAATACATTTGTGAAAATAAAAAACTATGTAATAATACGATGTGAAGTGTTTTACTTATCATTAACAATTATCGAGTGCTAAAACACTTAGAAGGTAATAATACAACAATTACAATATCTAACAGGCGATATGTTATAAAAATCATGTTTTAAATTATTTATCTTGTTTGACCGAACACTAAAGTGCGCAGTATTTTTAATTTTTTATTTTAAATTACAATAATTAATTTTTTTGAAATGAGTTCGGCTTCTGTTGTAGATATTATATTTGTTTCGCTGAGGGTTGCTGTTTTGGTTTTTATTTAATTATAATGTTGCCGCTACATATACTCCCTCACCAGATCGAAAAATATATTTTTAGATTGATTATAGATGAAAACAGACGTGTTTGTTTTTTGGAGATTTGTCTGCCGACAAGATGCTGTATGCCAGTTTTAACCTGAAAACAGCCCTTTCCTAAGGCGTACTAACGGGTTCTTTTACTTTGTCCACTGCAACCAAAACGTGCGTGGAGTTGTTAAGATCTTTGGGGATGAAGATGTTGGTCTGATTAAGCTACTTGGAAGTAGGAGGAATAAGGGTCTGCATATAACTTTGTAATCTCTTAATGAACTCAGAAGTATCGGAATTGTTGACTGTAGGAGAGTCGACAAAAAATTCGCCGGGAGTTTTAAGAGTATCACCATACACTATTTTCGCAGGTGTGCAGTCAATGTCTTCTTTGAACGATGTTCTAATGCCAAGGAAAACGAGTGGATGTTCAGTGCTCCATTGACTTGGTTTTGCTTCTCACTTTAAGAGATGCTGTAAGCTTACGATGGGAGCGTTCGACAAAGACCATTTCCTTTGGATTATTAGCAGTTGTGCGGATTCGATGAGGTCGTAGAAGATTTGTGAGTTTGGAGAACAGATTGGATTTGAATCGTCGAAGTGCCGTTTCGATTTTTTTCAAACTAAAATTACATTAGTTCAGAAAAAACTATTATAGATTTTTAATTTTAAATTGAAATACATAATATTATTCAAACTGAACATACTTTTGATCTTAACTGTGACTTTCCGACAAGCAAACAAATAACACTAATAGTTAACTAATTAAATTTAAATAAATGGAAAATGTGTTAAAATTTTATCAACTGATAAATTTGAAATGAAACATTGTTGTGAAAAGCGTTGCTATTCATTTACATTTTTTTTTATCTGAATTTTGCTATTTAATTTTTAAAATATAAAAATTGATCATAATCATGCGAAGCGAGTGAGGTTTATAAATATTTTCAAAAATATTTTGCTTTAAGGTATATTTAATTCTCTTATTTTAATTTTACTAAACATAATCAAATTAAATGTATTTTGTTTTTAATTATTGTTAATTGGTAATCAACAAATTTTGTGAAATTCAGTAGTGGGAAAAAAGATTGCTAAGAAGTCATTAACATTTCTGTTATGTCAAAACACAGTACAATCGAACAATTAAAAGGAATAATTCGAAATTCTTTAAAATTTTAATTATTGCTAATTTTAATTATTGATTTAAATAATAAATTTGTACTGAAACTTAGTTTTTATATTTTATCTCGATTTAAAATTAAGAGTTATTATTTTCTAGAACAAAAAATGCTTTAGGACTTTCCGATTCAAAGTTTAAACCTTCGGTTAAACCACGTAAAAAATAAATAAATTTAAAATAAATTAAGAAAAAACTATTGTAAAAGTAAATCCAGAAATAAAAAGTAGGAGATATTCAATAATTTCCAAAGATTATTATTGAGATCTAATTAAAAATTCTACAATTATCATAAATTAAATGAATGAACGCTCCCATTAAATATATCCAAGAATCGTTATCAAATATTTTTTCCATATTTTTAAACTGTGATCTCGAATAATGTAGTCAACTTGATTTTATTATCACAAAAATATACTAACCAGGAAAAAAAGTTTTATCATTACACAAAAAAAAATTAAATAAATGTTTTCTAAAAACATAAAAAAATCACAGAGCCTTAAGGCCTGAACTTTATTTTCAAAAGACTATTTTTTCCTGAAAAAGGAGGAAGAAAGAAAAATAAAGTCAAACAGACCATTTCCAAAGATAAATATTCAAAAAAAAATGGTAACATTATCAGAGGGGTTAATATAGCCCTATTTGCTATAGGTTTCCTTTCTTGATTATCAAATTTTATTTTTTTAACTGTTGATAAGAAATAAGTTTATGTAACATTGGTACATTTGGTTAGATAACACATATCTTACAGCAACAGTATTTGCAAACAATGAACCAATTTTGTAAATTTGTAACCAAGTTTACAGATATTTTGAACAACAAGCAAATACGAATTTATTTTCGTTCCTGTTTTTGAAAACAAAGTACGAATTCTTATATTAAATTCTATTATAAGTTTTAGCCTAAAAGTGCACATATAGTTAAGAAAATTAAGGTGAGAAGGAAATAACAATTTTCCACAGATGGTGACTACCAAAACAAAATAGTTTGAATTTTTTGCATGAATTGAAAAACAAAATTGAATAAACAATGATTATTTGATTTTGTGGCAGATATGCGACAAACGTAGCTAATACAGGAATACCTCGCATAGTACGGTTAATCGGTTCCACCATTTTGCCGTACTATTTGAAACCGGACTAATCGAGGAACTAACTACATACAAAAAACGATAATTTGTTCCATACAATTTGTTTTTTTCCTGTTTTTCAATAAAGAAAACGAGAGTAATATATTCAAATGTACATATATTTATTTAAAATAACTAAACAAACAAAAACAATTTAATTTAAAATGGTTAAAACAACTAGATAAACAAAATTCACACAATTCACTTTAAATTCTAATGTTTTAATTAATTTTTTTTGCCAAAAAATTGCATGTCTGGATCATTTTTGGTGGTTTCTCCTCAACAATTTTTTGTAGTAATGAATTGTATTGTTTATTGTTGTCTCTCTCTCTCTGGCGTTTACATCTCATGGAGGGATTTTGCCGTCTGTGCAATCAGCTTTCAATCATCTCGTTCCATCACCAGTTGACCCCAGTTTCGACATCCTATATCACGAAGGTCTTGGATGATGTCATCACGCCAGCGTTGTCTAGGTCTTCCTCTTCGACGAACACCAGCTGGTTGTTGTTGGGACGCTTTTTTATCATTCTATCCAATGGAGCCCTTTCTACATGACCAAACCATCTAATCCGGTTGGATTTAATGAATCCGACTACATCGCAGCCTCCAAGAAGCTGTCTGATTTCATGATTCATTTGGATTTTATACTGATTTTCAGCAGCTTTACATGGACCATAAATTGTTCGTATGACCTTCCTCTCGAATGTTGATAAAATTCTACAATCGGAGGAAGTCAGTGTCTAGCTTTCACTTCCAAAAGTAAGCACAGGTTGGATTAATGCTTTGTAAAGTGTGAGTTTGCACTACTGCGAAAGATGTTTTGATCGCAGAAGTTTTGAGTATGCGTAGAAAACTCTGCATGGGGCAGAGACACGGGCTTTAATATCTGCCTGCATGTCATTTGACGATGTTATTACAGACCCGAGGTATTTGAAGTTTTCCACACGTTCTACTTCATAGTCGCCATTATTCAGATTGCCGGGAGGTATGTTCCGCGATGTTGTTAACACTTTAGTTTTGTCGGTGTTGATGCATAATCCAAGTCGTTTAGCATTTCTTTCACGCTGAGAGAGACTATCCTTAATATCGCTTGCTCTACGGCCGAGAAGCACAATATCATCTGCGTAGCCAAGAATTTGACTAGATTTGTTAAATATGCAGTTTTGTGTCTCAATTCAGCCTTTTTTTATCGCGTACTCCAGCGCCAAATTAAATAGTACGGGCGCGAGTGCATCACCTTGTCGAACACCTGATGTTATATCGAAAGGATCAGAAACTGATCTACACTGATTACTATTCTACAATTTGATCCCGATGTTGTGAGTTTCCACAGAGAAACAAGTTTCTCTGGGATACCAAGGCATATGAGTGCGGTCCAAAGGTTTCCGCGGATGATACTATCATATGCTTGCTTGAAATCAACGTAGAGCTGGTGAATGCTGATGTTGTACCCCCAACATTTTTCTAGAATCATCCTTAAAGTAAAACATTGATCTGTGGTTGAGCGGTTGGGATGAAAACCTCACCGATGATAGATTCGGCGACCGGGATGAGTCGAGCAAGTACGACATTAGCTAGTATTTTATATGCAGTATTCAAGAGTGCGATGCCACGATAATTTGCACACTTTAGACGGTCACCTTTCTTATGCAGCGGAACTATGAGAGCTGTTTTCCATTCAGCAGGTAGTTCTTCTTGGTCCCATATTGCAAGAATCAGATCGTATATACGTGAGACCAGAGCTGCTCCTCCATTTTTCAAAAGTTCTGCGGAAATTCCATCGAAATCTATGGATTTGCCATTTTTAGTTTTTTAATTGCAGCTTCTACTTCTTCTATTGCTGGGTAAGGGACAAAAATCTCCTCAGTTGATGGAGCAATTGCTCGAATAGGATGAACTTCATTCGTCCTATTCAGTAGGTCATGAAAGTGGGATCGCCACACTGCCAGCACATCACGTTCACTTGTTGTAAATTCATTATTTTCATTTTTGATGGCTGTAGATCGTCAGTGGAAATCTTTTGTCAGATTCCGTGCATTGGCAAAGCACTCTTTTGAATTTCCGTTGGCCGCATTTTGGTTGATGTTTTCGATGAAACTCTTCATGTGTTCGCGTTTCTTTTTACGTAGAAGTTTTGCTGAGGCTTTTCTGGTGCATAGATAATCAGCTTGGGAGCTTCGGGTGTTCCTTGTTAACCATTTTTCTCGCAGTTTTTGTTTATGTTCAACGAATTGGCGGCACTCGTCGTCAAACCATTCGTTGTGTGATTTCGGTGGTCGTTTTCCGATTGTAATTTGTGCTGCGGCTAGGGTTTCTAAATATCCGACTTATTTGATTATCCGGATATCGAATACATAAACAATACATTATCCGGATAATCCGGATATCCGGATAATTAAACAATTAATAAAACATGTTTTTCACTTTGCGGTATTTAAATCATTTATGTATATTTTTCGTGTATCTATATTAATTAATTTTTATACATAGTCACAAAATAACAAAAATAGTAACAAATCATAAAAATAATAAAAAATAAAATTATTGATAAATTTAATTAGGATTTAAATTAGACCTCAACTCAATTTCGAGACATTGTAATAATTAATTAATTAATGCAATAATTTTTCTAAAATATGCGTTTTTATAAATGCATCAATAACTTCATTAATTTAAGTTATTGATGCATTCATAAAAATGCATATTTTAGAAAAATTATTGCATTAATTAATTAATTATTATAATGTCTCGAAATTGAGTCGAGTTCTAATTTTTATCCTGTTAAGACCAGCAATTGAAAATACCCGCACCGTTGCAATCGGTGTCGGTTTTATTGGTAATAATACGCGATTTAGAATATTTAAATTGCCCGTCCGTTTTTTATAATTATTTAAATAAATGAAATCTTTTTTCAGCAATATGGAACTTCCTCCATTTTGCTTCTCAACATAAGTAATTGAAGCAATAGCATTCTCAAGTACTTTCTGCAGTCACGATTTCTTATACAAACTTCACTACTTAGACTTTCTTCATCTTCACTTTCAATAGTAATTTCATTAGTGAATTCCTCAGAGTCATAATTTAGAAAATATGGAGGGGCTGAAATCTCACAGCTCTGAGATATCAAGACTTCGGTCTGGGTTAAGGATTTTGATATAGTTTTCGGCAAAAAACTTTTATGAGGACATAGTTTTTAGTTTTGGACAGCGATGTATATCAAACATAACTCTTTGTTAAAGTACAAGTATTTTTTATCTCTGTTTAAAAATTTATTACAAAACTAACACGAAACATCAATACGTTGCCGGAAAATTATAATCAAAATTCCAAAAATATTGTTAAATTAATTAAAATAAATCTTTTTCAAAATTCCAAAAATATTCGAAAAATTAGAATAAAATCAAATATTTAAATTTTTTCTAAATTCCAATAATATTTCAAAAATTCTTAAAAATTCAAACTTTTCCGAAATTCTAAAAATATTGCAAAAATTATTACAAAATCAAAAATTGAAACTTTTTTCAAAATTCCAAAAATTATAATAATATCAAAAATTAAAAATTTTTCAAAATTCTAAAAATATTTCAAAAATTCTTACACAATCAAAAATTAAAACTTTTGCCGAAATTCTAAAAATATTGCAAAAATTATTACAAAATCAAAAATACAAACTTTTCAAAATTCCAAAAATATTTCAAAAACTATAACAAATTCAAAAATTGCCATGTCCAATTTCATTTTAAATTACATTTACGTCATAAAAACAGCTACATTTTTTTTTCCAAAAAATTTTCTAAAAAAATAAATGAAATCGTTTTTTGACACACTTGACATTATTTTTTGACAAACTTATAATGCCATAATTCTCTATAATAATAATTAAATATCATGCCATACAAACTATAAATTTTATTTTTTTCTAAAAAAATTGGGTAAAAAATAAATAAAAACCTTTCTTTTGACACACTTGACAACATATTTTGACAAACTTATAATGCCATAATTCTCAATAATAATAATAAAATTTCATTTCAAAGAAACAATTTTATTTTTTTCCAAAAAATTGTGTAAAAAACTAAATAAAAATCTTTTGACACACTTGACAACATTTTTTTGACAAACTTATAATGCCATAATTCTCAATAATAATAATAAAATTTCATTTCAAACAAACCATTTTGTTTTTTCCAAAAAATTGGGTAAAAAAATAAATAAAAATCTTTCTTTTGACACACTTGACAACATTTTTTTGACAAACTTATAATGCCATAGTTCTCAATAATAATAATAAAATCTCATTTCAAACAAACAATTAATTTAATTTTTTTTCCAAAAAATTAAGTAAAAAATAAATAAAAATCTTTCTTTTGACACACTTGACAACATTTTTTTGACAAACTTATAATGCAATAATCTAGTTTTTGATCTCACATACCAATCCCTACCATCAAGATTTCTCCAAATTTAATGTTCCTACTCGTAATCACTTAAAATGAACGTTTTTTAAGCCAAAAATATGAAAATTTGCTATTTTTGACACACATAATGATTTTTTTGACACACTTCCGGTACAGTTATCGAACACAGCGTCCTTTTGGACCTGCCCCTTGTGAATACCTATTTATAGAAAAAAAAAATTTTGAAATCCCTCCAGCGGTTTTCCCTGCAGCGTAGGTAATGACGGCGGACGGCCGGCCGGCCGGCAGACAGACATACATTTTTTTTTTTTTTGCTTTTTTAGAATCAGGAGGTCCTAAAACGTCGAGAAATGTCAAAAAAAGTGGGGGTAAGAATTTGACTTTGAGCTCATGAATGTAATACTTAGGTCTTTCAGACCGAAGTAATACAGCTCTCATAAACTTTAAAAAAATAGCCAACTCTTCAGATTTTATTGTTATAAAACATTATTTTTTTAAAATTAATATAGCATTAACTAAATCATAGTAAAATATCTTTACATTGCAGATTCACGAAGTGTTTCATAAAATATTCAATGATTACAGTTTTCAAAACAATAAAGTTGTAAAGAAATTTTTAAAACTTATAGTCTCTTCACTGCAATAACAAACTTTGCAACGCAACTTAATATTTAATTGAACTTTGCAACGCAATTCGATTATTTTTTTACAAAATAAAGGTTTTTTTAATATTCGGATAGTTGATAAAAAATATCCGGATAATCGAATAGTCAAAATATGGTCGAATAATCCGGATAATTCGATATCCGGATATCCGGATTAGAAACCCTAGCTGCGGCTATAATGGTTGATTGAAGCGTTTGCCATTCTTCTTGTATGTTTAATGGCATCTCAGAAGAGATGTTATTCTCTTCTATTTCTCTCTTTCTCTCTGGCGTTTACATCCCATGAAGGGATTTTGCCGTCTGTGCAATAAGCTTCCAATCATCTCGTTCCATGACCAGTTGACTCCAGTTTCGACATCCTATATCACGAAGGTAAATTCTCAGGACATTCTCTTCTATGTTTTGTGTTATTATTTCCTGATATCTATTTAGCGTTTCCGGATGTTTAAATGCTTCGACATTCCAGCGCACGGTCTTTTTTGCTTGTCTGTTAAATGTAGATGATAAATTGCACTTGTACTTAACGATGACAAGCATATGATCGGTATGATCGAACGTCAGTTATACTTGTAGAGTGTCTCTTAGAGATCATGACGTGATCGATTTGATTTTCCGTTCTTTCGTCATTTGACTTCCACGTTGCCTTGTGAATTCTATTGTGAGGGAAGAAAGTGCTGGAAATTACTAGATCATACATCATAGCCAGCTCGGCTGTGTGGAAACCGTTATTGTTGCTGGTATGATGCAAGCTGTTAGGGCTAATATGTGTTTTAAGTTCTGCAATCCCACCAATTTGAGCATTAAAGTCACCTATCACGATTTTTATATCGTGCCGCGGGATGTTATTGATGACTTCCTCGAGTTCTAGGAAGAACAGGTCTTTAATATCATCTGCTTTATCTTCAGTAGGTGCATGAAAATTGAAGATCGTTACATTGAATTTTTGCGTGCATAACCGCTCAGTGTGCATAACCGCCATACCATCATTCTCAGTGTGCATAACCGCATATCAACTGGGCTGAGGTCGATAACATGCTGATTCACGCGACGGTGTTTAACAAAGCCAACTACAAATTCTCCTCCGTTTTGATGACCGCAATAATAAAGATTGTACCCTTACGCTGTTTCATGGATTCCACTTCCTGGTCATCTTAGTTCTTGTAATGCCACTATATCCAGTGTGTAGCTCTCGATTTGTTGAGTGAGTTTTAGGAGATCTCCTGGTCTTCTAAAGCTTAGAACGTTTCAACACGTTTAGCACGTTTCAGGGTCCCATTTTATCGACGAATTGTAATGCTACCTTCGATATTAGGATCAACTTCCATAATATAACCTGAAACTTTTTCGACCACTCCAATAATTTTTGAAAGCTGTTCAGTGTTCAGCCGTTAAATCTCTGCAGACATTTCAGCACAGTCATCGTTGTCTGAGTTTTGCTTATAAAAATAATTTTATATATGTATATATGTATGTACATATTATTTTTTTTAAGAAAAAACTTTCCCTAGAATTTTTTTCCTTTTCATTTATGTTTTTTTTTTAAATTTCAAAACCGTACTATAGTGAAACCGGACTAATCGAAGCCGTACTATGCGAGGTATTCCTGTATTTCACTTTTTTAATTTTGCAACAAAAACAATGCTTATAGCAACAAAACCAGAAATTGTCTCTTATGGTACTTTTAGTCACTGTTAGTAATTTTATGGATTTTAACAATTTTGTTTGTTCAAACTTAAAATGTGTTATAATAAAATGCGCTAATGAATTAAAAACGCCAATTTCTTGTTAGTAAAGAGCTTTTATTTCCTATATACGTGTTTTTTATATACGATAGTCGCTACTGTTGATAAAAGCTTAGTTTTCAAAATGCGTACATACACTGAAAGAAAAGTTTAATATCAATGTGGTTGTGAGGATCAATAAAAGGTTATAGTAACAGACTTGCAGTTATTACAATCAAAATTCGTTTAAAGTAATTGCGATTCGTCCTCTATAACTGAATTTCGTGTTGATAACTCGAATTCGATTACACTAAATGAATAATTCGTTTGTAGAAGGCCAAAAATCCTTTGTTTCTGATTTAGTAGTCACAACTACGGCACTAATCTTGAAATTGGTATATTCAACAGATTTATTCGGTTGCCACAACTAATATCGTTTTTTTTATGATTATTTTATTTTGAGTTTTGTTTATTATTTCTCTTCTTTAGTTTGAGATGTTATCTTTGTTAAAGTAAACATTTTGTATTGTGTGTTTATCGTTCTGTTATAGGACTTCTTTGTAAATCGTATTATAAAAAATTGTTTGATTTTTCGAGTGAAGTGTCAATTTTTTGTTTAAATTGTTGAACTAGTTTATTTGAGAATACAAAATAAATCAGTTTTGATTTATTTAATGTTAGTGAAAAATGTGGTAAAACGTGTGGTCTGATTTAACATACATTAAATAGAAAGTTTTATAATTTATATAAACTAAATAGAAAAAATTAATTCTTCCTGGCTATTGTTTTTAGTTTTAAGTAATTATGTGAGGTGATGGTGAAAAAATATCTATAGTTTAAAATGTGATTTGTGATGCCCGATGTAAGAAAAAAATCTATTTTATTTCTAAAAAATATCCTGTTATTCTCACATGTTTTTTTTAATACATTGAGATGTTGATTATATTTTTAATTGATTAGTTAATCAGAAAAACACATGTTTGTGTATAAATAAGTGGAAAAAATTTTGACGAGCCAAAATACATAATTGCATTTTTTAAGTTTTATTGTAACTTTTTTGTCTTGTCATCCATATTTTTGACGATAGAAACTCCAAACAGTTGATCGAAATTAAATTATAAGTAAAGTTATACTATACTAAATTTGAACGAAATATTCTGTTCCAACAACTATCAAGCATTTTTAGTTCGGTTGAAGCAACTAATTTTTAAAGTTGCCATACCAATTTATTAACCAATAGAAGCGGGTAGAACAACTGAATTTTGAAGTCAATGTGACAGAAATATTCGGTTGGCTCAAATTGAGGTTGTGGTGAACGAGTTTTTCCTTTCAGTGTACTATAGGAAATAAAAACTATTAATTATAATAAAAGAATTGAGCTGTGTGAACTTGGCACCCGAACATAAAGGGAACAAAAGAAAAATATATTTTGGTAACTACAAATGACTATAGAGATGACAAATATTTGACTCTTTTACTATCCGGTTATCGAATTGTAAATTTGGAAAATAACATGTTAACTAACCGGTTAACCGACAGGAAAAAAATTAAAACAAAAAAGTGTTTGTAATTCACAAATGATTTTTAAAATTAAGTGTTTCTTCATTTATCATAATACTTCATTTAAAACATACCAGATTAAATAGAAAATAAAAACATATATCAGTATTTGACAGTTAAAGTCTCTATCTATTAGAATTTTAAACATAAAACTATTCCATTGATTTTACCGCTTGTACTTATCGAAACATGATGAATAATTGTAAATAAATGCCATGATATTATATAGTACTTTACAATTGAGTTTTTATTATCAATAAATTAATTATTTAATTTATATGATCGATCCGATTTGTGAGCGCGTTTAGAAAACTCAGCCTCCTACATAGATGCAAAAAAATTTTTATTCCATACCAATTGCTCCATGTTTATAAGTCCTATATTCATCCCTGTATGGAGTACTGTTGTCAAGTTTGGGGTGCTGCTTCTGTTTCCATCTTGGTCCTCTTGGACTCTGTTCAAAAGTGGGCTATACGAATTGTTGGTGATCGAGATTTGACATCAAAACTTGATTCCCTACAACATTGTCGCACTTTTGATGACCTCGTTGTTTTTTAAAAATATCGTCATCAACAGTGCGCAGATGAAATCAGCAGCATCCTGCCTTAAACTTATTCTTACCCCCGTTTCACTCGGCAATCGACTAGCGCAACCAGTAAAACGGTCGCGATCCCACGCTGTCATACTGGCAGATCACATAAAAACTTCTTTGTCCGAACTGCATACAAATAAAATAGTTTGCCGGAATCCATAGTCTCAGGTGGTTTTAATCCGCAGAGGTTTAAAAAAGCGTTAATCAACACATTAGAGCGTAAGTTGTTGTGAGACCTAGGTCTTAAAAGGTATTTATGTGATGTTTTGTAAACCCTATAGGCCTACAACACAACACTTATTATTTTTAAAAAAAATGTTATAGGTCATAACGATTCTAAAATAGCAAACAAATAAATGTCCAACTGTCTGCCGGAAAACAATAAAACTACTGGAGCCATTTAAAACATTTTAAGTCTTTATTACGTGAGATATCACACATCACTGGCAATAGCAGTGAAATATCACTATAGCCGAGGTAATATCTTAAGAGGGCTGGCGAATGAACTCTATTCAATCAACGGTAGCACCTTCAATATTTGCTATGGAGCATTCTTTGATGATGTCACGTTATGCTTTAATCATTGAGGAAGAAAGTGCGTCGAATGATCCAGAAATATGTACTAGCTGGGTCATTGCAGCCAACCTCATTTTAGTTTTGTTCCTGCAAAGTTTTAACACAAATTTGGTGTTTTCCTTTTATTTTATTTTTATTTTCTCTATCCTATCATCAAATATTGGTCTATGTCATACTTTATATGTGATAGAATTTTTTGTTTAGTTATCTATTTTTTAAAAAAAATATATAAAAAGAAAAAAAATAAACATAGAATTGGGTCGATCAACATCTTAGAACGCACGTTGCGGTGGGACCTACTTCTTAAAAGGTTTTTATATGTTTTTGGGACACATATTGTAATTCCTACTACACAACACATTTTATAAAAAAAAATTTAAAAAACACACTTTTATTGAAAACGAACTAAAAACTAAAATATAAATTTTGCATTGACACAACACGATGTTCCAAAGAAACAAAGGTTATATTCAATCGTTAAATCTTGATTAATAACTATGTTTGCTTTCAAACTGTTCCTTATTATAAATATTTAAATATCTTTTTAAACAATTTAACACAGATGGCAAAATTAGATGTACAGACTAGAATACTATTTAACTAGAAGTTTGTTAGATAAATAATTTTTCGTTACAGTTTTTTACAAAAAATAAAAGTCCCAGCGGCACGTATATCCGCTAGAAATAGGTAGATTTCGAGATCAGACAGTTTTGTGTGCCAGTAGAATCTGATGTATTAGATTAGCTTAAACAAAACAAACTAATTTCAAACAGATATCGAACAAATTTTAAAAAGAAAATTAGCTACCTACAAGCAAAATTATATCTATCCAATTTTGCAACAAACAAATATCAAATCTACCACAGAACATGTGTGTGACAATTTATGACACAAACCTACTCTATATCATATGTCGTGCAATTACTGCAAAATATCAAAATACTTTATTTCTAAGAAAAAAAAATTAATTTCTTCTATTCAAATCTTTTATTTTTTTGACTGTTATGAGGTTGACATTGACTGTTATAAGGTTTTTGGAAATTGTAATTGGGGATTGCTGCAAACTTTTTTGTTGAAGCCAACAAGTCAAAAACCTCTAACTGCAGAGGTTTATATTTATAAGAAACGGATTAAAATGTTTGCACAGATTCTAAATTTATGAAGATTTTAAAATATTAGTATCCAAACGGTCGTTATAACGGATTAAAAAAACCACTTTTTTTTCTAGTATAAAGCCTACAGTTCCTTAACCATGTGTCAGATTTTTCTGATTTACGAACTCGTCCAAGATATTAATAAAACACACATTTTTTATAAAGGTTTTTTGATCTGGCTCCACAAATGCAACCGTGAGAGCGCCGGTTGATTCAAACGCATTTTGTGTTTTACAAGCTTTTTTGTTGGAGCCGCTCACTCACAAACCTCCAACTGCAGAGGTTGTTTTTTTTAAAGAAACTGATTAAAAAGGTTTCAAAGATTCTAAATTTATGAAGTTTTTAAAAATATTAGAATCCAAACGGCCGTTATAACGGATCTAAAAAACAGAGTTTTTTTTCTAGTATAAAGCTTCTAGTTTCTTAACCATGTGTTGGAAGCTACGAAAATGTCATTTTAATATATAGTAAAACCTATGTGAAAGGGAAACTTTTTCTAAGTAGTGACTGAAAATGTTTTCAGTCACTAGGACTGAAAGTAAATAAGTTTCGGTGGTCGCCTACAGGTGGTGGTTATTTAAAACTATTAAATAAATAATTGAATATTTGAGATTGAATTTGATTTACTGTTTCTGTTGCTGTGTTTATTTCTGTCAATATCGCAGTATTTTGAAGGGATTGAATATTTTGATCGAATCGCATCGAAACTAATCATATATAATATCACGAGTCGTCAAATAATAGTCGATTATTTTTCATAATCATTATTACGAATGTCATTTGAGGTCCCGAGTGCGCGTAGCGCACGATGGAAAGTTTTAACCTCAAATGGCATGAGTGGTAATGTTGAAAAATAATCGACTAATAATTTGGTGACGAGTTGTATTTAGCAGACGATTTAACGAACAGAAATAGTAACATTATTTCATACAACATATTTATACATAATAAAATATTATTTCATCTTAGTAGGCGCATAAATGTTATAAATTTGTAATTTATTTTTGAAAAATAAACATAAACATGCAATCATTTATGAATGAAAACGGACATTTTACTATTTGCAAATTGAATTTTCACATAATTTTGTATGTGAATTTTTGTTTTAAATGAATATATTAAGTAGGCCGAAAATATTCGAAAATATTCGCTGTTCCTTCCCACCAGAGAAAAATAATCGATATAATTCGTTTTGATTTGTTCAAAAATAGTAAATGAAGCGTTTTTATTGGACCTTATCGAAACTTTATTTAGTGAGTTGAATTGTCATCATAATAAAATTTGTATCAGATGTATCGTATAATTTTTTACGCACAAACGAATCGTAAAACACATTTTACATCCTAGTTATCGTGGCTGAAAGTTGAACTTTACATCCGTAAAATAAAATCCCGTTGCTATATGAAATATTAAAAAAGCAAGAGCCCGCGACGGCCAGACCTTCGTTATTTTATAAAAGCTGAAAGTTTTTTTGCGCATACGCCCTGATAAAGTTTAAGGGTGTCTGGCAGGGGGTTGCCACGAGTTGTCTGGCAGGGGGTTAGCACGATAGTAAGTTTCTGGCAATGGGTGACGTGACTTCTAATACTATCCCGAAGAATATATAAAAAAATTACTTTTTATACTTTCACGAAAGCTTGGAGGCCCCTTTGTTACCTGCTCCCTACCAAAGCCACCATGATCCAAACTTTATATGTCGCTAATCGTTCCTACCTGAGTAGGGGGTATGCGCAGAGAAACTTTCAGCTTTTATAAAATAACGAAGGTCTGGCCGTCGTGGGCTCTTACTCTAAAATATATTTTTCTATTTTACCGCCCGTAAAATAGTCACCCGTAAAATATTCATACAATTAGAACAAACAAATAAATTATTGTATGAAGTTTATAGAGAAAATCATGGCATGTTTAACATAATTTTCAAAATGTCTAGCGAGATTAAAAAATTCAAAAATTGATTTATACTACAATAAAGTTGTGCAGTTGTGCGTAAAACGTTGTACATACACTCAGGCTTCGCGTCGGGCTTCAATATGAGCCGCTGGCGTAATCTTCTACTTTCAGCCTTCGATATGTAAATAACTATTCCTCCGATAATTAACTGTCAGATATAAAATATATTCTCTGAGTTCCTTCCGCCAAAAAAAAATAAAAAAAAATTTATCAAATAAATAAATAAATTTTATTAAAAAATTTATTTTTATTTGTTTTTAATTGAAACTTTACCTACAATTTTTTAAATTTATACTTTAAACGATGACTTCCAGTCGGTAAAAAAAATATCTCTAATATCCGTAAAAGTTTTTAGAGAAAATATATTAACTATTTTCATTATTCATATTGTCAAATTCATCTACTAAAAACTTACAAAACGACATATCTAAATTTGACTGTGTAAAAAATAAACAATTATATATCGCATTTTTACTAGTGCAAAATAATGTTTTTATTGTGTTCACCTGTTATCATTCCATCTGTTTTTGAATACAAAGATAGCTTATATATGTGACATCTCAACAAACATTTTCTTTAATCTAAATTCTAAAGTTGAATGGTTGAAAGCTTGGGTGCGGACATTCTTTCTTTTATCAATTGACAGGTAAAGCCGGTCTTTGGTAATTTGTATACTGAAAATAATTGCTATTGTAAATCAAGCTTGTTATATGTCGTATTCAACAATTTGATGTTATTGTAATAAGTTTTAAATTTTAATACATAATTTATGATTTCCAATCTTTGCTTTTTCTATGATTAAAGCAGGAAAATATTTTATGGAGACCGAAATTTGTAATTCTTTTTAATTCAAAATTTGTATTACCATTGTTGGAATTGGGCACAAGATTTGTCTTAAAGTAGCTATAAAAATCAGTCGTAGGAAGGCAAGCCGAACTGATACTTGCAGATTATCACGGTTTGACGCAAATGATAGAGTGTCCCACTAGAATCGCAGACAATTCACATCATAACAATAATTTGCTGGATCTGTTTTTGACAAACGAACCAGATACTACGAAGACAAAAGTTAAACAACCCCTCGGAACATCGGACCATTTACTAATATCAGCAATAGTGCAATTAACATCACCGACACAAATTAAAGCAAATCCTCGTCGGGTTTGGAACTTTAAACGCGCTGACTGGGAGGGACTGAGAAACTTTTATGATGAAACACCTTGGAAAACTATTTGTTGTGTTGAGCAAGATCCTAGCACATCGGCAATAAAAATTTCTGAAATCATAAAAGAAGGAATGCGGCGGTTTATTCCAAATCGATTAATCACTACTAAAACTGAGCCTTGGTTCACACGGGATGTTGATGAGGCAGTGAGGAAGAAACGCAAAGAATTCAAGACGTTTAACGCTAATAAAACACCTGAAACCCATAGCGCCTATAAAAAAGCCAGAAATATTAGTAAATTCAAAATAGACTTGGACAAAGACGCGTTTATCCAGAAGAAAGCAAAGAAATTCGCCGAGCACCCATCTGACTCACGTAGTTTCTTTCAGGCAGTTAAATCAGTCCAGAGCAATTTTACTCGATCCTCTATTCCAACCTTAGTTCTGAATGACATTCCCGTGAGCGACTCGAAAGAGAAGGCGGATCTTTTGGGTCGTATTTTCGCAGAAAACTCAAACATAGTTGAACCCCCCCCCCCATTCTCCTACACTCATTCCCCCAGTTGTAACGAAAATGAAACCAATTATTTTTCGTTGCAATATTGTACGGAAAATGCTTCTTTCTATCAATATCAACAAATCTGCTGGCCCCGACGGTATTCCACCCCTCATTCTTAAAAACTTTGCTAGACAACTAGCTCCAATTTCAACAAAAATTTTCTATTTATCTTATAAAACCGGAATATTTCCCGATCCTTGGAAGCTGGCCAGCGTTCAACCCATATCAAAGAATGGCAGTAAGATAGACCCTAACAGTTATAGACCAATTGCAATTCTGTCGGTTTTAGCTAAAATATTTGAAAAATATGTTAACTACAATTTGATAGATTATTTAGAAATGTCGCGAATTATTGATGATAAGCAGTATGGTTTTCGTAGAAGTCATGCAACAGGTGATCTGTTAGCCTACGTATCCCATCTCTGGAACAAATCACTGGAAAACCACGGTGAAACATTCAGTATTTCACTTGACATTTCTAAAGCATTTGATAAAGTGTGGCATAAAAATCTGATAGCTAAATTAAAATCTTATGGCATAGACCATCTTACTGTCTCATGGATTCATAGTTTTCTTACAGGTCGCTAATTTCATGTTAATTTAGATGGTATCACATCCAATATTTTCACAACCAATGCTGGGGTTCCCCAAGGTTCTGCACTCTCACCAACCTTGTTTCTTCTATACATTAATGACTTACTTATTTCCACAGTGCACCCAATTCATAGTTTTGCTGATGACAGCACATTACATGCATCACATGCATCTCCTAAATTTCGATCTCATACTGCAGTTACCACTGATAGAGAGCTGCTAATTGATTCTATTAACAAAGATCTGGATCGTATAATGGAATGGGGTGGTCGTAATCTTGTTTCATTTAATCCAACCAAAACCAAATTATGCCGTCTTTCACGAATAGAACGACATAAAAATTTTCCTATTAAAATAAACCATGAGGAATTGCGTGAGGTTGAATCAGTTAAACTTCTTGGAGTGGATATTCAAAATAACCTGAAATGGAATAAACATGTGTTCAACCTCGCTAAATCTGCAATGCAAAAATTAGGATTCTTGAGTGTATGTAAAAAGTATTTCAATCCCGAGCAAATTTTGCTAATGTTCAAGTCCTTTATTCGTCCATGTATGGAGTACTGCTGTCATGTTTGGGGAGGTGCTTGTCAGTCAACAATAAAATGTCTAGACTCTGTACAGAGAAAAGCAATACGGTTGATTGGTAATACCGAACTAACGGACCAGCTTGATTCACTCCAGCACAGAAGAAATGTGGCTGAATTGTCAATCTACTATAAATATAACTTTAGCGAATTCTCCTCTAAGGAAATTCAAAATATCCTTCCATCGTGTGGGCAGTATAATCGACAAACAAGAGCTGCCGAGTTATCCCATCCATTTGTTGTACAAATACCTCGTTGTAGAACTGTGTCCTTCCAAACGACTATTTTAGTAGAGTGGCCAAATTATGGAACTCAATGCCCTCCTCTGTATTTCCCGATGAATTTTACCCTCAGGCATTTAAAGAAAATGTCCATAATCATTTAAATAATTAGTATAGTTATCCCTATATCCCCATTCCTTCCATTTTCCTCGTCTCCTTCCTTTATAGTTGACATGGTATCTTCGGATATTCAAAGAGTCTAAATAATGAATATTTCATATTTAGTGTGCTAAACATGTCTAACTAATTAATAAAAAGAAAAAAAAATAATATTGAAATTGTAAATATAACTAAAGACTGCAGACTTGAAAACTTTGATTATTTAGGAGTTTGAGTTTCATTTTATATTATATATTAATCTAATGAGAAAATTGGCACATCTTTTTAGTTTTTTTAGCATTCTTTACATTCTTTACAATGATTTTTGAACATTTAAGGAATGAATTTTTGTGAATGAACTGTTATGATCAGCTTCATGCCATATACATATTTGCATTTTTTTAAAGTGTCATTAACATTCATTCATGAACGAATATTGTATGCTCCCAACAAACGTTAAAAACATAGTGAAAAAACCATCGGTTGGGTGGATCCACCAACCCTTTGTCCAATATACCAATATTTAATTCCGTTTACACAGTCACATTTGCGTGGGTATCTGATTATTTGTACTGGACTGGGATAAGTTGCTTCTCGGACATACATGGCTGAAGCTTGCTGGAATAAAACCTCGCTCGGCACGCAGTCCTCCGTTTGCATTTTGTTGACATCACTAGCAGGTCTAGTGTTCTTCTATTACAAATTATTAAATTTAAAAGCCTTCTCTCCGTAGTAAGATGATTTTTCAACTGCTTCTGTTGTCAAACTTCTGCAATATTTATATGATTCTTTATGTAAATATTCATAAAATTATGTCCCCTTCATTGTCTGTCTTACCATATAATTGAATAGCCGTTTAGGATATATCTGATCTTGACGATAATTATGAAAGAAGCTAATAATTTTTCTTACCTTGATTGTTACAAAATAGGCTTATAAGCCTATGTTGTGACAAACAAGGTAATAAACATCAAGCTTCTTTCATCTGTTAGCGTCAAAACCAGATTGACCCTTAACAGCTATACAATTATCTGGTAGGACAATGGAGAAGATATAATTTGATAAACCATAAACCTAATATGAACTAGCAGGTTCACAACTGTTGCATTGCCATCAATCATTCCAAACAAATTGTTCGAAAACTCCAAATGTTGCAAAATGTTTGCGCTTTTTTCAAAGAAAACTTCTTTAGAAAGAAAGAAAACTTCTTTTTAAAGAAAACTTCTTTAAGCGCGTTGGGCGATTTTGTATGGGGAATATTTTTATGTATCACGCATGATTGTCACGCTAAATAAATATTAAATATAAAATAAATATTAAAAGAGAGTGTGATAAATTGTAATCATTTGTTATTTTCTTCTTGCGTACTCTCATTTCTTGATTTATAATTTGTTTTTTTGTTCTTTTTTATTGAATTTGGTTTTTAGGGTTCCGTTTTTTATACGGAACACTGTTGGTGAGAGTACAACGTGTTTTTCACATTATTTCGATTATCTCGTGAACCATTAATCCGATGAACTTAAAATTTGAGGTGCTTATAAAACTAACCTATCCACACAAGATGGCGGGTTAAAAAATAAATAAAGTTGTGTTCGTTTGTTTTAAGGAGGTACGATGTAAAGCCTTTGAAAACATACATTTTTTTTAGCGAGACGAATAGGGTATTATATGAAAGGGCTTCATTTCAGCATTATTTAAAAATATATTTTGGAATTTTACACCTCACCATTTTTTGTATAATTTAGAAAAATGATGTTTTCGGGATGTTTTATTGCCCCAATTAACTCCGATCCTACTTCATCGAAAATCTTGAAATATATTTGGAATGATAGAAAATTGAGGAGGTTTTTAATGAAAAATATAGAAAAGTGGCAGACACTCATAACTATATTTATTAAAGGGGTGGGAATGTTAAGGGGTAAAAACATCATTTAAAACCAGGTCGTGTGGAGTGTTATTTGAAAGAGCACTTGATTTTAGAAATATTGCCATTTTTTTTAGAATTTTGCAATGCATAGTTTTTGAATTATTATCAATAAAGTGACACAAAAAGTTGGTCCCCCCCTTGCATTTCGAGCCTAATTAACAGAAAAATTTGAAAAAATTCACAGAGACAGGAAGTTTGATAAACTCTGAACGAAAAATATAGCGAACTCTCAAATAATTATATTTTTGTGTTTTTAAGGGATTGGGGTGGGGAAGGGTGAAAAAAAACTTTTTTGACCCAAGCGAGTGGGGTATCATTTGAAAGAAGACCAAATTTCAGAAACTTTGCAATTTTTTTAGAATTTTCCGGTACACCGTTTTTGAGTTATTCTAAAAAATGTGCAAATTCCAGACCGTTCCCCCCCCCCCCTACGTTTCGACACTGATTTACACAAAAAAAAATTGAAAAAATTCATAGAGACAGGAAATTTGCTATATTTTGAACGAAAATTATAGCGAACTCTCAAATAATTATATTTCTGTGTGTTTAGGGGATGGGTGTAAGGGGGGTAAAAAAAAACTTTTTTTGACCCAAGCGAGTGGAGTATCATTTAAAAGAAAACCAAATTTCCAAAACATTGCAATTTTTTTTAGAATTTTGCGGTACACCGTTTTTGAGTTATTCTAAAAAATGTGTAAATTCCAGACCGCCCCCCCCCCCTACGTTTCGATACTGATTGACAGAAAAATTGAAAAAATTCATAGAGACAGGAAGTTTGCTATATTTTGAACGAAAATTATAGCGAACTCTCAAATAATTATATTTCTGTGTGTTTAGGGGACGTGTGTAAGGGGGGTAAAAAAAACTTTTTTTGACCCAAGCGAGTGGAGTATAATTTGAAAGAGCACCAAATTTCCAAAACCTTGCAATTTTTTTTAGAATTTTGCGGTACACCGTTTTTGAGTTATTCTAAAAAATGTGCAAATTCCAGACCTCCCCCCCCTACGTTTCGACACTGATAGACAGAAAAAATTGAAAAAATTCATAGAGACAGGAAGTTTGCTATATTTTGAACGAAAATTATAGCGAACTCTCAAATAATTATATTTCTGTGTGATTAGGGGATGGGTGTGGGGAGGGCAACAAAACTTTTTTTGGAACCAAACGAATGGGGTGTCATTTGAAAGAACACTTAATTTAAGAAACATTGCAACATTTTTTAGAATTCTGCGATGCACAGTTTTTTAGTTATTGATGAAAAAAAAGTGCTATTTTAAGTGTATGTATACCACCCTATATTTCGACGCTGATTTATAGAACAAATATTCCCAATTTCGACCATTAAAATACTGGTTAAATCTTTCTTTAGCTAACATAAACAGCTATGGATAAGATTTAACCTCAAGTAACATTTTTGATCAATGTGATTGACATTTACTATTGACGTTTACGATTAAACATTTATTCTGTTATGCGTCCATAGTCTGGCGATATGGCGATATAAAGACTTTACAACATAACTTTATGTCATTTATTTTTGATATTGTGTTCTTTTACATTCACGGAACCCTTGGCGAGCGAATTTTATTCGCACTTGTCTGACTTTTTTTTTTGGTTTATAAATTTGATGTTTTTCTCAGATAATAACAAATTTTTGAATTTTTATAATTTTTGGAATATTTTTGGAACTTTGAAAAAGGTTTGTATAATGATTTTGTTATGATTTTTACAATATTTTAAGAATTCTGGAAAAAGTTTGAATTTTTGAATATGTGAGTTTTGAATTTTTGCAATATTTTTGGAATTTTGAAAAAAAGTTTCAATATTTGATTTTGATAAAATTTTTGCAATATTCTGATAATTTTGAAAAAAAAATAGAATTTTTGAATTTCGAATTTTATAAATATTTTTAGAATTGCGAAAAAAATTTCAATTTTTGATTTTGTAAGAACTTTTGGAATTCAGTTTAAAGTTTAAATTTTTGATTTTATTACAATTTTTGAAATTTGGGAAAAAGATTCAATTTTTGATATTGTTATAATTTTTGCAATAGTTTTATAGTTGCGAAAAAATGTTTGCATTTTTGATTTTGTTATAATTTTTTAAAATATTTTAAAATTTTTTGAAAAAGTTTCAATTTTTGATTTTGTTAAATTTTTGGAATATTTTTAGAATTTTGAAAAAAAGCTTTAAACTTTGATTTTGCAATAGTTAACCACAGTTTAAAAAAACGTGAATATGTAATGCAAATTGCTACACATATTGGTCCTACGGAAGTTTTCGTTACAGAACAATACAAAGCTTGCTATTACGTTAAATTTAATGAATTTGCATTAATATTTAACAGAGTACTTAGAATTAAATATAAAGCTTGTTGTATTAAAAATGTTTATTCTCTTCCATTTAATTATATCAGCTTTATTTGTATGTTTTTTCGATAATAATAGTATGTATTATTGTATTGTTTTCTAACCTATAGCCTAATGAACTTATCCTATTGTCTAATGAAAATTTTCCTATAAAAAAATTATCATTATTCAATTGGTATGATTCCAATTGGTCAAATTGTTTTTATTTCATTAAAATTATTTTCAAATTATAATCACAATTGCTTTGATAAGTTTTGTTCAAAAATCAAATTTTAATTTAAATTCTCTTATTTCGTTTAGTTGAACTTGGTTGATTGTATGAGAAGGGCGTTTTTTATCATCAGGGTTTTTTTATTAAGAAATTTGATTTATCAATTAAAACAATAAAGATTTATTGTTTTAATTGAAGAAAATGTTTTTATTTTTTATAATACACAATTCTTTGTCAGAGAATAAAGTATTGTAATCGATTCGTGAATAATGAATTTTAGTCTCTCGCAAATTAAAATTCTCGCTCGTGCCTCGCTCGAATTTTAAACTTTTGCTTGAGAATAAACTGCTTCATTATTCACTCATTGATTAAACTACTATTATTATTTGCATCAAATAATATTACGCACGACATTTTAATACAAATTGCATTATAATTTAGAGTTAATTTGATTATTACGCACTTGTGTTTAACACAAATATTATTTGCTGCATATACTGTTATTTACTGCGGTACTGTTAAACATATTGAAATAAATATAAAACAAAAATTTGATGATCTGTTATGATTTTCCGGTAACGTATTGATGTTTCGTGTTAGTTTTGTAATAAATTTCTAAACAGAGATAAAAAATACATGTACTTTAACAAAGAGTTATGTTTGATATACATCGCTGCCAAAAACTAAAAACAATGTCCTCATAAAAGTTTTATGCCGAAAACTATATCAAAATCCTTAACCAAAATCGAAGTCTTGATATCTCAGAGCTGTGAGATTTCAGCCCCTCCATATTTTTTTATAATACAATTTATCATTTATTTTTATTCTAACTTCACTCCATTTTAATTTGCATTTCAGATCTTTAGACGAACTCCTACTTCTTCATTTTTTTCGTTGGTTTTTCTGTTTTTGATTTAAAAATTTTCAAATGTTGATCAAAAATGATTAATTATTTTGATTTCAATTGATCAAAAATTATTATAGGTATTAAAATTTTCGTTTCAATAATTTTTGTATAGTGAAAAAAACGTTACAAGATTTGCATTAAAATTAGCTTTAATGCAACATTTGCTTTGAAATTCAATAATAACTTGCGTTACATAACTCATATTGCAAAGCTTGCCTTAAAAACTGCGGTTACTTTTTCAAATGTGGGAATATTTGTAGAATTTTGAAAAAATTTAAATTTTTGATTTTATTATAATTTTTACAATATTTTGGGAATTTTGAAAGAAAATTGAAGCTTTGATTTTGCAATATTTTCTTGTAACGCTAAATGTAGAGGTTTTTGTGTAGTTTGCTGGTTGTATCATCTTTTCACTAAATCATATTAATTTACGATCTGTTATAATTTTTCAGCGTGGGCGAGATGGAGAAGTGGATAAGTCAACAACATCACTTACAAGGAAGTTAAGCAACACTGGGAAGCATCACAACTTAAACGGGTGACCGCTTGGGAACTTCATCAGAAAAAATATGGAAATATGATTGTAGCACATTGGAGCAGGAATATCTCGCCCACGGTATGCCGATAAGGTATACTTATCCAGCAGCCCTGGAAACTGGCTAGGATTCGATGGCCCAATCACCCGTTAATCCAAAAATTTTAATCCGAAATTCAAATGATTAAAGAAACGAATACTAGAAAGAAAATCGAAACAAAACAAAACCGGAAAAATCAAATATCGACCCTTGGCTACCGTACCCGGACACGAGTAGGAAACTGGAATGTCAGAACTCTGATAGAAACATCCAAGTTAGCACAAGTTGAGAAAGTAATGAAAGAGCATAACATCGAGATAATAGGACTCAGTAAAGTAAGATGGAAAAACAGAGGAAAGCTAAAAACAAGTGAAGGAAACTACCATGATGTTCTCTGGTAAATCCAACACACATGAACAAGGCGTAGCAATATTAACAACACCTAACGAAAAGAAAGCACTTCTCGAATGGAAACCAATCATTAGCATAATAATAACAGCAAGATTCTAATCGAAAATTAGAAATACAACGATCATACAGTGCTATGCACTTACCGAAGAAGCTGATGATGCGACAAAAGATAAATTCTACGAACAACTCTAAGCAAACTGGCTAGTGCACACCGAAATGACATCAAAATAATACAAGGTGATGATTTCAATGCAAAAATTGGAACCGAGAACACCGGAATGGAATCAGTCATGGGTAAACATGCACTAGAATCAACACGTAACAATAATGGAGATAGGCTCATCGATTGTTGTGTTTCAAATCAACTATTCATAGGAGGCAGCAAGTTCCCACACAAGAACATACACAAATACACTTGGACATCACCAAATGGAAGAACCAAGAATCAAATTGATCACGTACTGGTGAATAAGAAGTTTCTACCCTCACTACAAGACGTCAGAGCAAAGCGAGGAGCAGACATACACAGCGACCATCAGCTGGTAATTGCAACATTCAAAACTAAACAAGCCGCTGTAAAACACAACAAGTCATGTCAGAGGAAATTTAACATCAACAGATTGAGCGACAAAAATACAAATAACATCTTCAAAGAATCGCTCCAGCTCAATCTGCCAAACAACAAAACCACCAGCATTGATGAAAAATGGGAACAAGTTAAGCAAGCTTACGTCAAAACTGTTACAGATGTCCTTGGATACCAAGACAAATCACGGAAACCATGGATTAGCGATGATACCTGGAAGAAAACTGAAGAGCGTCGTCAGCTCAAGCTGCAATTGTGTCACCAGAATACAACCGAGATCCGCAATAAATATGAAAGTACAGCGAAACAAGTTAAAAAGATGGCAAGGAATGATCGCAGAAGATACACAGAAAGCATTCTCAAGACTGCAGAAACAGCAGCAGCTAATAGAAATATGTGCACCCTACACAAATGCGTGAAAAAGGTCACCAACAAATACACAAACAATCCACCAATAAAGGATGAATCTGGTCAAACCCTCACAACACATGAACAACAGCTAAATAGATGGAAAGAATACTTCAAAGACAACTGCCACCAACATGAAGATAATTTGCAGTCTCCGGATGACATCTATAACGAAACTATCAGCACCCATCCACTAACGGAACGGGAAGTTAGAGATGCCATACAGAAACTCAAGAATAACAAATCTGCTGGTACAGATAATATATCAGCAAAATTACTCAAAACAGATGTAAACACAACAGCAGAAGCTCTAGCACCACTATTAAATATATATTGATGTATGGAATGTATGGAGCTGATGTATGGAACAAAAGTAAAATACCAACCAAATGGAAAGAAGGTTTAACCATGACAATCCCAAAGGTGATCTAAGAGAATGCAAAAATTGGAGAGGTCTGCTCAACACAGTGATGAAAATACTAGCGATGATCATTCTCGAAAGAATATCTCCATCAATTAACATGAAACTAAGAAACGAACAAGCCGGCTTTAGACCAGGAAGAAGCTGTACCGATCATATCAACACAATCCGTATCATCATAGAGCAATCAAACGAATGGAATTCACCATTGTATCTCCTCTTCGTGGACTTCGAAAGCACCTTCGACTCAATCAACAGAAGCGCGATATGAAAGACACTTTGTGAAATGGGCGTCCCGAAGAAAATAGTTGATCTAATCAAAGAAATGTATCGGGATGCTGGAAATAGAATACAATACAAAGGACAGCAAAGTGATAAATACTACAACCACAGAGGAGTGAGACAAGGCTGTGTACTATCCCCGCTACTATTCCTGATAGTACTAGATAGTATCATGAGAAAGCTCGATGACGCAATTCCAAATGGAATCCAATGGAACACAACAAGAAGGCTCAATGATCTAGACTACGCAGATGACATCTGTCTACTTACACACACACATACGGACATGCAGCAGAAAATACAGAAGCTATCAGCCCTTGCACATGAAGTCGGTCTCAACATTAACATCAGAAAAACAAAGGCCATGAGATTGAACACCAAAACGATAACACCAATTACCATCAACAACACACAAGTGGACGAAGTTGACAAATTTGTGTACCTTGGTTGTACTGTAGCAAAAACAGGCGGGACTGAAGAAGATATCAGTCAGTGTATTAACAAAGCCAGAAATACGTTCAATATGCTTCACAAGATCTGGAATGCATCCATCCTGTCAAGAAAGACAAAGCTACGAATGTTCAATGCATGTGTCAAGTCAGTACTGCTGTATTGGTGTGAAACGTGGAAACATACAAGAAAGATCACAAATCAACTACAGGTGTTTGTGAACAAATGCCTGAGAAGACTGATTTAATGCTTCTGGCCGAACACCATCAGTAACCAGAAACTTCTACGGCAGACAGAGCAGTTAGACATTGAGACCGAGATAAAACAAAGGAAATGGAGATGGATAGGACATACACTGAGGAAACCAGCTGAAGATATAACAAGGATATCCCTAGAGTGGAATCCATAAGGAAAAAGGAGAGTTGGAAGACCACCCATGACGTGGAAAAAAACGGTGCTAGCTGAAGCAAAACAAATTGGTAAGACATGGGGCGAACTGAAAGCGATTGCCCCCAACAGAGTCAGATGGTTCAGTCTAGTAGACGCCCTATGCTCCTAAATGGAGATAAAGGAAAAAAAAATAATAATTTTTCAGCAACGTATTGATGTTACGTGTTAGTTTTGTAATAAATTTCTAAACAGAGATAAACAAGAGTTTTGTACAAGTATTGACTTTTGTTAAAGTTTTATGTTTGATGTACATCGCTGCCCAAAACTAAAAACAATGACATCATAAAAGTTTTTTGCCGAAAACTATGACAAAATCCTTAACCCAGACCGAAGTCATGATATCTCAGAGCTAGAGATTTCAGCCCCTCGATATCTTTCTACTTGGCTTGTACAGTCTATGACATGTATTGATCATTAAATATAAAAATGTAAATAATAGTTGGTTGGAAGTTGGAATTCTGATAGATGTGAAACCTAGAATAATTTTAATGATTTTAATTTGCAATGCTACAATAATTGGAAGATGAAAAAAACACAGCTATTTCACAATTTTAAGTTTTCACTCATGTCGGCAGTCCTCAAGACTGCCTTCTTATTTTTGTTAGTGTGCTAAACATGTCCAACTATAATCAATAAAATATTTGGACAATTTCTTTGGAATGATTGATGGCAATGCAACAGCCATGAAACCGCTAGTTCATAGTAGGTATGTTCAAATAATAAATTGTTGATTACGAGTTAGCCAGCAGCTCGTCTATCAATTGTGCCGAAAAAATTTCAACAATTATTTGTTATATATCATGCCTGAGAAATACATTTTATAATTAATTTCTAGACAAACTGTTTTAGATTTTCACTCCACTTAAGATTTTCACTCCATTTAAAATAATTGTTATACATATATCTCGAATTTGATCATCTCCTGGTTGCAACATCAAACACTAAAATTATCCAACCTTTGTGCAGTTATTTTCTCCAATTCAAATTGGTTTTATATTTTAATTCAAAGATAAAAACCAACAACAAAGTATTAGCAAACATTAAACATGTAGTTTGTTTTCTATATATAACAAACAAAATTGTGATTTTAATTTTATAGTTAACTAAAGATTTAGCACGGATTATCTGTGGTCACACAATTGGCTACATCTATATTGAAGGGTGTTTTCTTTGTTTTTCTACTTTATTTGATTCTTGAATCAATCCCCATTTTCGTTATTTTTCAAAATAGTGTAAATCCGAATCTCGACGAAAAGGATTTTAAAAATCCACCTTATTATAAAGTTGAAATTCGTGTTCTGAATAACCCAAAAAGTTGGACCGGAGAATTTTTGATCGACGTCATACTTGGTTCAAAAGTAGCATGGTGAAATGAAAAATACGCATGCTTTTAAAACTTTTATGAAGTGTTTACTTTGAGAACAGAATGGTCTGAAAGATTTCTAGAAATTGAAATTCAGTCAACAAATATCAATGGTTTTATGTGCGTTGGAAAGGTAATTAAGTGACCTATCGACTCAAAAAGTAAACACAGTAAATTTTTGTTTATCAAAATCTTCAATAGTTACTTGTCTTTATTAAAATTATATAAGTGAACATCGTTTTTCCAATTCAGTTTATTATAGTCATTGTACAAACAACCTCTAGATGAGATATTGTATCTCGAAACATGTAGTAAAGTTAAAAAAAAGAAAAAAATTCAAATTAAAATAATTTTTCATTTTTAAAAAAGTAAAAAGTTTTGTTTTATAATTTTTCTTTTTGAAGTTATACTTCTTTACGCTCGTTGTAAACATTTTGATGGGGTGTTGGTCGAGAAACCGCGTCACGCTTTTTGAAGTTATATTTTAACCTTTATGCTGTATGGTAATAAAGGCGAAATTTGTAAATCAACCTTATGCTGTATGGTAATAAAGACGAAATTTCTAAATCAATTTTTTTTATAATTGATTTAGTTATTTCGTCTTTATCACCATAGAGCATAAGGTTCAAATTGTTTTTGACTAAGAATACTAAAAAAATCGACGATTATCCGCAAAAATTTTGTACAGTGTGTGTATAATGGTCCAACTTAAAAGATAGGATCTCGATTAAAACCTTAATAGTTTTTAATTGTGAATTAAATATTAAATATGGATGGTTCATAGTTTACTGTCAAACCTGCTTTATCGACTTTTTAATCATCTGTATAGAGAGCCCATATAGACTATCAAATATGTTATTGAGTAATTTTTTTGTTCCGGTGTTGGCCGCAATGGCGCTGAAAAGGGGGAAAGGAGAATAAAGTCCAAAAAAATCATATGGGATTTCATACAAAACAACTTAAATAATTTTACAAATTATCGGTTGTAATACCACGAGTCATTGAAATTTTTTCGAAAATTTTTTGATTTTACGAATTAAATTATTTAGCAACACTGCGAATCAAAGCGCACAATAAACCACGAGTCCGAAGGACGAGTGGTTTAAGTAGCGGTTTGATTGAGCAGTGTTGCTTAAAAATATTTAATGAGTAAAATTGAAAATTTTTCGAAAAAATTTCAATGAAGAGTGGTATTTAATGAGATAATTTTTTTTTAATTATAATTTTGTTTAAAATATAATTATTAGTTTCTAAATAAAATTTTTTCTACAAATTATTCACTAATACAAAATTACGTAAAAATGCAATTCACAAATAATAAAAATGTCCGTTTTCATTCACAAATGGTTGCATGTTTATGTTTATTTGTCAAAAATAAATTACAAATTTATAACATTTATTCGCCTACTAAGATAAAATTATATTTTATTTTGTTAGAAGAAAAAATGACAACAAAGAATTTTCATAACGACAAAGCAAAATTATCGACGACAATAAGAATTGTCGACAGTTTAAGCAAAGCCTACTGTTTACTATAAATATCATAGTTTGTATGAATGAAAAATAAAATTTCTGACAGCACAAAAAAATTATCTATGAAATTTCTCTTTTTACATACTATAATTAGAGTTATTTATGTATCAAGGGAATTATAAGGACTAGGAGGGCCCGGCGTGCTTCGCTACGCTTATAAATAAAGTTTTTGCGTAGACATTTTGTTGACGTAGAAGCAATGATTTCAAAAAGTGGTAATGAGAAATGCTAGCATATAATTTTTAATCTTTCTTTTTAAATATATGAATGAAAAAAAATCAGAACTCTAGCTGATCAGTTCGGGTATATGAAAAATTAGCGATCAAATAAGTTTTCAAGTAAACTTATTTGATCTCTAACTTATTTGATCGCTAATTTTTCCTATATCTGAACTGGTTAACCATTAACACCATAATAATTAAATCAAAGAAAATCAAAGAAAAATGATAATAATAAAAAAACAAAGAAAAATAATATAAACTCACCCATACCATTATCACGTCGAATCAATTCTATATTCATTTGACATATTTATACAAACACATGAATTTTAAAATGATAAATACCACGTGCAATTCATTTCTTCATTCACAACATTCATAGAAAAATATTACGTCGATCCACTCCTATAATAAAAAAATAAAGAAAAATATTACGTCTATTCACTCCTAAATCAATTCATAAACTAAATTGAAATTGAAAAGAAAATATAAAATACTTCATTTAATTTTTTTATATTAATTTTTTTATATACTCTTAAAGCAGGCTACAGACCTTCAATCAATTTGTCAATCAATCGAAAACGAAAATAAACGAAATAAAATTTAGGGGATTTGTACACTAAATTTTATTTCGTTTGTTTTCGTTTTGGAATTGATTGACAAATTGATTGAAGTTCTGTAGCCTGCATATCGTTTTTGTGAAAAAAAAAATATATACTTGTGCAATTCCATTTTCATATTGTATGTGGGAGGCCGTTAAATTCAAAAATCCATTTTAATTCGTCTATAACTTTATTATTTATGATCCGAAAAATCCCAAAAATCTTTAAAATCTAAGTTACACTAATATCAGTTAGCAGTGAAAATTTGAAATGAATCAAAATTCGAATAAAAAAGCCTTAGGCTGTACTAAGTTTTTTTTAGCGTATTAATATATAAGATGTTAATTACCGAGGGAAACGTTTACTAACAGAGGGCCTCTGGTCCGAGGGTTACAAGGTAATTGACATCTAATAATTCACGTGATACATAAATAATTTTATTTTTTACTTCTTAAAATATTTATTTTTATCAAGTATTTGATAGCATGATTTTTCATTTTAATTGATTAAGTTACTTATTTTTCATTTCAAATTGTATTGCTGGTGTATTGTTATTCGTTACTATGGCATGTAACTAATGTTGTTTATAAATAAACAAAACAAAAATTTATAATGAAAACTAGGATGATTATGAATCCATAACTCCCTCTTATAATTCCCTTGGGAATTAAGAATGTCATTATTATTTCGGTAACTAAGGTCTAAACGACTTATATTAAATCATTAAAACATGAAATAGTTTAAATTTCTTTATGAACTATTACTGACTATATATTAAGCATATTATATAAAACATATTATTTTCTTCTGTCCGTAAAACAAATACGAAAATATGTTAAATTTTTCATACAACTTTGTATGGGAAATTTTGACAATTTTTATGTTTCTTTTTTGAGCGACTTAAGAATAATATTTTATATATTACGCTTAATATATACTCGATAGGATAGTTTTTATCTCAATTAAAAGTTTTAATATTTTTTAATTGCGAGTTGAATGTTAAATGTGGTTCATAAACCATCTTTTGGATGGCGACGTAAATTAGTTAAGTGACACAACTTAATCATGGACTTTTTAAGTGCGTGTGAGCGAATGGCCAAAGAAGCATAACTTCCACCGTCTGGTCCGACGCAGACCCTACTTTTTTTTTTGAGTGAGTTTAAGGATATACAATTTTTAAAAAAAAAAATACAAAAATAATTTATATTTATAATGGATCACTCAAGTCACTCCGATAATATCATTGATTTTATTATTATAGACAAGTTAAAAGTTTTTAAAAGTTTAAGTTAAGAGTTTTTAACTTGTCTAGTACAATAAGCTGATTTGAAAAAATCAATTTTTATATATAGTACTTTTTTGGTTTACACTGTTAAAAAATAATATACAGACTGGCTAATATATTGACATCAAAGTGTCTGTTTAAATTGATCGTTTTTGGCATACAATCTGAAATATGATACGTATGCGCAGTTCAGTTTGTAATTCAGCAAGGCTTCTAAAGCGTCCTGTGAGATTGCCTGGTTTAAATCCTTTTGTTAGCTGAAGTCTATGAGCACTCAACAACGCTACAGATTTTATATTCTAGAAAGCTTTAGAAGCATTGTAAGAATCTGCATTTCTGATGTTGGCGTGGTTTAGGAAGCACCATACAAGCCTTTAAGTACATATTTTGAACATTTTGAGTAAAACACATTTTGAGCAGTTATTTGACGAGTTTTATGCCACCTAGTTTTATACCACTTATGCTAGAATTGGTGGTATTTAATATTTTAGTGCAATCAGAGTATCATTTTTGGACTAAGATTCCAAGTTCTCCCAAACAGGTTTCTGCTGGTGACGAAAATTTCATTTGCCTTGCTCGAGATATATTTCATGTATGAGTTATACAGGTTATTTTGCAGTCTGGGATCACACCTCACACCTAAGCAATATGCATTTAACCTCTTTCGATGCTTGTTTGTTTCAGATTGCCGTTAAGAACAGAAGAGATTCGATTAAAATTATTATTTTTTGCGGGTTGATCGAGTGTTCCAATTTGATACAATGTTAAGAGCTATCTGGGTTTAACTAGTGACAATAGATTCGACAAAATAATAAAATAGTTATTTAAATTAAGGGCAGTAAGAGTGCTTTGCCGATTGAGGATATATGTTTGAGATCGAGACGAAGTCGTGATCAACAACATTTAATGAAATGTCAATTAAAAAACATAAAACAATACTTCAAAAGAAATTTAATGAGTTAGTTAATGTTGAAGAATTAATACCTTTCCATCAAGAATTTATTGAAAATTTAACAGATATTTTTATTCCAAAAAATGTAATTTAAATAAAACCAGACTGAAAAAGGTGCAATTAACTTTTTAATTTAAAAACCCAAGAAATATTTAATATAACAGTCAATTTACAAACAACTTTAACAAAATATAAAATAACTGCGTTAGCACCATAAAACGCCAATATGTTTTTCAAACGTAACTCCACAAACTTTTTTGAACTTAACAATGCATACAATTATTATATTAATATGAAAATAATACAATTTATAAGAATAAATGAAAAACTTAACAGCATTGTACCTAGAAGACATTTTCTTTTAAAATGTAGGACATATAAAACAGTACCGAAATTTATTTCCAACAGGGTTAAAAATATCAAAATAGAAAATCAAAAATTTATAATTTGTAATCAACGGCTAGAAAAAATTAAACAAAGGTTAGTGAAGGATATTTTAAATTTGGAAATTGAAACATGTATCTTAGAACATAAGAATCTACAAAAAATTATTATTATGTTAAACGACTATTTACAACGTTCGTTATACTATACTGATTATCATTATCTTAGAACAACTCAAACAACATTTAATGAAATGTCAATTAAAAAACATAAAACAATACTTCAAAAGAAATTTAATGAGTTAGTTAATGTTGAAGAATTAATACCTTTCCATCAAGAATTTATTGAAAATTTAACAGATATTTTTATTCCAAAAAATGTAATTTAAATAAAACCAGACTGAAAAAGGTGCAATTAACTTTTTAATTTAAAAACCCAAGAAATATTAAATTATAAAATTCATTTTTAAGTTAGATTGTTTTAAAGAAAATTTGTTAAAATCTCATTTCAAAATAGTAAGCTCTGCATTTCATCTTGTTGCAAAACTTACTAACTTTCATCGAATATTTTTTTAAAATAAATTGCTTTTAAATCTGTTAATTGCAATATTTTTAAAAGAATATTATTTAAAGTTGAAGCTAGTATAAGTTGACCTGCAAATTTATTTGAAAAATTCGCTTTTATTTATACCCTGGAGTCTCCCTTACCGGTAAGTAATTACATACTTACCGCCTGCATGATCGGTAAGCAATTACTTACCGACCTGTGATTTGTAAACGAAACTTATACTATGTTTATTTACGAATTAGTAAACATGCAAAATCGCCTGATCGTGCAAAAAATTATTTGCGTGCTGCCGAGAAGAATGCTAGAACCTTAACTAAAACATACAAAAATTTAAGGATGGCGTCTTTTTTCCATAGCTTTTAATTTTTAAAAATGTGCATCTCAACAACAAATCAATGAGCTATACTAGCTTTATTGTATGATTGGGTGGCTATCAACGAGTACTATCTTATTTGACAACATTAGAGCAGACCGGCAATATCGTCACTCTTGTTCTTATTTGGTTTAAGCCAATTTCAAATACCGTTAGGTGCACTATCCTTACACGGTCTGATGATCATCAGTATACAATCAGTGATTTTTGTCACTAGTGATATAAGCTCTAAAGCCTAAATGGTTTTCGTCAAGGTGCAAATGAAAAGCTCCTTCATGGCACAGCTTTCCTTATACTAGCCTAACTTTAACTTTCCTAGTCGATCGCAATTTATGTCTGAACTATTTGAAAGCATTCTTAAACAATTTGCTTAAAAACACACTTTGAGAAGTAAACCTAAACGTGTATAGATAGCACTAAAAGCCAAGTTAGACGATTTTCTTTATCTAGCTAAAAACCATCTCTACTCCTCAATTTAAAACAATCGTTCATATTATAACAATGTTTCCACCTCTTAACAATATAATTCAACCAACTAGCAGTTATATAAACAACACAATTACTTTATCTATGATCTTACTGCGACATTTTTATTTATAAATCCATTCACTAAAAACTTCAAATCACTATAATCATCATATAATATCGTGTCAACTGGATAAAGCATCACAAAAAAAATAATGTGACCCTCTTATAGTGGGTTGAAACTATTTCCGATATGTACATATACGAGGATAACATATATACATTGTTGTATGTACTTATTATATCAAAACCATAATTTATGTATTCGAAATTAAAACGATCATATGAAAACTGATTACATAACGCTGATAAAATTGTTATTAAGTTTTTGTAGTTGTTTATTTGCCAGTAAAACGAATACAAAGTTGTCACGCAAGTTTGTCTATTTTAGATTTTTTTTAATGTTATTGGAACACAAACAATTTCGTGTTTTTAATAGTTGATATATAATTCCTGATATGTCGTCCATTTTATTTGGTTTATTATAAATACTGAATATATTCTGTTAAATCGTTTATTTTCGTAATTGCAAACATGTTCTCCAAATATTATATATTACAGCCAATTTGTCATTTTATTTAAATAAAAAAGAAGAAACTTGTAGTTGAAATTACTTTTCTATTCAAAAATATGGTCGCTCTGTAATAAAAAATTTCTTTTAATATTCATAAATATATTTTTTGTAAATCCTTCTATTTTCTTAAAAAATTCCACATGCCACTATCATCATGTCCCAATCATGTCAATTTTATTTTATTCGTTTTTTCTGCTAAATTACTTATATATATATTTGTTTATGTTGTTTATTGTACAGTAGACCACGTTAGGTGTAGTTTTCAATACGAAAAAGACTTAAATTTTTAATGTACTCACGTCTTAAGTTCAGATCATCAGGAATTCGGTGGTTTGGAGTGAACACCTCTGGAGTGAACATCTTGGAGTTCTCGCAGGTTTCTACATTGAGAAAAAAATCCGCTCGACCAATATACCAATTACTGGTTCAGTGTCTATATGAGCCTTCTGGAAGATCTATCTTATTAGCCTTTTCGTTATCAAGATTTGCAATATGCCCATGGTATCCGCATACGATGTACCATGATATGGTCTTGTTGAACTTGAGATAATTCAAGGACCTAGAGCATTGTTGCACTTTTTTGACATAGTAAAAGTGTAGCTTGCAAGAGCAAATTAGCTTTCAGTAAAACTATAAATAAAGTTGTCATATCACGTCATATCACCAGTCACTTCAGCTCCGACGTACTCGTCGATGTTGCTTTTATGGCAAATACTTCAGCTTTAATATAACTGCAGTGCATTATTCTCTATAAGCTGAAATTGCAAACCACAACTTCTGCACCATTTTCAGAGATTGATCCATCTATGCATAAATGTCAAAAGTATTGGCCGCACCGACCTATATCAAATCAGCTATACAGACCAGACCTCTATCAATGAAATTACAAATCTCCTTTTCCTTTGAAAGGGAGTTTAAAGGTACTGTGGTTTTCTTTGAAATTGAAAAATCTGTCATTGTTTTATTTAATTTTTATTTAGTTTTGCCTTTGGTAGTCCCCTGAAGTTCAGCCTTTTTGTAGCCTTAAAATACATACATTCACTGTAGGCGTTGTCCTGAAGCCGCTTGTAATACATAAGAAAATAAGCCATTGTATCGAATCCAGTTTTCAATCGCATTTCCATAGCAAACAATGAGTTTAACAAACAACTTTATGCAGCCACTAAACCAATTTTGGAATCATACCTTTTTGCTGTTAAAAGCCTTCTCTCACTGCCACAGAACTCGAGTTGTAATTGTTGATTTGGTCACAACATGAGCAACCGCTTTTCAAGAGTAACACCAACATTCTTCACACTTGGAGTGCTAATGTGTTATTAAAACTTGAAGGAAGAGTGAAATTATTTAATTTTCACAACAGAGGTGAAAGAACGCCCACTTTAGACTTGTACAGACCTACCTAGATCGGTATTTCATCACCCGAAAAATACAACTTAGTAGTGTTTTATTCTCCCACTCCGTTAAGCAGTGACTCAAAATTGAGTTTACGGGATCCCTTCATGCAAAGACCCGATATTCTGTATTTAATACTGAAGGGCTATTGAATTATTGTTATTTTTGAGCACAACACTTTAAACAAGTGAGGCCATTACTTTATGACCTAGAGATGATCGCCTTCATGATATGTTGCAAAATAATTTGTCAAATCTTAAGCTTGTCTCGTGCCATTGTAACAGTGCGTTTATGTCTGGAAATCCTATCCAAAAAACTGACTGCACATGTCCTAAACCGTTTATAAAGAACAGTTTCGCTTTTTATTTAAATATTGCTTTTGCACTATCTTCGTCGAAAGATATGCACTAGAGGTTTCCATCGACCGAGGTTTTATCCTTGGTCTATTTCTTTCCCACATGTCTGGATTCTTCACATGGGTGTTTAAGTCATTTTGACATACGAGACCATCAAACAAAGCCATCATATATTGTATATGACCTGTAATGCAGATTTTGCTCAGAAACATCTTGGGGAGATCACAGACCTTGGTTGCAGACATTGCAGATAACATGACCTTCACATTCTCATGGGATGCAACCTTTACTCAACATCACTAATCAGTTCAATGAGTATAGTCGTTTAAACATCAGCAATCGTTTTCCTTCTTTCATCGACACCCTTTTAAGCGTATGCAAAGTTCTTGTTTGTGTCAGCATATTTTCAATAAAGCGTTCTTGGATACTAATGCGACCATTTTAACCAGTTAGCTGTTAGTCGCACTAGCATAGCTTGATGTAGCCTTATTTGGACCCGTCTTTATCGTCGATTTCGAAGGATTCTTTGAAATCTTTCCTTATGTGTTTCAAGATCTTTCAGTGAGTATTCTCCGCGTCTTTACTACAAGGATTTTGACCACTGAAAGTTGCTCAATTATAACCTATGAGAAGACGAGCCTGCTGATGCGGGAACGGGCTGATCAAGTGATCATCACATCCCGGTGAGATGTTAGTACAGAGAGACCTACTAGTGTTTATAGTCTGCTCTGAAATACCTGATTCCCGAAACTCAAGGTTAGAATTATAATTTATCATTTTCCTTCTCACATGAGTCGCCAGCAATGTTTTTCTTTCCCATTTCTTAACAGTGGTTTCAGAAACCTATTTCTCCACAGATTTACTAATTTCTAATTCTGGGTGGTCTTGTGGGATGACTTGCCAGAGACTTGCCAGAGACTTGTCTAAATCTGTAAGCCAAGTGTGATATTGCTCATAAATTTCCTATAGGTACTCCCAGATTTTTATTTTGAGAACGTGTCAGCTACACTGATATCGCTACCACTCATATTGCAAGTAAATAATAAACACAACACTTGTACGATTTCCACCATCAGAAACTTGCGTGGTAGTTCACACTCAAAGTGTCGGAGGTTAAAAGTTAGATCCTAGCAGAACCATAACAAATGACAAATAGTCAATGTCACTCTATACGTATAGTTAGATCAGTTTATAACACGCTCGAAGTACAAATATATGTTCATATATCTGATCACATATGGCATCACAGTATTGACTGTATCAAAATAAAAAACAACAAATAATTCAACCAAACAAAATATATTTTTTTATTATCATCCATTTTGCAATGGAGAAACCGCAAAAAATACAAACTTGTCATTTTCTTTTTATTATAAAAACACAGAAAAAAATAAATAGTAAAAAACTATTTTCTTTTCTTTATTGGCATTATGTATACTTTTCTCATATTTTTTAAATATGAAAAAAAAGAAAACCTTCAATAGCAATGAAAAAAACATACAGAAAATGATAAATTTTCAAATCGTGATGACGATTTTAGATTTTCTTTTTTCAATATTTTCTGCAATTTCACAAAAAATTCAATTTGAATTTTTTTCATACTAAAATAAATTTTTATAAGAAATTATTTATTTTGTAGTTGTTTCTTCGAATCACCTCTTAGACATACGTTCAATATCATATCAAGTTAAGATGAAAACATTAAATTAATATATTTTACATTTATTCTTTATTGGTATAATTGAATTTCAATAAAACAAAATATGAATTGAACCATCTTGGTGTTATTATTTTGTTTGGTTTGTTAGGCATCCATAGAAAATCATATTAGTTTAGACTCAGCAAGAAAATATTCAACCCTCTTTTAATAATACATATAATAATTTTTAGTTTTAATCCTTTTCTATTGTCAAAAAAAATATCATATCCACAATCTGCTACAGGAAATAAAAACAATAAAACAAAATCATTTTTTGTAATATAAAAGAGCAAAGGGGAAGGTAAAGAGTAAAAATTCAACAAAAAAATCACCTCAAGCAAGAAACACTAAAATTAAATTACCAATCAAATCAATTCTAATGTTTTGCTTTTTATCTTTTGAAATTACAGTTTCTATTATTAAATTTTATAACAAATAAGATATGAATTTTCTGTTTGTTTTTATTAGAAACAATTTAAGTCATAATGTGAATTTTTTAGGTTATGTTTTTAAGGTTAAAAATACAAAGTTAAATTTTGCTTAAATAGGTAATATCAGATATTAAATATTTTATTACTATCTGCACGGATTTAACAAAATAACTACAGTAGAGTAAAACTGTGAACCAACCTACACTCATATATATTCTAAGCAATTTTCAGACAAAGCCCTTTCGAATAAATGGAGAACTAACAAACCAATAATTCAGTAAATTAGTTGTGATATAACATCACTCCGATGGAAAATCTCCCATCATGAATATATAGGAACTGAATCTAAAAGATAATGGTGCAAATTATGAAATTTTTTGCAATCCATACAATTTTCGACCGATCTAGTTTCGAACCAATAAGAAAATTTTAAACGTTAAAAAAGTTTATCATTCTCATCAGGGCTAGCCGACTAGATAAACTACCAAAAAATGTCAACGCTTATAAACCATTTTTGAAGTTATACTTCCTTGCGCTCGTTGTAAATATTTTGATGGGGTGTTAAACGAGAAACCGCGTCACGCTGTTTCAATTTATATTTTAGCCCTTATGCTGTATGGTAATAAAGACGAAATTAGTAAATCAACCTTATGCTGTATGGTAATAAAGGCGAAATTACTAAATCAATCATATTTTATAATAATAAAACATTATTCGCTTAGTTATCTTTGATCAATTTTTTTTTTCACTTTTCGGAATTACCATTAAAATGAATAGTTAATGTATAATGTGACAAACAAATGTGTACATTTATATGAAAATTATGTTAAATTATTTTTTAACAAATACATATTTCTAATTTAAAACAAATATGTTCTTATGGTTTGCAATTATATAAAATATGTACATATTTCTATGCATTAGCACCAATACGATACATATAAGCATTGCTTATATATGATTAAACAAACCTGCTTGCATTAGCAGAACTGCCCTCACATGTTCCAAAAATTAGAAATTGACGTTTCTTTTCCTCTTCTTAGAAACATTGATGAACCAAGAATTTGCATTGGAACCTTAGTACCGAAGAAAAAGATTATGAACAATATCAAAGTTACAGATTTAAAGTGTTTTACTTATTGAGTGATATATGCTTCTCCAAAACTATTATTGTTATTGCAAGGGATCTATAAAATATATGCAAATATGTTAACATATGTTGTGATTTGACTGTTTTAATAATAATATATAAGTCTGAATTTACAAATGAAATTAGTCTTATTATTATTTTTTCAAATTTTTGTTTTAAGTTGCGGGAAGGAATGTCGAAGTAAGACGATGACCATAAAGCAATAAAACCCATTAAACGAAAATATTCACTAAAAATGGTGGTATTTTTTAATCGGCCGGCGTATGCATCAATGGAGTAGAGTATTGCAGACAATCGATAAAATATATTTGCAAATTGAAATACGACCCTCTTCAGAACAGCAAATTTTCTGGATTGATAAATGATTATAAGTCTACATGAAATAGGACACAAAACCAAAAGCAATGAACCAGTGTACCTATATTTTGTATGACGAGTACGGTGGCTTCGGAGTAAGTAATTGCCAATTGTGACATTCAATAAACAAATATATTTACGCTCACCTAATTGTTCGTGACACATTGAATTATTTTAATTAAATCTTTGGAATAAAAGTTTAACTTTATTCTAACCCTAATCTTTTGCCATCTACATTTATAAAAATTATATAATTATTATTTGTCTGTCAATGTGTTTTAATTTTAACGTACATTTAATATGTAAATTTATCTATAGCTTAAGAGACATTTACTTAATGGCTTTTGCTGACTGCAAAATGATACTATTACATTTTTTTCAAACTTTTTATATTTTACTAATAAAATAAGTTAAACTAAATGACATTACAAAAAACTATCGGACAATTTACTCAAAAAAAAAGCAGTTTTCAACCACTTTTTCTGGAAAGCATGGGCATCGCCGTGCGGGTGTACCTTCTAGTAATTAATAACTATACGTTCTTATACTTTTTGAATAATAGTTTTTTTTTTGAATAATATTTTTTTTTATTTATTTTTTGAATAATATGTTTCTTTTTTTTATATTTTTTTTTTGAATAATATTTTTGTTTTTTTTAGTTATTTTTTTTAATGGATCCTATCTGTCTGTCTGTGTGCGTGTGTGCGAGCGAATGGGCAAAGAAGTATAACCTCCACCGTCTGGTCCGACGCAGACCCTACTTTTTTTATACTTCGCTAGAAATGTAGACTAATTTTTGGTTTATAAGCGTTGACATTTTTTGGTAGTTTATCAGTCGGCTAGCCCTGATAAGAATGATAAACTTTTTTAAAGTTTAAAATTTTTTTATTGGTTCGAAACTAGATCGGTCGAAAATTGTATGGATTGCAAAAAATTTAATAATTTGCACCATTATTTTTTAGATTCAGTTCTTACACAGTTGAAAAAGTAACTACAATATTTGTAGCAAGTCTTGCAATAGGAGCTATGCGTTGCAGGTTATTATTGAATTGTAAAGTAAATTAACCCTAATTAACCCTTAAACCTAATTTTAGTGCATATCTATAAAATTTAAAACAACTCTTGCATCATAATTTATTTCTTTAGAGCAGCTAGAAGTTTTAATACACCTTGCTACAATTTAATACATTAAAAATTTAATGAAATTGCAAAATTCACTAGAGTATTATCCATTTTAGAAATATATAGTTAAAATCGGTATATGTATGTTTCAGTTATCGCTTCTCAGCTGAAAGTCTATAATAATAGTGATTAAGGTGGTATGTATGTTTTAATTTTTTCCGTTGTAATTTCTTTATTTTAATTTGATTAATTTAGGCAGGTGCGTAATAATCAAAGTAACTCGAAATTATGATGTAATTTGCATTAAAATGTCATACTAAAAAAAATGTTGCGCGTAATATTATTTAATGCAAATAACAGACGTTTTTAAACAACTAGCTTTATATTTTGCTCCAAGTACTATGTTAAATATTGATGCAAAGAGCATTAGTTTAACTTTATATAGCAAGCTTTGTATTGTTTTGTAATGGAAACTTCCGTAGGAGCATATATGGTGTACACATATAGTGTAGCAATTTGCATTACATATTCAATTTTTTTTAACTGTATATATTCAACTAACAAACCGTCTTTACATTAACAACTTTAATATTTTTCATAATGAATAAAGTCACCAGGTCCTCGCCGATTTGATGAACCACATATTTTATACTTTGAAGAGGCGCCTGTCCTTGACAAGTCCGTCAACTTTTAAATCTGCAATTTTTCGCGATTTGGCCGCTTTTTTGTTCGGCAAACGCCGAAACATTACGATTGTCTGAAGATCTTGTAAATTTACTAGCACACTTTTTTTTATTAATAGGGGGTGGAAATTTGTTTTAAAAGACCATGGGTAACCTTGTCCGACAAAAGTTTGTTTGCTATTGTCGAACCCAAACATTGCCAAAATGTCAATTATCGGACTTGAGAAAAGGAGACAAATGTTTGTCGGACAAGGTTATGCTTTCGTTTTCTAAAACAAATTCCCACCCCCACCCAGTGGCGGATTATGCCTTTAAGGGGCCTGAGGCGGAACAAAATTTTGGGGCCAAATCTAAGATTTTACCAAAATTTTATATGTATTTCTGACTAAAAAACATTTTTATTCTTTAAATTTGGATGGATTTTAAGCATACAATAATAGATTTCAATTCTACACGTTCAAAAGTTTTCATTTATTTAGTTAAATATGAAATTAATCTAAAATGTATCTAAAATGTAAAATATAAGAAATCAATATTGATAAAACGAAATATACAACTAAAGCTAAAACACCTATGCTATATCAATCATATTATAGATGAAAAACGTGATCTACGCAGGTGAAAAAGTCGAGATTTGAACTTGACCATTTTTGATTTTCCTGAAACTTGGCATATAAGTAGTATGGACAAAATAAAAAATACTACTTATTTTAAAAATTTTTTTAAAGTGCATAGTTTGAGCATAGGGGCACCCCAAAATGAAAATTCTGCCAATCCGATGTAACTTTGAAATTATATTGCTCAAGAACGGCTATATCGATTTCATCAAACTTTTTTTGTTTGATAGATTATTAGTTAGTCGTTTGAAAAAAAATTAATTTATTGTTTTTATAATTAATTTTTAAATGAAAATATTAAAAAAACTTTTTAAAGATAGCGCTAGGATCGAAGATCAATTGGAATTTAATTAACTTTTTTTCTAAAAATAGTGCTATTCTTACTCTAAAATAAATCAAATTTACAAAGAGGTTAAAATTCTTGTTCTTGAGATATTTAATTTTAAAGATTTTTAGTACGACTGAAATTCGAATTTTTCTTCATTTTTTCAAACAACTTCCATTAACAAAAAATTTTAAAATCAATTAAATTTTAACTTTTTTTTTTAAATATACACAGTTAAAAAAAAATTGAATTTGTGATGCAAATTGCTACACCATATAGGTCCTACGGAAGTTTCCATTACAAAACAACACAAAGCTTGCTATATAAAGTTAAACTAATGCTCTTTGCATCGATATTTAAGAGAGTACTTGGAGTAAAATATAAAGCTTGTTGTTTAAAAATGTCTGTTATTTGCAATTAATAATATTACGCGCAACATTTTTTAAGTATGACATTTTAATGCAAATTACATCATAATTTCGAGTTACTTTGATTATTACGCACCTGCCTAAATTAATCAAATTAAAATAAAAAAATTACAACATAAAAAATTAAAACATACTTATACCACCTTAATCACTATTATTATAGACTTTCAGCTGAGAAGCGATAACTAAAACATACATGAAACGATTTTAACTATGTATTTCTAAAATGCATAATACTCTAGTGAATTTTACAATTTCATGAAATTTTTAATGTATTAAATTGCAGCAAAGTGTATTACAACTTCTAGTTGTTCTATAGAAATAAATTATGATACAAGAGTTGTTTTAAATTTTATAGATATGCATTAAAATTAGGTTTAATGCAACATTTACTTTACAATTCAATAATAACCTGCAACGCATAGCTCCTATTAGAAGACTTGTTTTAAATATTGCAGTTACTTTTTCAACTGTGTAGTTCTAACCTTACTTTAAAATAAATCAAATTTACAAAGAGGTGTTAATTCGTGTTCTTGAGATATTTAATTTTAAAGATTTTTAGTCCGATTAAAATTCTAATTGTTCATTATTTTCTCAAACTACAGTGGTTAAAATTTTTTGATGATATAAATTGTTCGAAAAAATAATGAACAATTAGAATTTTAATCGGACTTTGTAAATTTGATATATTTTAAAGTAAGGTTAGAGCTATATTTAAAAAAAAAAGTTAAAATTTAATTGATTTTAAAATTTTTTGTTGTTTGAAAAAATGAAGAAAAATTCGAATTTCAGTCGTACTAAAAATCTTTAAAATTAAATATCTCAAGAACAAAATTAACGCCTCTGATTAAATTTGATATATTTGATATAGAACTATTTTCAGAAAAAAAATTAATTAAATTCCAATTGATCTTCGACCCTAACGCCATCTTTAAAAAAGTTTTTTTAATATTTTCATTTAAAAATTAATTAAAAAAACAATAAATTAATTTTTTTCAAAGGACTAACTAATCATCTATCAAACAAAAAAAAGTTTGATAAAATCAGTATCGCCGTTCTTGAGCAATCTTATTTCAAAGTTACATCGGATTGGCAGAATTTTCATTTTTCATGCATGTTTGGGTGCCCCCTATGCTCAAACTATGCACTTTAAAAAAATTTTAAAATAAGCAGTATTTTTTATTTTGTCCATACTACGTATATGCTAAGTTTCAGGGAAATCAAAAATGGTCAAGTTTTCACAACTCTGTTTAGAACACGTTTTTCATCTATATGGAAACCCTTTTCAAACGTTAATCCAAATGAAGAATTTAGCATGTGTTGTAAAAAATACATGGATTTTAAGCATACAATAAAAGATTTCAATTCTACACGTTCATAAGTTTTCATTTATTTTGTAATATATGAAATTAATCTAAAATGTACAATTATATGCTTAAGATTGATGTTTTCATTTTAATGCTTTCAATAGATTGTAGGTCTTAAAAGAAATTCAAAATCATTGATGAAAACTTAAAACTCAAATATACTTCAAATACCCAAAAAATACTTATCTGGATTTTATGTTTTTATCAATAATTTTGCGATTAATATAATAACAGCCCATAGCAAATTAAGTTTTAGTATTAATATTCATTCGTAACAGTGGAGCTTTTCAAAACAAAATGTTTTTTCTACGATACAAATTGGAAAACGAATACATTAAAATATTATAAAACTATCAAATTAGAATTATTAAAATAAATACATGAAAAAAAGTAATACAAATTGACAACCTAACACTTTTACATGTGGGATAATATAAAAAAAATCTTTAGGTTTAAAAACTTTGGTTGAATGAACGCAGTCATCTGATATTTGAATACCTATAAAATATCATTACTATTTGTCGCGAGGGGGCCCAATGTGCATGTGGGGCCCGAGGCGGCCGCCTCTTCCGCCTCTATGGTAATCCGCCACTGCCCCCACCCCCTACATAAATTATATTTTGCGATGCACAGTATCCCAAAAATATCACATTATTTTAGTCGATAGTTGATATCTGTACAGTATTCGTTTAATTTGAATTAGAGATAGCCCAAATAACGCAGAAAGTTACAAAAATTTAAATTTTTTTATAAAGATTCGTTATAAGCAGTCATTGTTAAAATATCGGGTATTGACTATACATCAAATATCTCGAAAAATTTATTCAAATTTTTGTTTGTTTTTGGCTTACATATTTAGGAATACCTTTCCAGACATTTTGTTTAAATATTAAAAATAAGCTACATATGTTTATATCATTTTTGTGTGCATTTTAAGGAGTCATGCGTTGTTATGAGTTATGACCACCATGATCCAGCTACATACTAGCACATATTCTCTAGCTTAATGTGTGTGTGCTCCATAAGTAACAGTTGATATAATTATCATGATATATATCCTCTATCCTTTGCTGCAACTATTGGGAAGCTTTGCATACCATTACATTTCTGTTGGCTTTGATAACCTGCACCGTCTTAATTTAATTGGCCCAAAAGAGCTTGCAATTAATTGTAATTTTGTCATGTTTTAGTCGTTCTTATTTCTAAGGCCTGCATATGTGATGTACGTCATATTGAGTTCACAATTCTTACTAAACAGAATCAGTGTGGCGTTTATCCAAATTTAGCTTTTGTTCAGAAGATTACCAGGGAGGATTCAGGAAAAAATATCTTCCTTAAATTTTTCTGGTTTTGATGTTAGAATATATTCAAGTTCCACCCCTCTTCGGGCGACTTTATTTGGTTCTGCAATAACATTTGCAGGTTGAAAGTTTTTATTGCACAGTTTTGCATAGTTTGCAAAGTACATAGAATAAATTGTAGGTATTTAAAGGACCCGTTGTTTGATTTTTTATTGTTTTAACAAACATGTCTGCTATTGCCAGTTTTCAACAAACATGTGGGTAAATATTTTTAAGTACCTTTATAAGCTATTCGTTGATTTTCGTTGTTGAATGAAACAAACAAAAACAAAAATTATAAAATATTGTAGATACAAACTTGAAAAAATAGGATGTCCTGATGAAGTAAGGATGTCCTCGATGGGTGAAGTTAGTGTTTCCTCGTTCTAGTAATTTCTTCAATGAAATACCTTCGTTACCTAATATTAGCACAAACCGAGCGAGGTGCGGTATCTTCGTTATTGTGACTGGTCCATGAAATGCCTTTGAATGCACAAACTGAAAGACTGCACTTGTTTCACTTAAACACGTATTATAATTAAAGAGTTTTTACTTAACGTCTTATCTGGTTGAATTTTACAATAATTATTTTGAATGTCTTGTTAAAGCTTACTAAGATAGAAATTTTTGAATTAAGAGTTTTCTATAAATTTTGAATTCGATATTAATCCATTACAATAAATTCGATCAAAACAGAAAACCCAATCAACTCAACTTTGTTATTAAACAAAACAAAATTCAGCACCAAAAGCTATTTTTTTTTGTTTTTCCAATTTTGCGGTTGCTGTCTTCAAAAAACAACTTTCGTGTTCATCAAAAAACACAACATTTTAATATACTTTTGATTGCTTATTTAACAAATTTTATTACCGAAAATAAAAATTTGTTGTAAAATAAAAAAAACAAAATTCCTTTAAAAAACAAATGGTCGTAAAAACACATTAATAAAAAACAAAATAAACTAACATGTGTCCTCTTTCTAGTCACCATAACCCAATATTTTAATGTCCGTTTTGTTATTTGATCAAATTTACACACGTATCATTGTTACGTAAACAGAATTTAGAAAATAAAAATACACAAATTATGTTAAAATAGGACAAAAAGGATAATAATAATAATAGTAATCCGTTTTTAAAAAGTTAAAAGTTAAAACGGACACTAATAGAACGTTATCTTATTGATCATCTTTTATCTATCTATAAATTTGTCTGAACAACCGAAAAAAGGTAAAAACAAACATAACACAACTATCATAAAAAGGATCTTTTCAACTTTTTTTTTAATAAACTTTA
>OY856186.1:157161400-157309808 GCA_963693315.1 Diogma glabrata
CCCACCCCCACCCAGTGGCGGATTATGCCTTTAAGGGGCCTGAGGCGGAACAAAATTTTGGGGCCAAATCTAAGATTTTACCAAAAATTTTATATGTATTTCTGACTAAAAAACATTTTTATTCTTTAAATTTGGATGGATTTTAAGCATACAATAATAGATTTCAATTCTACACGTTCAAAAGTTTTCATTTATTTAGTTAAATATGAAATTAATCTAAAATGTATCTAAAATGTAAAATATAAGAAATCAATATTGATAAAACGAAATATACAACTAAAGCTAAAACACCTATGCTATATCAATCATATTATAGATGAAAAACGTGATCTACGCAGGTGAAAAAGTCGAGATTTGAACTTGACCATTTTTGATTTTCCTGAAACTTGGCATATAAGTAGTATGGACAAAATAAAAAATACTACTTATTTTAAAAATTTTTTTAAAGTGCATAGTTTGAGCATAGGGGGCACCCCAAAATGAAAATTCTGCCAATCCGATGTAACTTTGAAATTATATTGCTCAAGAACGGCTATATCGATTTCATCAAACTTTTTTTGTTTGATAGATTATTAGTTAGTCGTTTGAAAAAAAATTAATTTATTGTTTTTATAATTAATTTTAAATGAAAATATTAAAAAAACTTTTTAAAGATAGCGCTAGGATCGAAGATCAATTGGAATTTAATTAACTTTTTTTCTAAAATAGTGCTATTCTTACTCTAAAATAAATCAAATTTACAAAGAGGCTAAAATTCTTGTTCTTGAGATATTTAATTTAAAGATTTTTAGTACGACTGAAATTCGAATTTTTTCTTCATTTTTTCAAACAACTTCCATTAACAAAAAATTTTAAAATCAATTAAATTTTAACTTTTTTTTTTAAATATACACAGTTAAAAAAAAATTGAATTTGTGATGCAAATTGCTACACCATATAGGTCCTACGGAAGTTTCCATTACAAAACAACACAAAGCTTGCTATATAAAGTTAAACTAATGCTCTTTGCATCAATATTTAAGAGAGTACTTGGAGTAAAATATAAAGCTTGTTGTTTAAAAATGTCTGTTATTTGCAATTAATAATATTACGCGCAACATTTTTTAAGTATGACATTTTAATGCAAATTACATCATAATTTCGAGTTACTTTGATTATTACGCACCTGCCTAAATTAATCAAATTAAAATAAAAAAATTACAACATAAAAAATTAAAACATACTTATACCACCTTAATCACTATTATTATAGACTTTCAGCTGAGAAGCGATAACTAAAACATACATGAAACGATTTTAACTATGTATTTCTAAAATGCATAATACTCTAGTGAATTTTACAATTTAATGAAATTTTTAATGTATTAAATTGCAGCAAAGTGTATTACAACTTCTAGTTGTTCTATAGAAATAAATAATGATACAAGAGTTGTTTTAAATTTTATAGATATGCATAAAAATTAGGTTTAATGCAACATTTACTTTACAATTCAATAATAACCTGCAACGCATAGCTCCTATTAGAAGACTTGTTTTAAATATTGCAGTTACTTTTTCAACTGTGTAGTTCTAACCTTACTTTAAAATAAATCAAATTTACAAAGAGGTGTTAATTCGTGTTCTTGAGATATTTAATTTTAAAGATTTTTAGTCCGATTAAAATTCTAATTGTTCATTATTTTCTCAAACTACAGTGGTTAAAATTTTTTGATGATATAAATTGTTCGAAAAAATAATGAACAATTAGAATTTTAATCGGACTTTGTAAATTTGATATATTTTAAAGTAAGGTTAGAGCTATATTTAAAAAAAAAGTTAAAATTTAATTGATTTTAAAATTTTTTGTTGTTTGAAAAAATGAAGAAAAATTCGAATTTCAGTCGTACTAAAAATCTTTAAAATTAAATATCTCAAGAACAAAATTAACGCCTCTGATTAAATTTGATATATTTGATATAGAACTATTTTCAGAAAAAAAATTAATTAAATTCCAATTGATCTTCGACCCTAACGCCATCTTTAAAAAAGCTTTTTTAATATTTTCATTTAAAAATTAATTAAAAAAACAATAAATTAATTTTTTTTCAAAGGACTAACTAATCATCTATCAAACAAAAAAAGTTTGATAAAATCGGTTATCGCCGTTCTTGAGCAATCTTATTTCAAAGTTACATCGGATTGGCAGAATTTTCATTTTTCATGCATGTTTGGGTGCCCCCTATGCTCAAACTATGCACTTTAAAAAAATTTTAAAATAAGCAGTATTTTTTATTTTGTCCATACTACGTATATGCTAAGTTTCAGGGAAATCAAAAATGGTCAAGTTTTCACAACTCTGTTTAGAACACGTTTTTCATTTGCATTAAAATGTCATACTAAAAAAATGTTGCGCGTAATATTATTTAATGCAAATAACAGACGTTTTTTAAACAACTAGCTTTATATTTTGCTCCAAGTACTATGTTAAATATTGATGCAAAGAGCATTAGTTTAACTTTATATAGCAAGCTTTGTATTGTTTTGTAATGGAAACTTCCGTAGGAGCATATATGGTGTACACATATGGTGTAGCAATTTGCATTACATATTCAATTTTTTTAACTGTATATATTCAACTAACAAACCGTCTTTACATTAACAACTTTAATATTTTTCATAATGAATAAAGTCACCAGGTCCTCGCCGATTTGATGAACCACATATTTTATACTTTGAAGAGGCGCCTGTCCTTGACAAGTCCGTCAACTTTTAATCTGCAATTTTTCGCGATTTGGCCGCTTTTTTGTTCGGCAAACGCCGAAACATTACGATTGTCTGAAGATCTTGTAAATTTACTAGCACACTTTTTTTTATTAATAGGGGGTGGAAATTTGTTTTAAAAGACCATGGGTAACCTTGTCCGACAAAAGTTTGTTTGCTATTGTCGAACCCAAACATTGCCAAAATGTCAATTATCGGACTTGAGAAAAGGAGACAAATGTTTGTCGGACAAGGTTATGCTTTCGTTTTCTAAAACAAATTCCCACCCCCACCCAGTGGCGGATTATGCCTTTAAGGGGCCTGAGGCGGAACAAAATTTTGGGGCCAAATCTAAGATTTTACCAAAAATTTTATATGTATTTCTGACTAAAAAACATTTTTATTCTTTAAATTTGGATGGATTTTAAGCATACAATAATAGATTTCAATTCTACACGTTCAAAAGTTTTCATTTATTTAGTTAAATATGAAATTAATCTAAAATGTATCTAAAATGTAAAATATAAGAAATCAATATTGATAAAACGAAATATACAACTAAAGCTAAAACACCTATGCTATATCAATCATATTATAGATGAAAAACGTGATCTACGCAGGTGAAAAAGTCGAGATTTGAACTTGACCATTTTGATTTTCCTGAAACTTGGCATATAAGTAGTATGGACAAAATAAAAAATACTACTTATTTTAAAAATTTTTTAAAGTGCATAGTTTGAGCATAGGGGGCACCCCAAAATGAAAATTCTGCCAATCCGATGTAACTTTGAAATTATATTGCTCAAGAACGGCTATATCGATTTCATCAAACTTTTTTTGTTTGATAGATTATTAGTTAGTCGTTTGAAAAAAAATTAATTTATTGTTTTTATAATTAATTTTTAAATGAAAATATTAAAAAAACTTTTTAAAGATAGCGCTAGGATCGAAGATCAATTGGAATTTAATTAACTTTTTTTCTAAAATAGTGCTATTCTTACTCTAAAATAAATCAAATTTACAAAGAGGCTAAAATTCTTGTTCTTGAGATATTTAATTTTAAAGATTTTTAGTACGACTGAAATTCGAATTTTTCTTCATTTTTTCAAACAACTTCCATTAACAAAAAATTTTAAAATCAATTAAATTTTAACTTTTTTTTTAAATATACACAGTTAAAAAAAAATTGAATTTGTGATGCAAATTGCTACACCATATAGGTCCTACGGAAGTTTCCATTACAAAACAACACAAAGCTTGCTATATAAAGTTAAACTAATGCTCTTTGCATCAATATTTAAGAGAGTACTTGGAGTAAAATATAAAGCTTGTTGTTTAAAAATGTCTGTTATTTGCAATTAATAATATTACGCGCAACATTTTTTAAGTATGACATTTTAATGCAAATTACATCATAATTTCGAGTTACTTTGATTATTACGCACCTGCCTAAATTAATCAAATTAAAATAAAAAATTACAACATAAAAAATTAAAACATACTTATACCACCTTAATCACTATTATTATAGACTTTCAGCTGAGAAGCGATAACTAAAACATACATGAAACGATTTTAACTATGTATTTCTAAAATGCATAATACTCTAGTGAATTTTACAATTTAATGAAATTTTTAATGTATTAAATTGCAGCAAAGTGTATTACAACTTCTAGTTGTTCTATAGAAATAAATAATGATACAAGAGTTGTTTTAAATTTTATAGATATGCATAAAAATTAGGTTTAATGCAACATTTACTTTACAATTCAATAATAACCTGCAACGCATAGCTCCTATTAGAAGACTTGTTTTAAATATTGCAGTTACTTTTTCAACTGTGTAGTTCTAACCTTACTTTAAAATAAATCAAATTTACAAAGAGGTGTTAATTCGTGTTCTTGAGATATTTAATTTTAAAGATTTTTAGTCCGATTAAAATTCTAATTGTTCATTATTTTCTCAAACTACAGTGGTTAAAATTTTTTGATGATATAAATTGTTCGAAAAAATAATGAACAATTAGAATTTTAATCGGACTTTGTAAATTTGATATATTTTAAAGTAAGGTTAGAGCTATATTTAAAAAAAAAGTTAAAATTTAATTGATTTTAAAATTTTTTGTTGTTTGAAAAAATGAAGAAAAAATTCGAATTTCAGTCGTACTAAAAATCTTTAAAATTAAATATCTCAAGAACAAAATTAACGCCTCTGATTAAATTTGATATATTTTGATATAGAACTATTTTCAGAAAAAAAATTAATTAAATTCCAATTGATCTTCGACCCTAACGCCATCTTTAAAAAAGTTTTTTTAATATTTTCATTTAAAAATTAATTAAAAAAACAATAAATTAATTTTTTTTCAAAGGACTAACTAATCATCTATCAAACAAAAAAAAGTTTGATAAAATCGGTATCGCCGTTCTTGAGCAATCTTATTTCAAAGTTACATCGGATTGGCAGAATTTTCATTTTTCATGCATGTTTGGGTGCCCCCTATGCTCAAACTATGCACTTTAAAAAAATTTTAAAATAAGCAGTATTTTTTATTTTGTCCATACTACGTATATGCTAAGTTTCAGGGAAATCAAAAATGGTCAAGTTTTCACAACTCTGTTTAGAACACGTTTTTCATCTATATGGAAACCCTTTTCAAACGTTAATCCAAATGAAGAATTTAGCATGTGTTGTAAACAATACATGGATTTTAAGCATACAATAAAAGATTTCAATTCTACACGTTCATAAGTTTTCATTTATTTTGTAATATATGAAATTAATCTAAAATGTACAATTATATGCTTAAGATTGATGTTTTCATTTTAATGCTTTCAATAGATTGTAGGTCTTAAAAGAAATTCAAAATCATTGATGAAAACTTAAAACTCAAATATACTTCAAATACCCAAAAAATACTTATCTGGATTTTATGTTTTTATCAATAATTTTGCGATTAATATAATAACAGCCCATAGCAAATTAAGTTTTAGTATTAATATTCATTCGTAACAGTGGAGCTTTTCAAAACAAAATGTTTTTTCTACGATACAAATTGGAAAACGAATACATTAAAATATTATAAAACTATCAAATTAGAATTATTAAAATAAATACATGAAAAAAAGTAATACAAATTGACAACCTAACACTTTTAAATGTGGGATAATATAAAAAAAATCTTTAGGTTTAAAAACTTTGGTTGAATGAACGCAGTCATCTGATATTTGAATACCTATAAAATATCATTACTATTTGTCGCGAGGGGGCCCAATGTGCATGTGGGGCCCGAGGCGGCCGCCTCTTCCCCCTCTATGGTAATCCGCCACTGCCCCCACCCCCTACATAAATTATATTTTGCGATGCACAGTATCCCAAAAATATCACATTATTTTAGTCGATAGTTGATATCTGTACAGTATTCGTTTAATTTGAATTAGAGATAGCCCAAATAACGCAGAAAGTTACAAAAATTTAAATTTTTTTATAAAGATTCGTTATAAGCAGTCGTTGTTAAAATATCGGGTATTGACTATACATCAAATATCTCGAAAAATTTATTCAAATTTTTGTTTGTTTTTGGCTTACATATTTAGGAATACCTTTCCAGACATTTTGTTTAAATATTAAAAATAAGCTACATATGTTTATATCATTTTTGTGTGCATTTTAAGGAGTCATGCGTTGTTATGAGTTATGACCACCATGATCCAGCTACATACTAGCACATATTTTCTAGCTTAATGTGTGTGTGCTCCATAAGTAACAGTTGATATCATTATCATGATATATATCCTCTATCCTTTGCTGCAACTATTGGGAAGCTTTGCATACCATTTCATTTCTGTTGGGTTTGATAACCTGCACCGTCTTAATTTAATTGGCCCAAAAGAGCTTGCAATTAATTGTAATTTTGTCATGTTTTAGTCGTTCTTATTTCTAAGGCCTGCATATGTGATGTACGTCATATTGAGTTCACAATTCTTACTAAACAGAATCAGTGTGGCGTTTATCCAAATTTAGCTTTTGTTCAGAAGATTACCAGGGAGGATTCAGGAAAAAATATCTTCCTTAAATTTTTCTGGTTTTGATGTTAGAATATATTCAAGTTCCACCCTTCTTCGGGCGACTTTATTTGGTTCTGCAATAACATTTGCAGGTTGAAAGTTTTTATTGCACAGTTTTGCATAGTTTGCAAAGTACATAGAATAAATTGTAGGTATTTAAAGGACCCGTTGTTTGATTTTTTATTGTTTTAACAAACATGTCTGCTATTGCCAGTTTTCAACAAACATGTGGGTAAATATTTTTAAGTACCTTTATAAGCTATTCGTTGATTTTCGTTGTTGAATGAAACAAACAAAAACAAAAATTATAAAATATTGTAGATACAAACTTGAAAAAATAGGATGTCCTGATGAAGTAAGGATGTCCTCGATGGGTGAAGTTAGTGTTTCCTCGTTCTAGTAATTTCTTCAATGAAATACCTTCGTTACCTAATATTAGCACAAACCGAGCGAGGTGCGGTATCTTCGTTATTGTGACTGGTCCATGAAATGCCTTTGAATGCACAAACTGAAAGACTGCACTTGTTTCACTTAAACACGTATTATAATTAAAGAGTTTTTACTTAACGTCTTATCTGGTTGAATTTTACAATAATTATTTTGAATGTCTTGTTAAAGCTTACTAAGATAGAAATTTTTGAATTAAGAGTTTTCTATAAATTTTGAATTTCAAATAACTTAAATGAAAGCACTTTGGTAATTTTTGATTGTTCACAAAAACCAATCCGAAATTAAATGAAAGCAGTTTCAATCAACAACAGATATAAATGTAAAAAAGTCCAAGCGGCACGTACATCCGCTAGAAAAAGGTAGAATTCGGGACCAGACAGCTTTGTGAACAAATAGAATTGGATGTGTCAGATTAGTTTAAATAAAAAATTTAAGTAGAATAGTCCAAGTCCAGAATATTCCAAAAACTTTTTCAAACCAAACTAAATACATTAACGGAAACTACTTTATCAATGCGATTACGGAACAGTTTTATTTATTTTGGTTAAAACTACTTTTAATAACATATTAAATCCACCAAAGAGCAAATATCCGTTCTCACAAGGTTACACCTACAACACCACCACACATAATTTATAATCTAAAATTGTCAAACAACTTTTACACCACAAATAATTCAAATATCTACAATTTAGGAAGACTTTTGTAAATGTGTAATCAATATGCATATATTTATTTCAACTAACCAACTTTCAAATATTCCAAATCTAAGAAGAAAATATTCCTTAATTTAAAACAATAATGACTCAGATTTGTTTTAATTTTTTTTTCAAATTTTGCGAAAAGAAATAAAAAAACTCCAAAAAAAAAAACTAAACAAAATTTATTTAATACTTCTATGGGATATTTTCATATTTTTATGGAAGTTGTTGTTGTAATTGAATGGCATGCATTAGGTATAATGCCAATTACAATGTAACCTCTCAGGGTAGAAAACTGAAAATCTCTGAGGTTATAGCTGAAAAGTTTATCTAAAAGTAAGTATGAGTTTAAACAACATAAACTAAAAAATGAGGAAAGAATGGCCGTTAGCGTTTGTTTTCGTTCTAACAGCCCTGGTGTCTCAACCTCTAGACTTGAACTATTTTTTTTTTAAATTTTGGAAAGATTTATGTTATATTTAACGTGTGCATAAATTTTCAAATGTAAGATTGGTCATTTTCAGCAAAATCAAAGACAACAAAGTTTATTAAATTTTTAAAACAGCTGTTTTTTTAGGAACCTGGAACGCCAAGGTGGTAATTTGGAAAAATGTGATAGAAATATGTTCAAATATTCAATGTTGATAAATTTTATTAAAATATTATGATTCAAATGGAAGTTATAACGCCCTAGATTATTCAAATTTTTTGGCTCTAGCCACTTAACCTGTACCCGTATATGGCCAGTTCGCGAACTTGTAAAAAAATTTTTTGCCGCAACGTATACAGAAAATATTTTTGTTGTAGGTCAAGAAATGCGATCGTCAGAGTACCGGTAAATTCCGTTATAGCTCATATCGTTATATATATATATATATATATATATATATATATATATATATATATATATATATATATATATATATATATATATATATATATATATATATATATATATATATATATATGTATATATATATATATATATATATATATATATATATATATATATATATATATATATATATATATATATATATATATATATATATATATATATATATATATATATATATATATATATATATATATATATATATATATATATATATATATATATATATATATATATATATATATATATATATATATATATATATATATATATATATATATATATATATATGAGCAATTTCACGAAGGTTCAACATCGTTTTGACTTGACCCCTTTTAATTTTGATTATTTTTTGTTTATAGATAGTCTTTGATAAATAAAAAATACAAGTTCTCTTAGAATTTTTTTTTTCGACCAGGGGTCTTCACAGGGTGCCCCTCAATTTTTGTTATTTTGTGATGTGAGTGCACTTTGACGAGCGATTGTAGAAAAACTACTCAATCGATTTTCATAAATGATATGTCGTTGTATAAAAACAAAGTTTTTAAAAATGTACACTGTTAATTTTTTGAAATAATTTTTAATGGTGTAACATAAGAAAAAAACGGTGTAATTGAAAAAAAGATGGCATAGCCTTTTTTTTTTTTTTTTTTAACTAAATAGAAGCTTATTTTATATCTTACCACTTGTGAAAGTTTGGCCTTTGATTTATTTTTTGTTTTAAAGATAAAATTCGTTGTGCATTAGACTGTCGGGAATCAGTTTTTTTTGTTCTGAAGGAACATTATAAAAATGGCGTTATAAACTAAGAGATTTTTTTTTTATGTTAAATATCAAATATTTTAATATTAGATGAACTTTTTAAAACATTATAAAAATTATATATGTAGTACAATAAATAAAATAAATACAATTGTTATAAATGATTTACTTATTTTACAAACAGAAGTTTCTTTTGAATAGGAAAACAGTTCTGCAATTATTTTCTTTGTATTAGATGGCATAAAAAAATGAAATGTTTATTTGTCACTTTTAGTAATCACTTGTCACTCTTATAAAAATAATTTGACAGTTTCGACTGCAAACAAAAAAACCGTATAAATAACAAAATCTATTTAGGAACTTTTGACCGGAGCGAAGTATTATGTTCGTATTATGTTATTATGGTCAGAAAGTAAAAGATTGTATTTTAACATTAAATTACAAAACGATTTTGTATTTCTTTTTGTTAATTGATATTCATTTTTATCGGCGTATCCAAAGTTCATGATAGATTCCTATTTTAAAGCCCATTCGAAAAGTTTTTTTGATGTATCAATAATATCTTTGCTCCCTATACTATAACGGTGTGCAGCACGCTTCAGTGTACCACCAATTCCATCACAAGGTCCCTTTCCATGGCTGGTAGCATGAAAATGCCATTCTGCATCAACCTTAAAGTCTTTTTTGTGGTGGCATAAGTTAATTAGGTTATGCTTATTATTGTATTGAGAAGGTGTACTGTCAGTGTTATAAATTATTTTCGTAATATTAGAATTTATATGCGTTTTGATGAATTCAATAAGTTTTGTAATGAAAAGATGGACTGTAGTACTGTTGTGATCGTTTATATCCGAAATGAGTATAAAACTTCGGTGCTGTATATATTAACTTGCGGCACTTTTAAAATAAATGACAAATGGATGAATAGTAGCTTGTGAATTATTATAATAATAGCCTTGAACCGCATCCTGAACTATGAAGCCGTAGTTTTCAGAAAAATCCCCTTGAACGAAGCACTTCCTGCTTCTAATTTTTTTTTTCCTCAATGAATGTAGATTGCTGTTTTGCTATAAAGTTGTGTGGTATCAAAATTTGTAAACGGTAAATAAATTTTTTCATAAATTCTTTTACAGTTTCTATTAGAGTATCCAAATTGCATCGATCAGTGGTATTCCATCGTTGATATTGGACTTGAAGGATTCCTTCAACGTCAAAATCATTTAGTAATTTTTCTTCCAGTTGTTGAAGTTTTTTTGAACATTCACTGCACTTCAAAGTATGACAATCTTCTGTTAATTCACCACATGAAACAAAGTCAATTAATGTTTTATAATTCTGGAAAGCAGCATCAGTAATCCAAGACATCTTAGAGTGTTGAATCATTAGTTTTATATTTTGATGTTTGGTACACACGCACACATTATGAACTCCTTGGGATAATTTTATACATTCTTGTGGTCGAAGGGACGTGAATTTAGTACATCATATTTTCACATCAGGAAACTTATTTTTAAACTCCACATAAGCTTCATTTAATGTACATAGCAATAAGCGCTTTTGTGTTTTTTTGCGCTCATCTCCTTTTTTAAAAGATATTGCTTCTCGTTTGCCTGGCAATAATCTACTGATTTCATCACTTTTATAGAGCTGCTCCACAACATTTATATCTGTTGTGGATACACCTCTTTTATCCGTCGCAGATGAATGCTGAAAATTACTTTTATGTAGAGTTTTACTTTTTTCAATCAAATGACGCGTAGCATTACTGTTGTTTGTTATTATAATTATACTGTTATTATAATTATATTATTATATTTAAAAAAATAATAATTTATATTATTATATTTAAAAAAAATTCTACTTGAAGTCGTATTTTTCATTTATCAAAGGCTATCTATAAACTAAAAATAAACCAAATTTAAAGGGTCGAGTCAAAATGTCGCAAAATTTTGCTGAACTTGACTGAAATTGCTTTTTAAAAAGTTCATTTAATAATAAAATATTTGATATTTAACATAAAAAAAAAATCTGAATCTAAAAATCGCCATTTTTATAATGTTCCTTCAGAACAAAAAAAACTGATTCCCGACAGTCATATGCACAACGGATTTTATCTTTAAAACAAAAAATAAAGCAAAGGCCAAACTTTCACAAGTGGTAAGATATAAAATAAGCTTCTATTTAGTTAAAAAAAAAAAAAAAAAGGCTATGCCATCTTTTTTCAATTACACCGTTTTTTTCTTATGTTACACCGTTAAAAATTATTTCAAAAAACTAACAGTGTACATTTTTAAAAACTTTGTTTTTATACAACGACATATCATTTATGAAAATCGATTCAGTAGTTTTTCTACAATCGCTCGTCAAAATGCACTCACATCACAAAATAACAAAAAATTGAAGGGCACCCTGTATAGACCCCTGGTCGAAAAAAAAAATTCTAAGAGAACTTGTATTTTTATTTATGAAAGACTATCTATAAACAAAAAATAATCAAAATTAAAAGGGGTCAAGTCAAAATTTCCCAAAAATTTTCTGAACTTGCGTGAAATTGCTCATTTATACATTTTTTTTGTTTTTCCGTCTCCGCTTATCATTCATAGTCGTTTGGCACCAAAATTTTTCTGAAATTCCGAGATGACGCCCATTGCAATAGATAGATTTTTATATGAAGAGTTTTCCAATTAAAAAATTTAAACGTTCTAAAAAATTTAAGGAAAGCAAATCAACAATTTTGTCTTCTATATAGAGAAAATTTTGTTTCTTTATAATTTTAATTTTTAATTAAAATTATTTTGGAAAAAATGTAAGTATTTTAATAGTATTATAACATAATCTACCTAATTGTTTACCATATTTGATAAAATCAATAAAATAAAAGGTCAAGTTAGCAAACATGTTCGTTATTTTGACAATCTGTTTGTGGTTTTGTTCGTAATCATCAAGAAATATGTCTGTAAAATTTATAAACAGTCCTTTTAAAAATTTTGTTAATATAAATTCATGTGTAATCAATTTGTTGAATTCAACGAATGATATTTTTTTAGTGTAGCAGCTACCTTCCAGACCACTGAATTTGATTTTATACTATTCCTTTCCCTATTCCGACAAACTGCAACAGCCAGCGTTATAATGATATAATATGCTAATATGTAATTAACACTGTGCATTCCTGATAGTGGCATCACTATATCAGGAACTTTAGTGAAACAGCCGGCCTTGAGATGATCCCAATTAACTTCAGTCAGTGAATTCGATTATACTTTTCCTCAGCCGAGTACAAATGCTGAATTGCACGCAATTTTTACTAGAAGACAGATTGAAATGAGTAAAGAACAGAGACTCTGATGACCCCAGAAATCGGAAGAATCAAAACCACCACACACACTCTTGAACTACGATTGCTACATTTATAAATCAAAATGTTTCAATCATCCTATTATTTGCCGTTGATCCAATCCTGCATGTCTCCTTAATTTAGCCAATCATTTTGATTAAACTATAAATTAATATTACATAACAACCAATCGTTGCGCATATGGTCCCGGTGATTGTTAAATATGAATATCAATACGATACAAAAATCAAAAGATGTACCAATGGTCCCGGCGATTATTGAATATGAATGATAATAGAATACAATAATCAAAAGTTACGCCAATGGTCTCTTGGTTCCGGTGAATGTTGCATGTGAATAAAAACAAACAAACTTACAGGTGATTATTGAATTATGTAGTTAAATTAATTTTTATTGCACCAACAACAGGTGATAGTTGAGTATATTATACAGATCCTATATGTGTTTCACTATTGTACTGTTATTGTTTTACTGTCAATTAGTAGCAACCAAAAATATTGTTTTTCATCGTATAGAATTCTTCATTGATACTGCATTAGTTCATTTCCAATATCCTATTGTTCAATAAAATAATTAACAAAATGAATAATGTTAAAAAATGAATGAAATTCATAGCCAGATTCATAACCATTTATTTATTAAATAATAATCCAAACTATATTACCGATTATAGCTTAGAACAAGCAACTTTTTCTAAAACTTTGTCAATAAAGTAGTATATAACTTCCCGAGAAAATCAACATTAAATATAAGCATCCATAAGAAAATATTTTACGCATATAAAAATAATTATGGTTCTAAAGCAACTTATTTACGAAATGTGAAATTTTAGTTTTAAAACAACACAAAGTAGTTGAAACATTTTTAATTGTTTGGTATCTACAAAAACAAATTATTATTCGAAATACATTTTAATTATATTATAACACTAGTTAATTTTTGTAACAAACAAATGCAATTTTATTTACATATAATATTAAATTTTAAGTTAATCATCAAACACTTCGTTCAGTTATATAAAAATGCATATTATGTATAAGACTTAAATGCAAATAATCAAAAATCCTTTTATAAAAAAACAAAATGTCACCATTTTTCTGAAACGGTGACACGACAACACAAGCGTAAGTCCAGACATTTTTGGCAAGACAACGAAATCAAAACCCCAAATAACCGATCTACACTATATCCTGGAAATTTAAAGAAGACATTAAGCACCTATATATCCTTTGAATGATACACACCTCGTCGTTTGGCGACTAGATCTTCCATTTCGTTGACAGCGCTACCCACCAACCTAAGGACCATAGCTAAACAAATAAATTTTTGTGTAATTTTTGCAGATACTCCTACCTGAATCCAATCAATATGAAATTTTGTCGGAATACGGTATGTTTCATTCCGTGTTTCAACAGAAAATCTTCAATTATAACTTCGATTTAAATTGCGTCCCGTAATCAGACACAATAACCTCGGGTCAACCAAACACATGGAGCACATTAATATTTGGTAGTCAACAAAGCTTTTATGAGGACATTGTTTTATGTTTTAGGCAGTGATGTATATCAAACATTAAACTATTTGTTAAAGTACATGTATTTTTTTTATCTGTGTTTAGAAATTTATTACAAAACAAACATGAACCATCAATACGTTGCCGGAAAATTATAACAGATCATAAATAAACATAATCTAGCGAAACGATGATACAATCACCAAACTACTCAAAAACCTTTCCATTTAGATTTTCGAGAAAATGTTTCATAATCAAAAATCATAGTTCTTTCAAAATTCCAAAAATATTCTAAAAATTATAGTAAAAACAAAAATTTAAACTTTTTTTCAAAATTCTAAAAATATTCCAAAAATTATAACAAAATCAAAAATTGAAACCTTTTACAAAATTCTAAAAATTGCAAAAATTATAACAAAATCAAAAATTGAAATTTTTTCCAAAATTCTAAAAATATTGCAAAAATTATAACAAAATCAAAAATTGAAACTCTTTTCTAATATTTTTAAGATATTCCAAAAATCATAACAAAACCAATAATACAAACTTTTTTCAAAATTCCAAAAATATAACGTGTATGCAACTTCAGCAAACTGACTTTTTGATTTCACACAGTTTTTCAAAAATCACATTCACCAAGTATTCAACAATAAAACAAACAAAATGTTGTAATTTTAATTACTTATTTATTAAACACTTAAAAAACGCTTTTTTTGAAAAAAATTCTTTAACTAGCTTCAGTTATATTAAACATCCTCAGAAAGAATTTTTTACTACTGAGCTTGGTGAATGCGATTTTTAAAAAACTGTGTGAAATCAAAAAGGCAGTTTGCTGAAGTTACATACACGTTATTATACGAAGATTTCACCGCACTTCGAACCAAAATACAATTTTGAGTGCCAAAAATATGCCAAAAATTATAACAAAATCAAAAATTTAAGCTTTTTCAAAACCCTAAGAATATTCCAAAAATTATAACAAAATCCAAAATTGAAACTGTTACCGAAATTCTTAAAATATTGCAAAAATTACAACAAAACCAAAAATACAAGTATTTTTCAAAATTCCAAAAATATTCCAAAAATTATAACAAAATCAAAAATTGCCATGTCCACTTTCATGTTGAATTAAATTTCATGTGATACAAATAATAATTTCATTTTTTCCAAAAATTGGGTAAAAAAATCAAAATCATTCCTATGGCACACTTGACAAAATTTTTTGACATACTTATAATGCAATAATCTAGTTTTTGGTCTCATATATCAATCCCGACCATCAAGATTTTTCTAAATTCAATGTTCCTACTCACTTAAAATGAACGTTTTTTAAGCAAAAAATGTGCAAATTTCCTTGTTTTGACACACTTGACGATTTTTGACACAATTCCGGTATAGTTATCGAACACATCGTCTTTTGGGCTATTTCCATTGAGTTGACCTATTTTTAGAAACCAAAATTTTTTAAATTCTTCCAGCGGTTTTCTAGATTTAGTGGGTTGTGAAGGCCGGACGGCCGGCCGGCAGACATACATTTTTTTTTTGACTTTTAGAATCAGTTTTAAACGTCGAGAAATGCCAAAAAAGTGGGGATAAGAATTTCGCTTTAGGCTCAAGAATGTAATACTTAGGTCTTTCAGACCTAAGTAATTTTCTTTGTCTAGATTTGTTGGCGTCCGATTTTTTTATTTCTTGCGAAAAGGGATTTTAATATCAGAACGAAATGATGACTAACAGGATTTGTTTTTGCGGTTAGGTTATTGTAGATTTTTTGTTTTTCATTTTTAATTATCGCAAAAGAGAAAGTAAAAATCCAGCACCAAGTGTTAATTTAGCTTGGAACTATTATTTTAACGAAGATTTTCTTGCATTTTCTGTTTTCAATTTTCTTGACAGGACTATTTATTGTGTGTATTCATAGGATGTGTAATAGTTCTATTATAGTCAACATTCTAAGTCACGAGTGTATAGTAATTATTGATAGTTTCCAATCAATTCGAAAATCAATGATCGACACTTGGTCAATTATTGTCATATATGCGCGCTTGCATATTTGCCAACATTTTGGGGAATTTTATTATTTCAGGATTTTTGTGAGCAATTAAACTCAAGTAATTCAAAGGCATGGTTGGAAATATCTCAGAAAAATCTCTGTTTTTCTCTTTTACGTGTTTCGGTTGGTATTCGAACTCATAACCTAATCAGTGCCACACAACGAGCTCAATTCCTTTGGCAGACACGTTTAACCACTACGCCATCAAGGCGATAATATTTCTAAGTTGAAACTTCATCATCAGTTATCTTACTTAAGTTGAATTTCTCAACCATCAGTTAGGCTTAATTTTTTATGGAAATTTTATTCATTTTGATTTTTGAATGAAGATTTTTTTACATTGAATTTTCTTGACAGTACTATTTTGCGAATTTATAAGATGTGTAATATTTCTATTATAGTCAACATTCTAAGACACGAGTGTATAATAATTATTGATTGTTTCCAATCCAATGATTGTTTAACTATATATATAACAAATTAAATTCGTGTATATGTTGTGCTTAAAACCTTTCAAATAACACTTAGACACTTCTTTAAATAATTTATTATTGCCATATTTTGACCTATGCTAAATTAATTCAATAACGTCAATAGTGAGGTGAAGATGGGTGACTTTAAAAATCCAATTATTATAGTAAAAAGCAATAATAAGTTTAAAGGCCAAAAATTCACTCGCATAAGGTAAATTTTTATCTATGGCTTATTCAAAATCTAAGCTGTTGATGTTTCCATAATATTTACACTTCAGATAACACTATAAGGAAGTGTTTGCGGCTCTTTTATATATAATTAAATTGTTATGCACCAATATGCATGTGTGCATATGAAGCCGAGTAACACTTTACTGACAGAAGCCATAAACATAAGCAGAAAATAATTTTTAAAACTAACAAATTTTCGTAAAAAATTTAAGATTATAAATTTAAAGCTAAACTTTTGTTTATTTTATGATAAATCAAAATAATGAATTAAATTAATAATAAATATGATCTATATAAATTTTGCGTTGAAAACAAACAATATTTTATATACGAACCGAAAATCAGATTCGGTTATTTGCAGCTTGCCTCCACCGTTCGTATTTATTAGATGCGTTAGATTATTACTAATACATTATTATAGCATTGAACGTGAACCATTTGCAATGAACGTGAACCAGCGTTAAAAGTGATTGGTTAGCAAAGTCAGTTTTGAATCCTTGATATTGTAAAATGTGTACAATACCACAACGCAAAACGGTGGTTAATAGTATAGTATTTACATGTTATGATTTACCGACCAATTAAACTACAACATTAAATGGTCATTACACAAAAAGGCCTATAATAAAAGTGTAATTGTATGTTAACAATAATAGGACTGTAACAAAACTGCGATTAAAACACACAAAGTGTTGGCAAATAAGAGGTAAAGTGAACTGACGTGTTACCGGTGGTTGAACTGTTGCATACAACAAGACCCTGGTCATTTATCGGAAAAGTGTACTTACATAACATAACACCATTAATTGTATACTGTAAAAATCGATGGTATTCGTATTCGTTCAAACGGTTGTTCATTGATCTCTGTTTATTTATTATAACGAACATTTTTTTCTTATATAAATTTCTCAGTGTTGTAGCATTTGTAATTTGTCCAATACAACTTATAGTGTTGGCTTTGTTTTAAAAATTGGGTAAATATTGGTTAATCCATATCTATTGTTGTCGGAAATGTTGAAACAGGTGTTAAATTATTCTTCAAAATTCATTTTAGACATTGGAATATTTAAGAGTCTATCAAAGAGCGAATGAAAACATACAATTTACTGTTTGGTGAATGTTTGAATTGGTAAGGAATTATATTATTGCACCGCTGATGGTGGGCTTCCGGTTAATATTAAATTAAATTTGGAATCTATACGTGCAATAGAAATATCTTAGAAATTTAATAAATTTTGATTTTAAATTTAATAAGTTATGAATTTATATAGTAGTACTTTGAATGAAAACAAAAAAAGGTTTCGTTCAACATACAAGTTCAATACATCCTGATTTAGAAAATTATATGAACTATAAATTGAAAATTATTATTTCTTTCTGTGTAGTCAATTCTGCTACTGAGACAGACGTGAATAAACTGACGACATCGAATGAGTCAATTTTGTACTTGAAGTGCATTGAACATCATGAATTTGATTCACTATAGGTCTGATATAATTTTTATAAGTTTTACAATAAAATTTTGGTTAGCATTATTTTTTAAATTTTCAATATTTAAGTTTTACAATATTAGTTTTACTTTTGATTCCGGGTTATTTTAATCTGACGTTAACATCTTGAATTCATGGGATATTTCTGACATCGAAACAACTCTTAATAACCCTAGTAATCTATTGCTAATCTATTCAGATCCGATCTGTTATGCAATCCATGCTCTATAGTATACATTAAACCCCATAAAAAGTAACTATAACTGGTCATTTCAGATTTCCGCTAGCTCGACTCATTCCAAACACAATTACAATTATATGTCCAATTGTACGATATCGCTATCATTTTAGAAGTGCATAAAATCACTTCTCAACCAGAGAATGCAACTTTTTCTAACTAAGACACCTCGAAAAAATTGATTGTTTATACTTTATATCCTTACTGTAAATTATAAATTCAGTAGAGAGATCACACATAAATTAATGTCCAGTTTTCTGTTTTTTTTTGTTTCATTTGTACTAACTCTACGATTTAAATAAATACAGATAAATAAGGTAAAAACAAAATTTTCAATTATAAATTTTCCAATTTTCTATTTGACTCCCCATATAACGAAGAAGAAAAAAAAACAAATCTGATAAAATATACATTTTCATAAAACAAAAAAAAACAGAAAAATAAATAAATTTCCATATATACATATAGAAAACAAATTTTTTGTTGTTTTACTTTTTTGTGCTCTATTTGTTTGGTGTTTTATTATTTTAATTTTATAAATTTATTGCATTTTTTTATCGATAGTTGATTTGTATAAAATAATATATTTCAGTAAAAGTGAACATATGTTATAAAAATTGGTAGTTTGTATTGACTGATTGGAACTTGAGCTCCTGTTATTAATTTTGAAGCTAATTGGTTGCATACATATTATTTATTATTAGTCAACCTTGTCCGGTATAGACAAACTCCTCAATCTATTCTCCTGATTGTTAAAATACATTTCTTTTGTATCTTCTCTAACACCCAAATTAATTTTTGTTTTCTAAATATTTTTCATGCATAAAAAAGAAGAAGTTTCTCTGCATATGCATTTTATTTTATACATTTTCATCCCCATAACAACACCAACAAAAATTCTCATTTCATTGAAAAAATATCACCACTTCACTTTGTTTCTATAATTTACTGATTTCAATTTTTTTACCATTTTTTCTAACACTTCCCCATATTTTCTACCATTCACACCATAATCTCTCCAGTCTACCCCCACTTTGGTTTCATGTGAATAGGATGCATTTTGGGTTATATACAACAATTTTGTTTAACCAAAACTATGAGTGGGGATAGTTTTCTTTTGTTATTTATTATTTATAATTTTCTTTTTCATCTTCTTTCCCCTCCAAAAATTTAATTTCATTTTACTTAAATAGCAAAGCTTCTGTCCTTTTCCTTCTTACACAAATAATGATTATAATTTTTTTAATATTTAATAAAAAAGTTTTAGTACTTGTTGGAAAAAGAAAAGAAGAGGATGGAGTTTATTGTTAATAAGGTGTTGTAACCACGCCCTCATTATTTATAATTCATTCCAATTCTTTTTGTTTTGCAATATTTTTTTGTGTGTTAATAAAAATGGCAGCGGAAACAGAAAAATATATCAAGATAAATATTTTTGTTGTTTGCATTTCTTATTGAAACGAGAAATTTATTTTGATTAATCGAATATTTGATTTGAATTGAATTTAAGAAGAAGAATGGGGCTTTTGTTGTTGTTTATGTAGAAGGAATAACGACGACGGAACGTATGTTGTTAGCAAACAACTAGTTTTTTGAGGGTTTTAAATGGTTTATACTTTATAATTCTTTACAAATAATGGAGAAGAAGTTGAGGAAAATTATAGTGTGTGATAAAAGTTGAGATTTATTTCTTTCTTTTTTCGTTTTTGTTGATGTTTTTGAGAACATTACCACACGTTTGATGGAAATATTGAGTAAATTTTAAATTTTATTTTCAAGTTTTGAAGTTTTTCCGTCGGTGTTTTCATAGTTAATAAATTAACTCTTTATCTCAAGTGATTTACTGTCATTTAAGAATATTACGAAAATATTGACATAAAACATTTTAATTTCTATATGTTAACTTAAAATTAACTTAAATTGTTTATATTAATCTGTCACGATTTAATGATTTTTTATGAACAACTAAATCATTTTGCAAGAAAATTTCAAATTTTGATATAAAGAAATACATAAATTTTTTATTTGTACAACGAAAAACAAAACAAAAATGATTAGAAGACACGATTAACCAATTATATTTGTTTCAGTAATTTATTTTGAAAATTATGATTTCATAAATTTAATAACAAGTTTATTGTATATTTATTTTTTTTTAAATTAGTAAAATGATGGCTTTTATTTATGACGGAATAGTTAAGTGATATTAGGTTGGCGAACAATTGTTCTTATGGTAAAAAAATTATATGTTGAAAAAAAATGCTGTCTTCTTTAAACTCGTTAAAATAATCTGTGGAAAAATAAAATGGATAAAATTATTTGAAATTGAAGGTAAAGGTTCGCACTGCCAACTACTATTTTTAATATGGGCGAGGGTGGAAACATTTACAATCATGATTGAGAGATTTCGCAAAATAAATTTTCAATATCTCATCATAGTTGAATTCTATATTAAATAATTACATCTACAGTGATTGAGCGTAATTGGACCTCTTCGTTTGAAAATAAAAAAATATTTATTCCAAAACTATGGCTTGTGCTCTATTTCTTCTTCTTAATAAAATGTGTTGGGTAGTAGGAATTACAATGCGTTCTAAGGATGTTAATAGACGCAAATCATTTTTATATTTTTTGTTAAATAATGGCTAACATGACATAATATTTGTACGTATTTGTTTGTCAAACATCATCCGTACTAAACATCAGCCAACAGTTCTAAACATCGATACATTTTACCGTCAATCTTAACCAAATGGTCACTTTCTGGACTGAGCTGAAAGGTCCAGATATAGAGTCAAAACCAGGTAGCGTCTCTAACCCGGATTCTAGTCAAAAATTTTACGACATATGTACCACATGGCACTTGGAGATATAACCATGTCTAATATTTAACAATCCGAATCGGCTGCCAGCAGCTCGCTTCACTGAAGCAGTTGAAACTTCTAAGAGTATTGTAAAAACAAAAATGGTTATTGCTTTTTGGAGCAGGCTACTACTTCTAAATGTCTCTCTGGACCAACATCTTCTGTTGGTAGTGAATTTAAGATTTAAGAAGTCCACGACAACTGCGTCATCTATATTAAATCTCACAGTTTACTATACAAACATTCGTCACATCAGAGGTAAAGGTTATTTTTTAAAAATTTATAATTGTTTTGAAGTGGGCGATTTATCACAAAATTAGAAGAATAACTCAATACTTTATTCCGACTGTTGTGGGTGGTCGTCGTTCACAAAACACAAAAGAACCATAGTTTCACAAAATGAATATTAAAACATTTATTATATAAAAACTTTCTTTTGTTTAATTTATTTTCAAAAGTTTAATTGTTACAAAATTAAATAAATATTTATTTTGAGATGTTTATTATTTGATCATCAGATCAATTCTGAATGTTTTTCAATTAAAATTCTCCTTAAATATCTAATTAGTACATTAATAACTTATGTACTAAAAATGTATTTAAATGTATTTATAATTTCAGGTTAATTAGAAAGCTAAAGGTTTATTTATATATTCCGTTGCATAGCATAATGTTGTGCTACACAACACCCCTCCACCCATAAGATTAATATAAATAGATTATATAGAAATAGAAAAATTATATATATAACTAGAACTATTAAAGTTTAATTTCATTTTATAAAAATTATTTCAAATTTATTTTAATCAATATTGTTTTAAATGAATTTTTTTTTTTTTTAAACTAGAATAAACTTCTAATAATTCAAAATAGTAATATATTTCTTATATGAATTTTAACTAAATTATAAGACAATTATAAATTGTTTTTATTTTGAGAAAAAAAAATATAATACAAAGTTCTTATACATATATTTATTATATAAATTTGTACAAATTTGTTTTTTTTTTATTTCTTTACATATTTAAATATCGAATTCGTTTTTAAATTTTTTCAATCGATTATTATGAACTGTTTTTAATGTTTTTCCAATCTCAATTATTGAATTTTCTTCTGTTAAGATTTCATTAATTTTATAAGGTCCTAACCACAATGGAGAAAGTTTTCCTTTACGATTTTCATTTTTTAATAAAACTAATTCACCTCGAATAAATTTCGTAGGGTTGATAGAATTATCATATAAAATTTTAGATCGTTCTTTAGAATTAACTATATTAGATTTCGCTATGTCAAAAGAGTTTTGCATTTTAAAGTTTAATTGTTTAACGTAATCATCATAATTATATAGTGGTTGAATGGTTTTTAGAAATGATGATGGAATGATAGGTTTATGACCAAATAATAATTCATACGGCATAAATTTAGTAACACTATGTGGTGTACTATTATAACAAAACATAGCATATGGAATCCAATTATCCCAATCGTTTTTATCTAAATTTGTGTAATTACGTAGATAATTTGCAAGATTTAAATGACTTTTTTCCAGGGCTCCATTCGTTTGTGGATGATATGGGGATGTTTTCATTTTATTGATTTTGAAAAGGCGTGTAACATTTGTAAATAGTTTGCTTAAAAAATTACTACCTTGATCTGTCAGTATCGATGTCGGAGCACCGTAAACACAAATAAATTGTTCAACGAATGCACGAGCGACGGTTTCGGCCTCTTGATTCGGTAGTGGTATTGCGATACTATACTTTGTCAAATCGTCTTGCATCGTTAGTATATAAGAATTACCATTTACAGTAATGGGGCTTATTGGTCCTACAATGTCTAATGCAACTCGTTCAAATGGTTGTGATGAAGTGTCGGTAATGATCATTGGCATTTTAGTATTTTTAGAAACTTTATTTATCTGGCAACTTTTACATGAATTAATATAATCTTTGATTCGGTTAAACATATTTTTAAAATTGAAATAGCACTTCATGCGGTTGTAGGTACGATTTATTCCTTGATGTCCACCAAATGGTCCATCATGGAATTGAGAAATAGCTGAATTTATATCGGTTTCTGAAGTAATCTCTACAATATTTGAATTATTTTGCAAATCTTCGTTTATTTCGTCATTTGACACAGACATATCGATCATTTTATCTTCATTATTCTTAGCTTGAGCACGAGTTACAACATTTATGTTTTTATTATCTAACGGCTCCAAAACTATATCTATATCTTCCAAAAATAATTCATCATCTCCTGAATTTAATATCGAGGTATAACCAATTTGTTTATTTATTTTTATTAAAGGATTGGTTAAATATAAAGGTTCAGAGGATTTATTGGTTTGACAAAAATATTCACCATCACTAATACCAGGGAAGGCTAGTCCGACCAGTTTTTCTGTACGACCAGCAATAGATTTTTGTGGCAATTGAGTATTCTGTTTTAAAACAAACTTAAAGGTTTTTGTTTTACAAGATACTGTTAAAAAATTTTGTGCATAATCAATAATGCAACGATTTTGTTCAAGGAAATCTTTTCCCAATATGCCATCACAAGAAATTGGAAAATTATTATCTACTAACTGAAATGTCTGAGAAATCTTGTGGTCAACATCAAGTATAATTTCTCCATAACATTTAGCTAATGTCCAAAAAGGATTTGAGGAGATACCTGTGATTTTACATTTTTCATCAGGGTAGCATAAAACTTCGCCATTAATTGATCCTTTTTTAATAATACTAATACTTGCACCTGTATCAAGTAAAAATTTTAATTCGCGATCCGGTTGCAAGTTTATATTGATTGGAACAATGTCGATATTATTTAATGCTATTAAAGTGTAAAATCTTTTTGATCCTAATTTATTCAAAAAAAAATTAAAAATTGAAAAACTGATTTCCCGAGTTTTCAAAAAAATTATTATTATTAATAATATTAAAACCATGACAAAAGAAGGTAAAACAGAAAAAAATTGAAAACCAAATATAAAAAAAACCATAATAATTGGTAAAATATTTAAAAAATTTAGTTTCAGCATATAAGAAGTCTTACCTAGAAATAAGTCATGTGTCAAAAATGAAAACCAAGTCATCAGGTATTTTGAAAAAGTATGAAAAATTGTCGAACTTGAAGAAATTAAAGAAATTTGGCTCGCACAGCTTTCATCGACGTAGACTGGTTGAGCCCCATTAGGTTTTTTGAATCACCCGTTTTAACTAACTCTATTTTATTTAAAGACGGAGAATTGGTTTGTGCAATATTATTTTTTTGAATCTCAGCATTTTTTCTTTTAAAACAGTTGTTTATATGATGACCCGATTTTTTACAGTATGCACAATTTATATTGAAATTGCGAATTGATTTAGGTCTATCAGAATTTTCTGAAACAGAATGTGATGTTCTTTTTTCAAAAGACGCTTGCACAAGTTTTAATTTATAACAATTATTCGCTAAATGGCCAAGTTTTTCGCAAAGTTGGCATTTTACCAAAGCTAAATTATAATGTCGGTTGTAAAGTGATTCTTCTTCGCAAGCTTTAGATATAGATTCCTTAAGCGTTTTACAATTGATTGATTTGACTAACATTCGAATATTGGAGTTTAATCCTTCTTGAAAAGCGATTAATGCTGTTTGACCGTTCAACAGTTCAACAGTTTTCTTCGAATCTCTACCTGCTTCTACAATACACAATTCATTTAATTGTGCTAAAAGAATCTGTATTCTACTACCATATGATTTAACCGTTTCATTATGTTTTTGTTTAATTGTATTTAATTCATGCAAAATTTCAAGGTTGGATCTAATTTCTGTGAACCTGTTTATTAAATCGTTTTTTAGATCCGTCCAACTATCATATTCTAAATGTTTAACGGTTTCATCGTATGCAATACCAACCAATAACTTTTTCATTAATTGTAAAAATTTTTTATGTTGATTAATATGTAGTTCATCAAACACTAAATTACTACATTGAATAAATTGATGAAGTTGGGAAGGAGTTCCATCAAATGGAGAAATAAGTTTTAAAGTTTCCGATATGTTTAAATTTGTCATATTTGGAAAATGTTGTTCGTTTACTTCTGCCGTTTCTTTTCTTTCAACGTTTAAAGAAAAATCGAAGTTTGATGCTTTTTTAATAGTATTTCCACTTCTTAGTTTTAATAAATTGTCAGATTGGTTGTTTTTGTCATCAGACATTTGGAAAAACAATTAATTTTAAAAATGTTCATAAAATCGAAAGAAAAAACATTATAATTGAACAAAGTCAATAATCACTGACTTTAATTGTTTAAAACTGTGACCGTTATATTATATATAGGAGAAAAACAAATCTAAACAAAAATATATATCTAATTATGAGAAAAATATTTAATTGAATAAAAAATTTATGAAAAATTGTTTAATATAATTTCTACTTTTTTTTTTTAACATATATCAAAATTTATTTATTGGCTGTTGTTTCTTACTTGTTTTATTTTAGTTTAATGATGACGTAATTATCCGTTTATTTATCCTTGGTTTTCGTTGGTACATAATTTGATTGTTGAGTGATTTTTATCAATGTAGATGATTATTTTAGTTTTGTTTGGATGAATTTTTTATTTAATTTACTGTTGATCTCATTATTTAATATTTACAGCACATTATCATAGTAATTAAAATCATAGTAATAGATTTTATTTTTATTAACAAATTTTGTAATTAACAAATTTTATTTTTCAATAGTTTTTTCACTTAGTTTAGATAATTATAATTAGGAATCACAATTTATATTTTAACACGACCGTTTGATCAAATATGTTTAATGTTTGTGATTGCAAAATAAAGAATTATATTTTATAATTTTTTGAAATTTATCTGGATTATTTTGTATTGAAAATCAGCGTTTTCATAATTTGATTTATTTGTTGTATTTAAGAATGTTTGTAGTAGAATAAATGGTTCTTAATTATTATTTTAACCACTAAATAATTTCATTTAGGTTTTAAGTTTAACTGTTCATATTATTTCGGTAAAATTTGGAAACGTTTTACCTCATACTGAGTTCAATTATGAAATATGTACGTTTATTAAGAATACGTACATTATTTAATTCTTTTAATTTAATTTACACAGAGATTGTTTTTAGTTTTTTTCACTATATAATTGCATTTTTAGTTTAAACATTTGTTTTAACTATTTTTATAGCGTTTTTCCGCTGTCACCAGTGTTGTGGGTGGTCGTCGTTCACAAAACACAAAAGAACCATAGTTTCACAAAATGAATATTAAAACATTTATTATATAAAAACTTTCTTTTGTTTAATTTATTTTCAAAAGTTTAATTGTTACAAAATTAAATAAATATTTATTTTGAGATGTTTATTATTTGATCATCAGATCAATTCTGAATGTTTTTCAATTAAAATTCTCCTTAAATATCTAATTAGTACATTAATAACTTATGTACTAAAAATGTATTTAAATGTATTTATAATTTCAGGTTAATTAGAAAGCTAAAGGTTTATTTATATATTCCGTTGCATAGCATAATGTTGTGCTACACAACACGACAACACGAATTTGAAAGGTAAAGACAACTTCGTCAGTGATTACTTATCACGTTCTGGTGATCAAAATTCTACAGAAATCTGCCCTTCTACCTTTAACCTGAAAGATCTACCAAAGGAGTAACGACAAAATCTGGTGCGAAACATTATCTGGTTATCATCAGAAAAACAATCTTCGATAACCTAAATGGTTTATTACATCCTGGCATACGTGCAACGTGAAAATTAGTTATATCTAAATATTTTTGGCCACGAATAAATGTCGACACAGGGATATGGGCTAAATCTTGTGAATCGTGCCAAATATCAAAAATCCACAGGCACACAAAATCTCTGATTGGTAAATTTGAATTACCTAATTGTAGATTTGACCATATCCGCATCGAAATCGTTGGACCACTACCGCAATCAAACGGGTACAGTTGCATAGAGACAACGCATCATCATCACATCATATCATATCGCATAGACATAGAGACAACGCATCATCGTCACATCATATCATATCGCATCATATCGCATTAAGATCAAATTAAAAAAATTGTATTCCTGTATAATAATGAATAATAGTTATAACACTTTCGTTTGAATAAGTATAAATAATAGTTTCGTTTAAAAGTGTAATAAAATTAAAACCATACGATGCAGCCATTGTTATTGATCCCAATGAATTGGAGGTAAAATGGCGATTAGGATTGACAATCGCTGATTAAATGTTAATTGTTATTTACAAATAAACTGAAGGTAATACGAAGTTCACTGGGTCTTCTAGTAGAAATATAAACTTATGTGGCCACAAAAGCGTTAAACTGCCTTGTCTCAAAGCGAAAGTTTTTTCAAAGAATATGAATGTCATTAACCGTTATTCCTTGAAGAAACTTCCATCAATATTACAGATTCGGGGATATTTGGAAGTTTGGATGATTAAAAATATGACATTTTCATGGTCGTCGATATGTCAGTCGCAAACTACTGATTTAATTTAAATTAAATAATTAAGCTCAAATGATACGGCAAGGATTGAAATAAACTACAAAAATTCAAAATGTTTCAAATTTTGTCTCTTTTAGATATAAAAAAGATAAAATCAATGTTTATTTTTTCAAACAATTCCTAACAGCTTTTAATGTCAAGACCAGGGTTCGCAACTGAATTTTATTGGCGTGCCAAAACAATTTTTTTTAATACTCGCTATTTTTGCGTGCCAATACAATTATGAAATAGTACATTTTGCTACAAGAGATGAAAACGTTGCATTTTCGTGAGTGAAATTTTTTTCACGTGACGTGTTAGCGTCGAGCGAGACAATTTCACGAACGTAAAATGTGTAAATAAAAATTCCTTCCTGCAAAGTTTCTAGCTTTAGGAGTTCTTGTCAAATAATAATAAAATAATAAACGCCTTATTCTTGTTAAATTGAGTTTTATTTCACTAAATACGTATTTCGAAAGCTATATGCTTTTATCGACAGTAGTAACTAAAAAACAGACAAGAATAAGGCGTTTATTATTTTATTATTATTTAAATATCTTTTCACAGTTTAGAACTTTTAAATGAAAATAAGTTCTTGTCGTATTTTCTTAACTGTAGCATAACGCAAAGAAATCACCAGTCTGGCATCGGAGTTAATATATGTATTGTTTCTTATCAACTACCAATACAAACACTTCAACCGCATGAAGATCAGATTTTAACTGTTTAGAAATATTTTCAAGTATTTTATAATTCTATTTCTTACGGTATTTGCACTTAACTGCATACTTTGGCAACGAGTGAGAATTTTATATTTGCTTTCAAAATCTTCGAAAAGTGTTTCACCACAACTTAAAATAGATGATTTAATAAATCCGTAAATGCTTTGCTATGTTTGGCAATATCTCTTTCCTGGTTAAACATTCCAATTCAAACCTATTGAATCCTATTAAATCCAATATAATTTCAATAGGATTAAATCGGATTGAATAGGTTTAATAGGAAGACTTCGATCTACAAATTAAAATTCAATCGGAATGAATGGGATTCAACAGGAAAAGAAGTTCTGTAGGATTCTAATGGAAATTTCCAATTGAATTTTAATCGGAAATTAAGAGAATCAATAGGAAAAAAGAACTTAGAAAAAAACTAAACAATCTTATGAATTTCACAGGATTTAATTGGAAAAGATTTAATAGGAATGAATAGGATTAATCGGAATTCTGCAATGGAAATTTCCAATTAATTCCTATTTATATACATTTCCTATAGAATCCTATCCATTCCGGTTGAAAAATAAAATAGAGATATTTAACAGGAATGAATAGGATTGTATTGGAAATAGATTTTTTGAATAGGAATTAATTGAAAATTCTCAATGCAGAATTCCGATTAATCCAATTCATTTTTTTCAATTGGTTTCAATTGGAATGTTTAATCAGGGTTGCTACTTTAAAACTTGCAGCGGTAATATTATTAGAAGATTTGGTATATTTAGTAATTTTATTTGATTGCGTTTCATGTTCATAAACCTTTTTTGAAATATGCTTTTATATTAAATTAAATGGCCAACAAATGGCACATTTACAGCAGTTTTTTCCGGAAATGCATCTATTATTTGAGAGGGAATTTCGGTAATAATAATATTACTGTAGTATTTGATAGTTATGAAGGTGGTAGAAATAAACCGTCGTTCACAAAAATTTACCTTATAAGAAAACATAAGAATCATCTTTGCAGCCTATTAGAATGCAAAAAATTCCAAAAACTTTTTAAAAATTATTTTCTGTAATTGCAAAAAAGGATGTGGTGCATTATGTATCTGTCGAAAAGTTGGACTTTTTTGCAACGCAACTTGTAGGGGATGCTTCGGCAATATCTGTCATAACAATGCTCCAATTTTAGATCAAGAAAAGAAGGAGATTGACTGTGATTATAGATCTCATGAGGATTCGATGTGCTAAATATTGATGAAGAAACATTTAAGTTTAATGTAGTTAAATAAAAAAAAGAAAATAAATTCGTCGCCTATAATAACGTTTTTTAATGTAATCGTAATAGTGGTGGTTTATAAGAGTTGAGATATGTGATTGTGATCTTTATTTCGATCTGTTAAGATTTAATTTGTAGTTTAATAAAATTTGACAATAAGAGGTAGTTTTTTCCCCTAAAACATAAAAAGCGCATAGGATAGATTTTGAAATGGAGAGTGTGTTGAGCTTAATTCCAAATTTTCAGGCAAATCGATGCTGATTCAAAGAATTCGGAGGTTCCCTACTATTTTTACCGTCTTTTACTGAAATAACAGTAACATTTAACGTGTTAAAAAATATCTGAAAAAAATCTTTTCTTTTTTGGACAATTTTGGACACAATTTCAGAATAATTGCCGTGCCAGATAAATTTTCAAACGTGCCAAGTCTGGCACGCGTGCCACGTATTTGCGATCACTGGTCAAGACTCTAGATTGACACCGCTTGAGATTGTTCAGATCATAGTTCCTTGATCTGCAATCTAGTGTTTCAATCGTATAGAAAAAATACGTATGGCGAATAGCAACATTTGCAAGTACGGTATGCAACTTGCAACAAAGTCTTGACAGCATTTTTCACGAAATTTATTTGGTATACGCGAAAAAGGTAATTTGTACAAAATAATTTTTGTAATTTTTTGTCACACTATAATAAACTTCATTTGCGACCACTGTCTACAGTAATGATACAATTTTGATGAAGATTTTGAAATGGTTTTTGACAGCATGAAGTTTGATTGGCTTTTATTTATATAGAGAATATTGAACAAATTGTGGCAACTGCATATTTTTTCACTTTGTTTTTTATATATATTGGAAATTTTAATAAAACCTTTGCAAAAGGTGTACATTTGTATTAGCGATATGAAACAGAGTGGTGGGTATACCTGCCGTGCTGCGTGCACCTGGCTATTGGAAAAATTAATAACTTTAAGTACTGATAAGCGGTTTTGATGAAACTTGATACAAAATTTTTTTACAAGAATCAAAACTGTTCTATCAACCCAGCTCTGGGTTGTCACTTCCATTGTGCACAAAACTGCAGCCTTCGTTTGTGTAGGATTTTGATAAAGCGAATGGTGAAATCAAAAGAATCAAAATACATGATCTGAATCTGTGCATGAAACAAGTCTACGATTTACCAAACAACAAACAGATTTGAATGAAACTCTGGGTATCTTAGGTTTTTGAAAAACTCACAATAATTCTGCATTCATATTTTGTAGTTTGTTACTTTTGATAAAACTATTCGAGTTCTACTTTTATTATAATACTACTTTTTTCTAAAATTGTCGACATTGGCAATGTCGACGTTGCTAAAAATTTTTTGTTTTGATTTCTTGAGAGATGGAACCAATCTTCTATATTCCCATAAATACAATTTATATTTTTTACATGAATTTTATATCCACACATTTTCCTGGAACGTATCTGTTGGGTAAAAACAGAGTGTGTATTCAGTTTTTTATAATGCATATAACGCTTGAATTTAATATACTACTCTATGGTGAAAAACACGTGAAATCAGCAGGGTCTGGAAATGAGGTTTTAATTTTGTATATTTAGGTATTGGAATTCTTTGACATCAATAAAAAAAAAATTTCTGCGTTTTTAGTTTTTTTTTTTAATCCTGTCTTAACATACAGGGTGTTGAAAAATCAAGAAATTGCTCGACCCTGGTGTATTGAAATGGCTCTACAGTCAAAACTACTGGATTGATTTTAATGTTATATAGCTCAAACATTCCTTGAACACTTTCTTTTTGAAAAATAACGGTAAAAAGTTCAAATTCGATTTTCTAGAAATGCCATTTTTTCAAATTTTTGATTTTTTAATATGTAAAAGATAAATATGTTACTAACATTTTTTAAAAAATTCAGGAGGGAAAAATTTTTATTTTTTTTTATTAATTTTATTGCAACACGCTTTAAAATTTTTCATCATAAAAAAAAGTGGAGTTAAAAAATTAAAAGTTTTTTTTGGATTTACATATATGTTTTTATAATAAATTTTTAATTTTAACTCAAAATAAATATTTTACACATTTTTTATCATTTATTTAATTTTACATTACTAAATTCCGTAGAGCTAGAATAACGTCTAGCTAACATTGATCCATCATTTGTAGGAATGTATTACTGATATCCTCGTGTTCCAGGAATTGTTTTTAAATTGGCGTATCTATCAGATTGTTGTTTCGTTTTGCAATGTAACCTGCCTCCGTTACATAGAAAAAATGCATGTTATCTTGAAAACTGCCTGGAGCTGCTGCCCAGTTATATAACTCCAGAGGTGTTGATATAACTTTGTCGTATTCTTTCTTAAAACTCGCTCTAGTTGCTTTTCTTTTTACTTTTCCTCCAATTCCATCACATCAGAACTGCTCTAACCAGGTAACGAGGAGGTTCAGTTTACCAAGGAGTAGTTAGTTGAAGACGTACAAACGATTTTTTTGATCGCAGTACTGTAGCCACTCTATATATTCTGATCTAATAGACTAAGAGCCACGACGGCCAGACCTTCGTTATTTTATAAAAGCTGAAAGTTTCTCTGCGCTTACTCCCTATTCAGGTAGGAACGATTAGCGACATTTAAAGTTTGGTAGTGGCTTTGTCAGGGAGCAGGTAACAAAGGGGCCTCCAAACTTTCGTGAAAGTATAAAAGGTAATTTTTTTATATATTCTTCGGGATAGTATTAGGAGTCACGTCACCCGTTGCCAGACACTTGCTATCGTGGCAACCTCCTGCCAGACGCCCTTAAACTTTATCAATTTGTTAAAGTTTAAGGGTGTCTGGCAGGAGGTTACCACGATAGTAAGTGTCTGGCAATGGGTGACGTGACTTCTAATACCATCCCGAAGAATATATAAAAAAATTATCTTTTATACTTTCACGAAACTTTGGATGGCCCTTTGTTACCTGCTCCTTGCCAAAGCCACCATGATCCAAACTTCATATGTCGTTAATCGTTCCTACCTGAGTGGAGGTATGCGCAGAAAAACTTTCAGCTTTTATAAAATAACGAAGGTCTGGCCGTCGCGGGCTCTTGTTTTATAAGCTATAATCTTATCTGGTAATTGAAGTACACATAATATATATTTTTGTGTTAAAAATAATATTATATTAGCTGTGATGAAATATACTATATCGAATATTAAGTAATCTCTCTGGAGCCCAGCTTTATTTTTTGAGAGTCAACAAAACATATATTGTGATACTAAAAGTCATACTTTGTGAACTAAAAGTCAATTTTTCTCCATAAAACAAAAACAATACTTCCACTACACCTAAGTTAACAAAAAATAGAAACTAGGGAAAAGTATAATATGAGTCTAAACCAGGGATGGGGAACCTTTTTATCATTAAAGGCCAATTATAATTTTGCAAATCGTTAACAGGCCGCATTATGCCGAGTATTGTTACCAAGTTTGGGGGGCTGCATCTGTTACTATAATGGCTCTGACGAATTGTTAATTTTTTCTGATCTCGTTGTTTTTTATAAATATTTTCATCAGCAGTGTTCGGATGAAATCAAATCCATTATGCCTGCAAACAGTCAAGCTGTTGAGATCACTCACTCACCACTGTCTTATAGTGACAAAATGCAGAGGGGTTTCTTTGTTTCCACAACGAAATCAACTAGCTGATAGATAAGCCAATTTGAAAACAATTCCTGGAACACGAGGATATCACTCATACATTCCAAAAAATGATGGATCAATCTTAGCTAGCCGTTATTCTAACTCTACGAAATTTGCTAATGTAATTTATTAATTAGTAATTTTTACTCTGGGTTAGTATTTTAATGCATAGAAGGTTAGTATTTGTGTGGTTAGTATTTTAATGCATGGAGAAATCAGTCATTGTTGCATTTCTAATTTTTTATAAATTTTTGATCTACATGTTTCACAACCCGCGTATTATAGTCGTTGCTATTGGCATACGAGAAAGCAGAGTTAGAAAAATACTGATTTCTTAAAAAAAACAAAAAAACTGTTCAAAACAGTTTTTTGTCTGTTTTTTTGTATATTGTCTGTATTTTTTTGTTTTTAATTTGTTTTATACTACGAAGACTCGTTTTTTTGTTTTAAATAAAAATATTTAAGTGGAGAGACAATCACATAGAAAATAGGTGTACTAAATATTCTAAGATTATATTTAAATTAAATTCGATAGAAGCTCGATATCGATAAGCTTCTGATGATGATGTGACAATCGAAATCGGATCGAGTGCATCAATTAAACATAATTAAATAGTTTATTTATTAATAATAAAAAACTTCTGCGAAATAACAACAAGACATTTTATTTACATATTATTCTTAATAACGTAATACAGTTTGACACTATAGATCGATTGCAAATATTTTTATTTTCAAACCTTCTAAAATGTTTACAAATATTGTTTCTCGGCATTCTGTTAAATTTCGTTTATATATCTATATTTCATCTATATAACTGCAGACTCGATACAATTAATATAATCAAAAATATAATCCTCTTAAATACAAATATAAAACAGCATACTTATATTTAAATCGACTTAAATTATTGAAGGATGTTTCAAGTTTATTCACTCATCCACACCGACTGATGTTTTTTTTTGTGTTTTGTTGAATTGTTTTGATACGTCAATTGTCACACGGTCGTTAATAATTTGTAGGTATATCTTACATTTTATAAAAAATTTCAAAATTACATTATATGTTTTATTATTTCATATTTATGTTACAAATTACAAGAAATTAACCGAAATTCAAAATTATTATTCTTATCTCGATTCAAATCAAATTTTTGTTGGTTAGAATCAAATTAGATGTGTTGTTTGTGAACCGGTGAATTAGAATGTGGTAGCATTATTTTTTTGTTTATCTGTTTGTTATCTATATAATGTTTTTTAGGCATTGGTTACTAATTTCTACAAATTATAGATAATTGTACTGTAAATAAGTGAAGAGAATTAAATATATTTTTAGAAATAGTTTTTATATTATTTGTTGGTTTTTCATTTGATTGATATCAGAAAATTATGACAATGAAACAAGTTTTATGAAGTAATTATTTAGAAAATGAAATAAAAATTTGATGAGGTGGAAAATACCGACGATGGTTGATGGTGTTTTCATAAGCCCATAACCAGGGTTTAATCATCATCCGTCAATTATCTACACAACAATACATAAAACGTTAAATGCAACCGACTTTTTTTCAATTTATTTTTATTTTAAATTTCAACTTCCAAATCTTATAACACTTCTATTCGATCTATTCGATCAACAAACAAGATCATAAGGTTGGCTTTGTCATAACTAAATTCTAATAAGTTTTGATAATAAAAAATTTGTTTTCTATTAACCGAATTCCTTGGAAATCAAAAATAAAAAAAAAGAAAATTTGGTTTTTTATTATTATATAAATTTAAGATCGTGAGATCAATATCTATCAACGAATCGATCATGTAATTCTTTTATTTTCATATTTTTTCTTCTTCTGAAATTATTTTTCTACTATTCAAATAATTCAGAAAAAAATTATATAAGAAATCAAAAATATTTAAGATTTAAGATCAACAACAGCGGCAAAAAATATTATACTCGTTTTATTATTATTATTGTACAAGCGATCCCTAATGTGTGGTCCCAAAAGATTGAAGATCATTTCAATTTAATCAAGATCAAAAAAATATTATTATTATTATTATAAATTAAAAATATGGATCAGTGTGCGATCTTAAGATTTTCGATTAACAGAATAAAAAAAATATTTGGTTTGGATAAATGAAATCCGTGAAAAATTGATGAAATGGTTTCATGGTTAGATTTGAAGTAATCTGTTTTTTTTTGGTTCTAATGATTAAATATATCAAAAATAAAATTTACAATGCTGTTGATTGAAAATGGAAATGAGGTAGGAGTGGGTTGGTTAAAGTATTTAACAAAATATATATTTAAGGAGCGATATAGAAATAATGTCATTGAAATGGCAATTAATAATAATCATTGTATATGTCTCTTGTTTGGTTTATCTCTGTTTGAGTAAAACACACAAAATTAACAATTGGAAAGTCAGGCAAACTAATGTCGCCCAAACCATTAGTACTATAAGTTTAATAAACTGATTCCAAGATGGAGTATCTGCTTAAAAAAATTATATCAGGACTCAATTAAGTAAATCATTGTAACTCGGAAAGATAAAGTAAAAGACGAATATTTTTGTGCTGATTCCACTATAAATGGTGAGCCTATTGGGATTTTATGCAGTTCTTAAAAGTTTTTAGCACAAGCGACATGACTGATCGTTGTCAGAACTAGTCTGCTTTTATAATCATCAGAACTACTCAGTACTCTCTATAGCTGGCACGCTTTGGAATTGTTGTTACTCATATATATGAAATGTTTTGGTCAATAAATAAATATTTAGCGGCCATTAAGTTTTTACGACCAGTCACTATAAAAGTAATTTCCACAAAAAAAAAAAAAATAAACAAAAAGAAAAAAAAATAAATATAAATAAAATGTAAGCAAGTACTACGTTTTTGGGTAGCGAAAATCCGAAATTCTACGTCCACGCCGTGCTACCTGGGTAACGCTAACAGAATTAGGTTGGTGTAGTTGAGAGGGGCAGAGTAAATACTGCTTATACTCAATGATTCTGCACCATGGCGAGTCATTGGCGCCATAAAACCAGTGCAACTCAAGCGTCTGTTCTCCATGTTAGGGGCGGCTTGGAGCGGGCGTCTGTCTTGGATCAAGCGGCTCGCTATATAAATGTGTAGAAAGCGTCTGTTCTCCATGTTAGGGGCGGCTTGCAGCGGGCGTCTGTCTTGGATCAAGCGGCTCGCTATACAAACGTGTAAAAAGGTTGTTTCTGGTGACCTTAAGATGCAGAACGAACCCATTCACGAAAATTTGGGTTGGGCGAAGGGCTAACACCCCATTTCCGTAAAAAAATTATTGTCATGAACTCTGTACACAGGCCTCGGAATATCTCGGATTCAATATTGGAACGACCTCGGAAACTATACCCGGACTACGATTTAAAAATGGGAACCTGGAACGTGCTAAGCCTCAGAAGACCAGGAGATCTCCTAAAACTAACACAACAAGTCGAGAGCTACACACTGGATATAGTGGCATTACAAGAACTAAGATGGCCAGGGAGTGGAATCCATGAAACAGCGAAAGGATACACTCTTTATTATTGCGGTCATCAAAACGGAGGAGAATTTGGAGTTGGCTTTCTTATACACCGTCGCGTGAATCAGCATGTTATCGACTTCTGCCCAATTAATATGCGGTTATGCACACTGAGAATCCGCACGCAAAAATTCAATGTAACGATCGTCAATGTTCATGCACCTACTGAAGATAAAGCAGATGATATTAAAGACCTGTTCTTCCTAGAACTCGAAGAAGTCATCAATAACATCCCGCGGCACGATATAAAAATCGTGGTAGGTGACTTTAATGCTCAAATTGGTAGGATTGCAGAACTTAAAACACATATCGGCCCCAACAGCTTGCATCATACCAGCAACAATAACGGTTTTCGCGCAGCCGAGCTGGCTATGATGTATGATCTAGTAATTTCCAGCACTTTCTTCCCTCACAAGAGAATTCACAAAGCAACGTGGAAATCAAATGACGGAAGAACAGAAAATCAAATCGATCACGTCATGATCTCTAAGAGACACTCTACAAGTGTAACTGACGTTCGATCATACAGAGGTGCTGATATGGACACCGATCATATGCTTGTCATCTTTAAGTACAAGTGCAAATTATCATCTACATTTAACAGACAAGCAAAAAAGACCGTGCGCTGGAATGTCGAAGCATTTAAACATCCGGAAACGCTGAATAGATATCAGGAAATAATAACACAAAACATAGAAGAGCATGACATCTCTTCTGAGATGCCATTAAACATACAAGAAGAATGGCAAACGCTTCAATCAACCATTATAACCGCAACACAAACTACAATCGGAAAACGACCACCGAAATCACACAACGAATGGTTTGACGACGAATGCCGCCAATCCGTTGAAAATAAACAAAAACTGCGAGAAAAATCGTTAACAAGGAACACCCGAAGCTCCCAAGCTGATTATCTATGCGCCAGAAAAGCCTCAGCAAAACTTCTACGTAAAAAGAAACGCGAACACATGAAGAGCTGCATCGAAAACATCGACCTACATGCGGCCAACGGAAATTCAAAAGAGTGCTTTGCCAATGCACGGAATCTGACAAAAGATTTCCACCCAAGATCTACAGCCATCAAAAATGAAAACAATGAACTTACAACAAGTGAACGCGATGTGCTGGCAGTGTGGCGATCCCACTTTCAAGACCTACTGAATAGAACGAATGAAGTTCATCCTATTCGAGCAATTGCTCCGTCAAATGAGGAGATTTTTGTCCCTTACCCAGCAATAGAAGAAGTGGAAGCTGCCATTAAAAAACTGAAAAATGGCAAATCACCAGGTTTCGATGGTATTCCCGCAGAACTTTTGAAAAATGGAGGAACAGCTCTGGTCTCACGTATATATGATCTGATTCTTGCAATCTGGGACCAAGAAGAACTACCTGCTGAATGAAAAACAGCTCTCATTGTTCCGCTGCATAAGAAAGGTGACCGTCTAAAGTGTGCGAATTATCGTGGCATCGCACTGTTGAACACTGCATATAAAATACTAGCCAATGTCGTACTTGCTCGACTCATCCCGTTCGCCGAATCTATCTTTGGTGACTATCAGTGTGGTTTTCGTCCCAGATCAATGCAGTTCAACCACAGATCAATGTTTTACCTTAAGGATGATTCTAGAAAAATGTTGGGAGTACAACATCAGCATTCACCAGCTCTACGTTGATTTCAAGCAAGCATATGATAGTATCATCCGCGAAAACCTTTGGTCCGCACTCATATGCCTTGGTATCCCAGAGAAACTTGTTTCTCTGTGCAAACTCACAACATTGGGATCAAATTGTAGAATAGTAATCGAAGGGTCAGTTTCTGATCCTTTCGATATAACATCAGGTGTTCGACAAGGTGATGCACTTGCGCCCGTACTGTTTAATTTGGCGCTGGAGTACGCGATAAGAAAAAGCCGAATTGAGACACAAAACTGCATATATAACAAATATAGTCAAGTTCTTGGCTACGCAGACGACATTGTGCTTCTCGGACGTAGAACAAGCGATATTAAGGATAGTCTCTCTCAGCTTGAAAGAAATGCTAAACGACTTGGATTATGCATCAACACCGGCAAAACCAAAGTGTTAACAACATCCAAAAACATACCTCCCGGAAATCTGGATACTGGCGACTATGAAGTGGAACGCGTGGAAAACTTCAAATACCTCGGGTCTGTAATAACATCGTCAAATGACATGCAGGCAGATATCAAAGCCCGTGTCTCTGCCGCATACAGAGTTTTCTACGCATACTCAAAACTTCTGCGATCAAAATATCTTTCGCGGTCGTGTAAACTCACACTTTACAAAGCATTAATTCGACCTGTGCTTACATTTGGAAGTGAAAGCTGGACATTGACTTCCTCCGATTGTAGAATTTTATCAACTTTCGAGAGGAAGGTCATACGAACAATTTATGGTCCATGTAAAGCTGCTGAAAATCAGTATAGAATCCGAATGAATCACGAAATCAGACAGCTTCTTGGAGGCTGTGATGTAATCGGATTCATTAAATCCAACCGGATTAGATGGTTTGGTCATGTAGAAAGGGCTCCATTGGATAGAATGAACAAAAAAGCGTCCCAACAACAACCAGCTGGTGTTCGTCGAAGAGGAAGACCTAGACAACGCTGGCGTGATGACATCATCCAAGACCTTCGTGATATAGGATGTCGAAACTGGGGTCAACTGGTCATGGAACGAGATAATTAGAAGCTGATTGCACAGACGGCAAAATCCCTCCATGGGATGTAAACGCCAGAGAGAGAGAGAGAGAAAGTACTACGTTTATACCGCCGAAAGTTCTATAGAATAATAGTGTTTGACTATTATGCTATCGATATGGGTTTTTCTAGTACAAAAAACGCTGTATATAAAAAACAGCGATTATTGAATTTCTTTCGTTGGATGAATAAACAATATCACAATGGTTCAATAAATAATTTATTAACATTACGAATGATTTCGTTATAGTTATAAATTGTTTATTGATCCAATGAAAAATAGTTTTATTAATTGCTGTTTACTAATCCAACGAAGAATTTTATTGGAGTTTAGTGATTTTTTTTCAGTGTTCTATCTGTGGTAATATCGCTCAGAATAATTTTGGCCGTAAAATACGGTAGCCATTTTTTATTTGAATTTCAAAACTTACTAATCGAAAAACTATGTCATCAAAAAATTATAAAATACTAATAATAATTTAAAATTCAAACTAAATTTTGCATGATTTTGATGTTGCCACATTTTCTACAATCACGTTTTACGTTTTGACGGTTACAGTTTTTTTCATCATACATGCTGTTATTATACCCGATTTAAGGTCGGTAAACTTATCCTTAAAGATAGTGGAAATGTATGAAGTTCCACTTGAGTATTTATAGTCTGTAACGTAAACTTAACGTGAAGTTCATTTCGTTTTATCTTAAAGAATTGTTTAGTATTAAAACCAAATAAAACTATAATTTAATTTGTGTTCGTATTTTATGTGATTTAAAAAGAATTTTCATGGCAACAACTAAAAGTATAAAAAAATTGTGGTAATTTGCCGTTTATCATTTTTTTCGGTTAATTCGAATTCGATTTTTTTCGGTCTATTCAAAATTCATATTATTCTATTTTTTCATGGTTGCTTTGTTTTAAAAACTTTGTAAAATTATATGAAAATACCATAGCAATTAGCAACTACAATCTATTATTCTTTTTACACTAGAAGAAAAAAAACATTTTAACATCAGAATTGAACCATGCTTGAAAATAGTGTTTTCATCTGATATCATAGAAAAAAGTATTACTGTATTTGTTAACATAAAAAACATTTTCGTTTTTAAGTAAAAATTGTAAGTGTGTAAAAATAGATGTTCTATATATTACAAAAAATATTAGTACTTTGGCAACTTGTTTTTAATGTCACTGAAAGCATCAAAACAATTTTTAAAAATTTAGCCCAAATTCTGAAAGTTCCAGTAACACTTTACTGTTGCAATTCTAAAAAAATTAGTTTGTGCTAAAAAAGTTATGAAATCACAAAATAACGTGGGTTAATCCAACTTTCTTTTGTATTTTTAAAGCGCTTTTTGAGATATAAATATTTATAGCTAACTTGTTTGATCTTGTTTTTCTATTTATAAAAGCACCTAGGATGCACCAATTGGTCCAATTTTTTGTGCGGATATTCAACACAGATTATTGCAAGAATTAAGCCATGAGTACAAAACAAGATGTTGGTTTTGGTTCGGTTTAATCTATATATTGTTGCACTTTTTCAATGTGTTATTCGTTGTCAGGTTTATTAAATCTATTTTTCTGGTCAGATAATTTGCATTTTCGGTCTTCATAATTTTAATAATTTAAACATTAATAATAATTGAAAATAATAAGATACGAATAATATATTGATTATTTCTTTTTATTAATTATGTTTATTAAACTTGTAAATATTTTGTGAAATAAATAAAAATCTTAGCAAATTTCGATACAAGTTTATGTTATTGGCATTCAGTAAAATTTTCTATCGAATAGACCCCATTATTTTTGCAGTTTTATTTTTCAGATTTAAAGTAGGCCTATGTAAACAGTGTTTATTGCTACACCAACATGCTGTAGTAAATATTTCAACAAACATGTTCGTTAACAGTCAAAAATTTGCTGTCGTATAATTATCAACAGACATGGCTTTCAAATTTACTATAACTGTATGAAGAAAATTATTTGTAAAAAAAAATCAAGATACTTCAATTGTTGAATTTAACGAACAATTTATAGGATCAATCGACAATATTGTCAATTTCACCAAAATGCTTAACAACTTTGTATAAAAATGGTGTTCTGTAACTTTTATTTGTGTATGCTTAGACATAAACCAATTATAACAAATTATAACAAATTTTTGGTACTAGATTCGTACTTTTGACAACTAACTTTTTTAATCTTAAAACATGCAAAATAAAATAAAAATATATTTAATAAATAAATATGTTTTAATGTATGATATTTATATAAAAATATGCTTATTTAATATTATTAAAGACTTAATTATGCGTTATAAATTAATTTTTACGCCAATCGATGAAATTTGAATAAAAAAGTCAACACACAAAACATAAAGCAAAATTGTGATTTTGACAGTAACTATGTATATGGGCCATTCTCCCAAATATAACCTTCACATTGAAAAAAAAATATGTTAAAAAAAAAAAAATGCCCTTGTTTCTCACAGTTAACACTTTTAATTATCAGAAACCACAAAGCATTATCACATGGAAATTTTTTTTGCATGAAATTGTTTCAAAGAAAGTGGAGTTATGTAACTTTTCTTTTTTTCCATTTTTGAATGATGGTAGTTTGAAAGTTATAAAAATTCCAATATATAATTTATATTTATTTGCTTATAATTAAATTGTGCTACAAATACTTCTAACTAATAGATAAAAGCTCAAATATGATCAATATTTTATTTTTTATTTACCATATCAGCGTTTACAAATGGAACAAGAAGTAAATGTCCCGTGCGTAACATAAAACATACATTTTTCATTTTTTTAAAATAACTATGGGACTGAATTACAAATTATTTTAGTTTTACTTTGTTACCTATGCTATTGTTAGTTTTCCACAAAAACTTTGCTTTATAATGAAACAAGGCAGAAATAGTAAATTAAAACATAATGTCCCGTGCATAACACAATTTCAAGGGAAATCAGGGAATTTAAAGAATCCTCGAGAATTCAACACAATAGGAGGATTAATAATTTTAATTATGTTGTCAGGGCTATACAGTAGTTTGTCTTCGTTTTTTTGGCCATTTCCAGTGGTTTCCATGTCTTTCCATAACTGATACTTGAATTTCTTCATTGATTATTTGAACTACTTCACCTGCATATAAAACCTCGTCATACACACAACGACCCAATTTCCTACTGTAACATCTTTTTTGCAGTTAAATTGCTTTGCTTTCCCACAACAGTGAGTGCATTTAGAAAAACTGTTTGCTATTTGTAGATATCTTAATAACATGAATTTTCGAAATGCCTGGAATTTGTGGAGCATGATCCCATATTATATGTTTACAAATATCTGTCTCCACAATAACCATCACTTTGGTAGAAGCCATGTGTATTTTAATTGGTTGAGCAAAATCATCTGCTGATCTGACAACAGGAGCTGTATCCCTTTTAGAGGATATCAAGCTCCTGACAGTTGACTTCGCTCTTCCACCAATTCCGTCAACTACCCCTTTTCCGTAGTAGGTAGCGAAATATTTCCAATGGAATGGCTTTTTATACTTAACTTAAATTGCTAAGTTAAGTATAAAAAAACTTAAATTGCTTATACTTAAATTGCTTAAATACTTAAAGTTCTTCTAAAAAAAAACCATATATCTATTCTTAAACTGGAGACGGTCCATCTGTCCATATAATCTCAGTTAGATGTTTGTTGTCCTCAGAGTCAGGCTTAAGTTCTCTATAAATTGCCTCTATAAACGCTCGAACGTAATAGTTGGTAGTTACTAAATTGCAATTTGTGGTTGCAGTTATAAGTTTAAGATTAATATTGTTATTTTGAAACTGTTTAATGCAAACAAAAACACGCTTTCTAAATGCACTATAAATTAATAAAAAAACTAATATTTAATTTATGATGTTATATTATGTGTCCTGATAATATGTACTAATAAAGAAATGTATTATGTATATGTATTGTAAATGCAAACTGCTATAATTTACGTTAACAATATAAAAAACTCAGACGCGTCCCGTGCATAACTTTGCTTTGTCCCGTGCATAACACAACCTAAAATTAAATTAAAAATAATTAAATGGATATGTCAAAAACTTAAAGACACTGTAGTAGAGCTTAGTTATTTGGCTTTAAAAAAATATCGGTCTTATGGAATTATTCAAGCTAAACTCACAGAGTTTTTCAAATGTTGACGACTAAGTGAAGAAATAGATTTTTTCTGTGTCCCGTGCATAACGGGCTTAAAAATCAATATTTTAACTTCTTAAAAAAACTTTAATTAATTTTTTTTTTCATGGTAATTTTAGTTTGATGTTGCTTGTCCATAATCAGTAAAGTAAGTTAGCCTTGGTTAATTTTGTTGTTCTGTGAGAGAGTTTAAAATTCTCTGAATGTCCCGTGCATAACGCGAGAATGGACCATATTGTTCTTGTCAGATTCACAATATTGTGTTGAATTTTCACCAAATTGGTGTTACATAATACGAAATTCACAATATTCTGTGAATTTACAATATTGTGATGACATTTATGTGTTCGGGAATAGGGCCCCAGTTAAAGTTGCGCACATTTTTTTCAGTGTAATACATTGGAATAGCAAAAGCTCGAACGTCAAAGATTTAATCCTCATATACTATCTTTGGTGACCCCGGGACTAAGAAAATTTATTTTATTAATTGCTTTTTGTTTCTGAAGACATAATCGCATAAGAAACGATCCAAGATAGGTGACTATATCAGTAAAATTATGATGTTTGCGAGATTGCGATTCACTGGTATATCATTGATTGATTCTTGAAGGAGAAATACGTTTTGTTTTAACGGTTGTCTTGTCACTGGATATGCGTGTTTTCGAAATAACATTGCAGCAGATATCAATGTTTTGTGCTGAACAGACGTAATTTTCCGTCAATTACTAGTTTGACATATAGCTTTTCTAGATTTAAAGCTATGATGGCATATTCTGTATATCCTAAGATCAAATAGAAGGAGTTCGATTTTTTAGTTTTGTTAAAGTTTAGGTAGCAGTGATAAACACATTAACTGGCTTAAAGCCATACCGTGACAATATTCTCTAGCAATTAGAAAACGTTGATTTTGCTTGGATAAGGAAACTGAGTTTTCTCCTAGAACTTTTTATTAAAAGATTAAAATTTCGAAAACCAAATAATTCACAGTCATGCAACATACCGACACTAGGCATAACTTTTTTTTACTTGTATATCAATAATAAAAACTGTGTCATGTCAGTATTATGGAAGAGCTTTCGTGAATTCGAATGCGGTTTCGTCATAATGAATTCCACTTCTTCAATATTAATTTTTATTATTTTCATGTCATAGTTTGATTTTTTTGTAGTATGATAATTTTGAGATCATATGAAACTGTTGTTTTGAGCGTAAGAGTGACTTATTTATATTATTATGCCACAATCCGACGTGAGCTAGGACCAGTAGCATTTATAAGAGAATCTACCCCCCCTCCATAACTTCAGGTTCTGTATTGGTGGGTTGGAGGAAATGTATGCTTTGGTAGTTGAGCTTTAATAACCAACTAACAGTCAAAGATATATTTCCATCCAATCGCCACACTGTTCTATTTTTCTTCCTTATAATATGACTAGTTGGTATTTTTAATATCAACATCTGCAAATACGCATAACAGCAAACATAATATTATCGACAATGCATCACATTGTTCATTGTCTATACAATTTCCAACAATATAAAGGGTCTATTAATCGACCCACCAACAATACGACTTTTTCATAGTCGTACTGTTTCGCGTTCAACATAACATTATATTGATTCTGTATATTGATTCTGTTAAAACAAACATAAGTAAAATCTACATAATTGTATTTTTTTACATTTTCGTTAATATTCTCTGATATGATCTGATATTAAATTGTTTGAATTTGTAGTTGTGTTGGTTATCATTCTTGTTTGTCTGTTTCATCTTTTTTTCTTATAATATTAATAACTGAAACCAAAAACAAACACATTATATGTGGTTGATTGTTTCTTTTTATAATTATGAAACAGAATGTTGATCCTAAACTAGTTTTCGTATTAAAATGATAAAATTCCTTTATTTTGGAAAATGAAATGGCAATGTTAATGGATATACGAATGCTTTCAACAATAATCTCCCTAAAGCAGCAATTAGACTATTGCAGAACTCTGCAATATTTCTGCAATGGTAGTGTGTAAAATATTCATTGCAGAAAAGTTTGGCAATGAACTTATTGCAAAACATTGCAATGACTCATTGCAATGTTTTGCAATGAGTTCATTGCCAAACTTTTCTGCAATGAATATTTTAAACACAACCATTGCACGACTATTGCAGAAATATTGCAGAGTTCTACAATAGTCTAATTGCGGCTTTACACACTTTTCGTTTAAATTATTTATAGAATGCGTTTTGCATAATTCTAGTTAGTCGATTTCTGATTATAAATCAGATATTATTTAAAACGAATTAATGCGTACTCGATGTACGCTATGATATAAAATCAAAAAAGAAATGTTAGTAAAGTTCGCGAATACTTTCTGAAAATAATTTATTTTCCTTGTGTTTGATTGTTAATAAAAATAATTTAAATTTGAGTTGGGAATTTGATATAAATTGACGCAGTTTGCGATATATTTCCCAAAATATAAATTAATAATAAGAAAATAAATTTCAATTGAATTAAGAAAATATAAAAAAAAAAAATATATGTATATGTTGTTACCGTTAAAGATAAAAATGTTTTTTTGATTAGCGTTACCGAAGTATGTATGAAAATGTTTTCAGATTTTTATTAAATATTTGATATTAAATTTACGAAATAAAAATATTTAAAACTTTAATTTGAGTTGCCAGTGTTTTTATTTTTATAAAAAGCTTAATCCACATAGAAACGATTTTGAATTGAAATAAATAACTTGGATTAAATTACGTCATCTTGGTTTTTGTGAAGTGTAGGCAAATATTGTGGACTTAAAGAAATTAATTAAAAACAGAAGATGTCAGATTTTATTATGACAGTTCACAAAACTATTAAATTTAAAATTTTTTTTGACATGCAATTAAACATGCGTGCCATGCAAGCATAGTTCATTGTACGCTAGAATACATTGGTGATGTATTTGTTCAGTAATCATATAGAACGTAGGGATATAATCATAACAAAATTACCAACAAATCCAATAGTAGATATATGCAGAAGAGTTTTCGTTTTATAGTTCGAACATTATTTAATTTTAATCCAATTTCAAAGAGTCATAAACATACTTCAAAATTGGATACAATTATGAAGACGATGAAAAAAATTTCGATGAATTCAATGATCTAGACTATTTTGGGAAACATAAAAATAAAAATTGGAAGGAATACATATATACGACATACAAGGACGAAAGTCGTTTCAACGCTGGACCTTTTTATCAAAACACCAACTACTATAATACTTTAAGGTTAGATTTTATTGTTTTATTTCATTTTACTATTACTAAATTATTTGAATTTATTGTTTGAATTATGTTTAGACCAAATGGTCTTATAAATTAGAGTTTTTGTATTAGAGATTTTTTCTGGGTAGAGTCCGCGTATCCGCCCGTACATTCCTGTAACATTCGGAAAAATTTAAAATAAACCCTTGGATAAATAGATGCCTTAGGCATCTATTATTAAATTGTAAATTCCAGGCTTTACAATATAAAAAAGAAACAAAAGATAGAAAATTGTCGCTATAAAATTTGGTCAAGATGTGTGTTCGGGCGTAATGTAAATTTAAATCAAATCCTCAATGTTTAATGTGGAAGTTTTTGTAATTTTGTGGTAAAGAAAAATATATAAAGAAATTGTTATAAACAAAAAATATTATTTTATTCAAGATATATAGGTATATTATGTATGACATAATTTTATCACCTCAATTAACAAAAATGGCGGGAGTATTATTTGAACATATTCTTAATATAACAGATACGGATCTGGAATCCGAATCCTTCTAAATGGATTTAAAACTGGATAATAATTCGTGGCCTATTCCATGTAATTGGGAATAAATTTCGTTTGGTATTACTTAATTACATATGAAAATGGAAAGCCTGATAGTGGTGAATTTAATGCAGAAGAAAAGAAACCGAAGGAGCAAAAACTGATAGTTTTGATTATGTAATGTTTGGAAAAATGTATAGAATAGAAGGAGAAGAAGCTCAAAATGAGGCATCCAGTCGTTTATGCTTATGTTTCATATAGTGGACCGTTTATGCGATTACAAAGGAATGCTAACAATTTGCATAGGTTTGAAGTGGATCGTCATATATATCTATTAATGTAATGTTTTTGATTTAGTTTATTAAACTTTTGTTGCTTTTTCTTTTTCTAAATTACTTTTTTTTATATTCAACTTTGATTTGTTTTTGGTTGATATATATACGAAAAATCGAATCAAGACGCCGATACAAGAAGAAATTTGAAACTGACCTTTTCCGATGTTTTTGAAACTTCGGTTATCGATAGTTTAATAAAAAAAATAAATACGTGTTTTTATTTTGTTTATTTTTTCACTAGTTTTGACATAGGGTGGCTCGAAATTTGAAGAAATTTAGTGACAATCAAACATTAAAGTTAAATTGTGTTTGAACGGGATATTTGATTTGAGTAATTTTTTTTTTGTTTGGAAGGTAGTTGTTAGGTGAGGTTTAGGTGAGGCTTTATAAAAATATTACACTGAAAGAAAAAAATATTTATATTTTTTGATGATTTTTTTTTAATTTTAATTCTTTAAACATGGTTTTTTTCAAAAAGTACATTTTTGTTTTCTTTCATATTTTCATATTTTAAAGGCTTTAAATAAAGAAAATTTGTTTGGAGAATATCAGTGTGGCTTCCGGCGGGCCGAGGTACCACCGATGCACTTTTCTCGATAAGGATGATTTTGGAAAAGTGCCGAGAGTTCAACATACCTGTGCATCAACTCTTCATCGATTTCAGGTAGGCCTACGACTCTCTCGAACGAGAGACCCTATGGTCTGCTTTGGTGTCGATGGGAGTTCCTGGTAAACTGGTAACACTATGCAAAATGACAGTACAGAACTCTCAATGCTCTGTACGAGTAGAGAACGAAATATCAAAGTTTTTTAAAGTCGACTCCGGGTTAAGACAAGGTGATTCTATCTCTATACTTTTTAATCTAGCCTTGGAATATGTGTGCCGTCAAAACAAACTACCGACTAACAACAATATTTTGTCAATAAACTCAGTACAGATGATCGCGTACGCTGATGATGTTCTCATCCTCGCCCGAAGTGAAGCTGTTATGAGTGAGACTTTCAAGTCGCTTGAGAGTGGTGCTAGAAAAATTGGTCTGCAAATTAACTACGACAAAACCAAACATATAAATGTTTCAAGAGAGGCTAAGAAGAAAGATTTGATGTGCGGCGATGAACGAATTGAGGAAGTTGAATCTTTTAGATATTTGGGATCAATGCTTGACTCAAACAACAGCATACTTACCGATATAAAAGCTCAAATCGCTGCAGATAATCGAACTTTCTACTCAATTAAACCTCTCCATGGATCACCGTATGTATCAACTAACACCAAACTCAAATTATACAAGACATTGATTAGAACGGTGGTGATGTATGGGTCACAAACGTGGACCCTTACACAAAATGACGAATCGCATTTATCTGTATTGGAGCGTAAGATCCTATGCTAAATTAGCTTAAGACACTTAACACAGACGATGGAGAGTATAGAACTCGGTATAACTTTGAGATCAGAGACCTTCTTGAGGGTCCTGATATAATAGGTTGTATCCGTTTTAATAGGATTGCTTGGTTTGGGCATGTTCTACGAGCTGATTCACAGTCTGGAATGATTAGAAAAATGTACGTTAGTACCCCAGGGAGTGGGCGACCGCGAGGTAGACCACGACTACAATGGGAGACGTAATAAACGACCTTAAAAAAATCGGCTGCCATGGTAATTATGTCGCTGTTGCGAATGACTATGGTGAATATTCAAAGCTGATTACCCTAGCAACGCTCCTACATGGAGCATGAACGCCATTAAAAAAAAAAGAAATACATATTTATTACAAGCGATCGATTTCGAAACCTAAGTTTTCATTTTCTAGAATCGTTCTAAACTGAAGTTTATAGATATAAAAAAAGTGTGTTTTGACTAAACAATAACATCGTCGCGTATGTTTACGATAAAAGAAAATATGTAATAACAAACTTTTTTTATCAAATTTCAAAACATTAAATAAAGTTTTTAGTATTAGCTCCGAAAACTGATTGCTTTTAGAACTGTTTAGAGTCCGCAAAATTGTATTTTAGCGGCCTAGTACTTAAAGTCGTTATGACAACACTTTAGCGGATTCAAAATTTGTTTTCATTTTATATTATAATTATTTTCAAATTATAATCACAATTGCTTTGATAAGTTTTGTTCAAAAATCAAATTTTTAGGTAAGCGAATACAAATTAAGCAATAAATTAGAAAAAAAGTCCTAAGAGCTAATACAAAAAAACGTTGTATGCAACACGTACGCAAATGGCTTTAGCAGACTCATCTTCATATTACAGACTCGGCCGCTAAAACCTTACATTATAAAATACACAGGATAAGTAATATCTTTTTAAGTTGAAGTTATTTTTATTTACATAAAGTAGTGTGCGATTTTAACGTGATAGTATTTGCACTGAAAAAACACAGTAGCCTAGAAATTTAAATATCATCGAGGTTTTCCCTTGCTTGACCAAATATGCTTACAAAATAACAGACTTAGGTAGAAATTTTGTATTTAACATTTTTACCGATTGGAGAATGATTCAATTTTATTTTATGTTTGTCAAAAGTATTTCGATTATATAAAATAAAAATGATAATATTAAAACTGAAAATTTGATCCTAACTAAAATTTTATCATGTACGCTTTGGTTTTGTTTTCATTTAAACTAAATTTAAAATGAAATGGATATTGTTTATATGGTTTACTATTTTAGGTTTTGTTTTAATTTAGAATGAATTTAAAATGAAATATATATTATTTGGCAGTTACTTCTTTCTGGCAATAGAAGAATAATAATATATTTTTTTTTCTATAAATGGAAAGAGATAAAAATGCTGCATGGGACCCTGTATTTTTGTATTTATTTTTACAGGAGCCTTTTCTTTTGTGGAAATTATTTTCAATGCGAAATTTGAATTTAAAAAACAGCGTCAATTTTTTTTATAGTTTTATAGTGTAGATACACAAATATTACTTATCCTGTATATTTTATAATCTAAGGCTAAAACCATATTTTGCGTACTTGTTACATAAACTACTATAATAGTAGTTTAATTAACAAGTACGCAAAATATGGTTTTAGCGGACGAATCGTAATGTTTCCGGACGAGGCGCTAGCCGAGTCCGTAATATGAAGATGAGTCTGCTAAAGCCATTTGCGTACGTGTTGCATACAACGTTTTTTAGTACTAGCTCTTAGGACTTTTTTTTCTAATTTATTGCTTAATTTGTATTCTTGCGTACCTAAAAATTTGATTTTTGAACAAAACTTATCAAAACAATTGTGATTATAATTTGAAAATAATTATAATATAAAATGAAAACAAATTTTGAATCCGCTAAACTGTTGTCATAACGACTTTAAGTACTAGGGCACTAAAATACAATTTTGCGGACTCTAAACAGTTCTAAAAGTAATCATTTTTCGGAGCTAATACTAAAAATGGATATTTTTGATGATTTGCATTTATGGTTAAATTGTGGGGAAACAATTAAATTAAATTTATATATATTTTTATATACAGTTTTGTGATTATTGCATTTTGTTTATAATTAATTTAAAATAGTAAATAATAATTGATTTGAGTAGGGATTATATTCATTAAATCGAAATTGAAAAAATTGTATAAAAGAAAGGAAATTGAATAGTAAAAATTAGAATCAGTTTTAACTTAAATTGTTGTTTTACTTTCTCTCTTATTTCAAACGGGTCTAACGGTTGTTCCTTGGTGCAAAGTTGTTTCGTGCAAATTGTATCACTGAGTAGCCGGGACAGTTCTAGACATACGGACGATTAAGACAGAGTTATATCATATCGTCTCCAGTGGTAAAGTCAACCACCATCAATTTGTTAACGAAGAAATACGCAGTCAGATACAGCAGCTTACAGATGGCATACAATCGTGATATAGAACATGATTTGAGGATATTCGCTCAGCACAATGGGCCATTTATTTCGCATAATTAGCGAACCTATTGTGAAACGAACCAGCTAACATTTTAACCGACATGATAAAGATATAAAATCAAGGGACCTACTTAACTTCACATATCAAATGGGTTCAACGGTATATAGCTATGGAAACTGGAAAGCTTCTATAAATTACTATACCAATTGAAAGCTATTACTGTACTTTAACTTTAACTAAGACCGACATGAACAGAGAATCTTTATTGGAATATCCATACTGAATAATATGTTAGCTGCAGTCAGAAGTTACCGAATAGCTGTCGACAATGTTCTGATTTAAGATATTATTTTAGAGGGACGTTAAAATAAATTATTATTTTTCTGTAAGCTCTCGCCATCACCTCGGTAAGAGTAATTATCCATAGGTACTAATCCAAGTGAACATCTGCTAATATATCTTCAAGAAAATGGTCACAAATTGAAGCATATACATGAAAGTTCACAGAAACAAACTCACTACCATGAACATTGAAAGGTCTTCATAATACTAATAAATTGTTGTAAAAATGATCGCTCATAGAATATGTTTTAAAGATTAGCTAATAATTTTTATCATTTGAATTATTATTATTCGATTTTTCATATAAGAAGCAATATTTTATTATTATTTTAATTGACGCAAATATTTTATTAGTTTTTTACTAATCTAATAACATGTCAATTTTTGCAGAAGACGTAAGTTACGGATCTTCCGGATTTCTTGGATCTTCCAAAAATGTAGCAAAAACCATTAGGGTATCAGTCTTAGCAGAATACTATCCCACGATCAGGCTAAGTGCAATAAATTTGGCCAAAGTCCAAAAAGCTCTGGTAGACCTAATTTTAAAAACTGTAACCAATCAGGCAGATCAGGTTTGAAGGTATACACTTTAGCTCGTGGTCTTGTTTGGTAGACTGCAATGAAGAAAAATCACTCAACTAGGTCCGAGCACTAAGCAGTCTTACATAAAGGATAAGGTCAATTTGCGTTTAATTTTTGTAGGAAAGGAGATGACATCTTGATCGCATACAAGGTTGTAACCTTTATCCCCAAAAGTGCTGGGTAAGTTACTGAAAAACCGTCTGTGTCTTTGGAAACTGAGAATTCGGAATTATTGGTTAATAGTTGGATAGTTCTGAGAATTTTCAACCACGGGAAATATTATCAGCTGCCAATTTTGCAAAGCAGATGTGCAAGGAGCTCATGGCAGACTAGTGGGAAATGAAGAAAGGTGGTGATATTCAGATGATCTTCCCTCTGAATCCACCATCACCGCCAGCGATGATAAGGCATGCATCAACATCCATCTCGACAAACTAGATGGAGGACTACTATAGGAAGAGTAAAAGATATTATTTGGTGTGGTAGCAAAGCTGGCCTTCTCTAACGACACCATGACTGGTAGCATATGCGCGAATCTTAGTGAATGGCATCAGTTGGGGTGGTCAGAATGTGTAATGAGCATAGAATGGACACTAACTGTAAGTGTGTTTTACCTATGGTGATCATACAGATCGTGGCTCCAATGATTGTGGGCACTCGCGAGAAGTAGTGGTAGAACCCGCCTAACTTGAGGGAGATATGATGAAAAAGCTGTGCACATACATGGTCAAACTTTGATATGAACATCAGTACTGTTTTATAACAAATTAAATTTGCAAATAGACAGCTATTGTTATCGTGTTTTGAATAACAATAATAGTTTCTTTGATCCACAAAATCGATATAGTTACACTATATACAAAAACTTAAAAAACTTAAACTTGCACTTGTTAATATCATCAACATTACTGATAATTGTAATGATGTTAAGATTTTATCTAAATACCCTATATATTGCCCAATTAAAATAATTAACATAAAAAACTGTTCCATTTTGCTCGTATCCTTCTCATTCAAGTTAAATTCAGTCATTTTTGTATGTTAATTTTCTTTTGATTGTTGATATTATTTTGATTGGTTTGAAAACAATGTTTCTTTATGTTTATCGTACATAAACCATCTTTTAGGCTAATTTCCTTCCACCACTTGTCTTTCCCCTTTTTCGTTTCTTTAGAAAACAAAGACCTAATGTCAAAGTAATTAACTGATTTTATCACAATACGTTGTTGTAGGTTTTGTTTTTGTTTTTTATAACGTGAATGCGCAACCGATGTATGTTTGTTAAACGCATTATGAATTAAAGGGAACATTGTTGATTATTATGTCGGCCATGTTTATAGTGTATTTATTGTTCTGGTTAAAATTTTTATAACTAAGTTGTTGTCAAATTGTTTTGATCAAGTTTACAACAAAATGAATTATTTACCTGAATTATGAACATGCAAATGGTCAATTAAGTCAATTCATCGCTAATTTCTCATACAGTTTTTGTTAATGTTGGTTATCAAGTAGCCATTTTTTATTTGTCCACCATAATATTATTAAACTAAACCAAAAAATTTAAACAATAAAAAATTTCTTTGAAGTTATATTATAATATCGAAATAAATTGATTTATTTAAAAAGATGGTTTCTTAAAATTGGAAATACTTATTCATACAATTTATACAATTTGAGAATAATCAATGACTATTGAATAATAAAAAAATAGGATTTATTGTCTTTAAGTAATTTAAAACCGTTTAGATTTAACCATTTGCGATTATATTTTCAGGTCACTATGCAATCACAAACAGAACTACTTATAGGAAAATAACTATCAAATCTTAATAACATTGCTGATGGATTTCTGATATATTGTAAAGGAAACCCTTAAATATATTATAAAAACTTGTATGCAGGTTGAAGTCATATATATTCATTACGGTTCTATTAAAAACTATTATCTATTCAAATGGTAGAAATCTATTGACATTTTTAAAAACAAGACATCGAAAATCAAGCATCAATAAACGAGAATTAAGAATCATGCATTTAAGATCAATAATGAAAAATCAAAAACAAAGAATCAAGAATCAAGAATCAAGAATCAAGAATCAAGAATCAAGAATCAAGAATCAAGAATCAAGAATCAAGAATCAAGAATCAAGAATCAAGAATCAAGAATCAAGAATCAAGAATCAAGAATCAAGAATCAAGAATCAAGAATCAAGAATCAAGAATCAAGAATCAAGAATCAAGAATCAAGAATCAAGAATCAAGAATCAAGAATCAAGAATCAAGAATCAAGAATCAAGAATCAAGAATCAAGAATCAAGAATCAAGAATCAAGAATCAAGAATCAAGAATCAAGAATCAAGAATCAAGAATCAAGAATCAAGAATCAAGAATCAAGAATCAAGAATCAAGAATCAAGAATCAAGAATCAAGAATCAAGAATCAAGAATCAAGAATCAAGAATCAAGAATCAAGAATCAAGAATCAAGAATCAAGAATCAAGAATCAAGAATCAAGAATCAAGAATCAAGAATCAAGAATCAAGAATCAAGAATCAAGAATCAAGAATCAAGTATCAAGAATCAAGAATCAAGAATCAAGAATCAAGAATCAAGAATCAAGAATCAAGAATCAAGAATCAAGAATCAAGAATCAAGAATCAAGAATCAAGCATCAAGAATCAAGAATCAAGAATCAAGAATCAAGAATCAAGTATCAAGAATCAAGAATCAAGAATCAAGAATCAAGAATCAAGAATCAAGAATCAAGAATCAAGAATCAAGAATCAAGAATCAAGAATCAAGAATCAAGAATCAAGAATCAAGAATCAAGAATCAAGAATCAAGAATCAAGAATCAAGAATCAAGAATCAAGAATCAAGAATCAAGAATCAAGAATCAAGAATCAAGAATAAAGAATCAAGAATCAAGAATCAAGAATCAAGAATCAAGAATCAAGAATCAAGAATCAAGAATCAAGAATCAAGAATCAAGAATCAAGAATCAAGAATCAAGAATCAAGAATCAAGAATCAAGAATCAAGAATCAAGAATCAAGAATCGAGAATCAAGAATCAAGAATCAAGAATCAAGAATCAAGAATAAAGAATCAATAATGAGGAATAAATAATCAAGAATCAAGAATCAAGAATCAAGAATCAAGAATCAAGAATCAAGAATCAAGAATCAAGAATCAAGAATCAAGAATCAAGAATCAAGAATCAAGAATCAAGAATCAAGAATCAAGAATCAAGAATCAAGAATCAAGAATCAAGAATCAAGAATCAAGAATCAAGAATCAAGAATCAAGAATCAAGAATCAAGAATCAAGAATCAAGAATCAAGAATCAAGAATCAAGAATCAAGAATCAAGAATCAAGAATCAAGAATCAAGAATCAAGAATCAAGAATCAAGAATCAAGAATCAAGAATCAAGAATCAAGAATCAAGAATCAAGAATCAAGAATCAAGAATCAAGAATCAAGAATCAAGAATCAAGAATCAAGAATCAAGAATCAAGAATCAAGAATCAAGAATCAAGAATCAAGAATCAAGAATCAAGAATCAAGAATCAAGAATCAAGAATCAAGAATCAAGAATCAAGAATCAAGAATCAAGAATCAAGAATCAAGAATCAAGAATCAAGAATCAAGAATCAAGAATCAAGAATCAAGAATCAAGAATCAAGAATCAAGAATCAAGAATCAAGAATCAAGAATCAAGAATCAAGAATCAAGAATCAAGAATCAAGAATCAAGAATCAAGAATCAAGAATCAAGAATCAAGAATCAAGAATCAAGAATCAAGAATCAAGAATCAAGAATCAAGAATCAAAAATCAAAAATCAAGAATCAAGAATCAAGAATCAAGACTCAAGAATCAAGACTCAAGACTCAAGAATCAAGAATCAAGAATCAAGAATCAAGAATCAAGAATCAAGAACCAAGAATCAAGAATCAAGAATCAAGAATCAAGAATCAAGAATCAAGAATCAAGAATCAAGAATCAAGAATCAAGAATCAAGAATCAAGAATCAAGAATCAAGAATCAAGAATCAAGAATCAAGAATCAAGAATCAAGAATCAAGAATCAAGAATCAAGAATCAAGAATCAAGAATCAAGAATCAAGAATCAAGAATCAAGAATCAAGAATCAAGAATCAAGAATCAAGAATCAAGAATCAAGAATCAAGAATCAAGAATCAAGAATCAAGAATCAAGAATCAAGAATCAAGAATCAAGAATCAAGAATCAAGAATCAAGAATCAAGAATCAAGAATCAAGAATCAAGAATCAAGAATCAAGAATCAAGAATCAAGAATCAAGAATCAAGAATCAAGAATTATGAATCAAGAATCAAGAATCATGAATCATGAATCATGAATCATGAATCATGAATCATGAATCATGAATCATGAATCATGAATCATGAATCATGAATCATGAATCATGAATCATGAATCATGAATCATGAATCATGAATCATGAATCATGAATCATGAATCATGAATCATGAATCATGAATCATGAATCATGAATCATGAATCATGAATCATGAATCATGAATCATGAATCATGAATCATGAATCATGAATCATGAATCATGAATCATGAATCATGAATCATGAATCATGAATCATGAATTAAGAATAGAGAATCAAGAATCAAGAATTTAAATCCAGAATCAAAAATCATGAATCATGAATCAAGAATCATGAATCATGAATCATGAATCATGAATCATGAATCATGAATCATGAATCATGAATCATGAATCATGAATCATGAATCATGAATCATGAATCATGAATCATGAATCATGAATCATGAATCATGAATCATGAATCATGAATCATGAATCATGAATCATGAATCAAGAATCATGAATCATGAATCATGAATCATGAATCATGAATCATGAATCATGAATCATGAATCATGAATCATGAATAAAGAATCAAGAAAGAAGAACCAAGAATTAAAATCCAGATTCAAGAACCAAGAATCAATGATCAATAATCAAGGATCACAAGAATCACAAAAAGCTTAAAAATCACAAGAATCATAAGAACCACAAGAATCACAAGAATCACAGGAATCCCAAGAATTACAATAATCAAAAATTCAGAATCAAAACCCAAGAATCAGGAATCAATAATAATTTCTGTGAGATACAGCGAGGTTTTCTACTTAAAAAATAAATGTTTCTATGGTGGTTTCTAATTAGAAACGAAATTAGCAAGATAATTTTTTTTTGCTGTCAGAAATTTTATTTTTCATTCATACAAACTATGATATTTAAACAGTAGGCTTTGCTTTAACTGTCGGCAATTCTTCTTGTCGTCGATAATTTTGCTTTGTCGTTATGAAAATTCTTTGTTGTCATTTTTTCTTCTAACAAAATGAAATATAATTTCATCATAGTAGACGCATAAATTTGTAATTTATTTTTGACAAATAAACAAACATGCAAATATTTATGAATGAAAACGGACATTTTTATTATTTGCATTTTTACATAATTTTGTATTATTAAATAATTTGTAGAAAAATTTTATTTAGAAACTAATAATTATCTTTTAAACAAAATTATGATTAAAAAAAATTATCTCATTAAATACCACTCTTCATTGAAATTTTTGTCTAAAATTTTTCAATTTTACTCATTAAATTATTTTTAAGCAACACTGCTCAATCAAACCACTACTTAAACCACTCGTCCTTCGGACTCGTGGTTTATTGTGCGCTTTGATTCGCAGTGTTGCTAAATAATTTAATTCGTAAAATCAAAAAATTTTCGAAAAAATTTCAATGACTCGTGGTATTACAACCGAAAACTCAACCGACAAAAGCAATTTTTTAATGTGAAGTGATGTTTGCCTTTGTTTCTCCTCGGTCTGTGACTTTGTGTGAGCAGAGACTGATCGGTGTACCGATTCGTTTGTCTTATCTATTTTCACATTTTTGTCTCTTCTTTCATTTTTAATGGGATGAGTGTATTCGTCTCACGTTCAACTCAACTGGCATGCTCAGTACTTATCGGTTCTTAGTCTCCTACGAGAAGGACGATTGATCATTTGATGTCTTGAGCCAGTGGTAGTATAAAGTTCAATATAGTGAACTGACATAAGAACAAACAATTGAGCAAACCTTTACCACTGTAGCTCGTTGGTTATGTTGAGTTATATATAGGAAGTATTCATTACAACTTATTACCATTTTATATTCAATTTTATAATGTTAGACTTGAAAAATCAAAACCATAGACGTACAAAACATCTGTAACGTATCTCATAATATAAATTTCAATAACCGTTTTTGAAATTCATTAATTTTTTACTTCAATAACATTACATCCAACACTAACCAGCTCGTTCATTATTTTGTATGTATAATATACAGTAAATTTATGATTTTCCAATTCAACTATTTCACTTAAATTTTTAATGATTTGAAAATGAGGTGGTAATTGAAGTTTTAAAGTATTAATTCTCCGTTTAGAAACATTAATCAATATTAGTTTCCATATACATATAAATATATAAAATAGATAAACTGTTGAATGTAGGTATAACGTTAAATAATTTATCGTATACATGTTAGAATCGTTTGCAAATAACCAACAACAAATTATTTTTTTGATGTTATGGACAACAGAAAATTGTTTGTGTCCGTTAAATGAATCTGTTTCTGAAGAAGATCAGTTTAATTATCGCCAAGACAAATAAATCAAACATAATTTGGCAAATGAAAAAAGGAAAATCAAAGAAAAAAATATCTCTATTATTTTTTTGTCACTTAAAAAACGTCTATCGTCTAATTACCATTCTAATAAAAAATAAAATCTGTAATTTATCATGCGTAGATTAGAAGAGACTCCACACATTTACCCACTAACCAATCATCAACTAAGTGATTTAATTTTTTTTTCGTTAGAACTCAATTTTTTTGTTATTATTTAGGAGACCCACCAAATTGTAACACTAATTTGTGGCCACCCAGTTTTCGAAATGTGAAAATCATAATTGAATTTTCATTTAAGATTATCACAACGAACAACAACAACAAACCGATTTAGACATACAAAGATGAGAAGAAAACAACAATCAAACTTTTTGTTGACAGATTTGTGTTGTGCGATGAATTTTCATTTCAGTGACAAACACGTATTTAGATGCGACTACATTTATGGAAAGTGGAAAAGAAAGTGTTCAAGCGGATGAAAACTTAATCTATTTTAAGATTATTATTTCTATATAACCGTTATCACCAATAACAAGAATCGGTTGAAATGCGATTTTTTCCTTTAATATTCAATTAACTTCATTTAAATTATTAAATTAATCTTAAAAATTGTCATCAAAGATCTAAAATTTTATCAAATAATTCAAAAGCTTATAATTTATGTATCTTTTGCAACTGTTTCTATCTAAATCACTGGGAAATGTCAGTTAGATGATTTTAATCATCATACATATATGCTATGGAATAGATGACAAAAAAAATTCTGTAATCTTGATATTGAAAACGATGGCAGGTGAGTTATTGTTTCTTCTTTATACAACAATTTAATTAAGAATATTTTCTGATTTTCTTTTTTTTTATATTTTTAATGTGTCAAAACATAAAAAATTAAAATGATTTATCAAATAATTAAATAACTAATTAAGCTTAAAAACAGAATTATGTGTATATAAAATTTAGTTTATTTTTTCTTCTATATCAAACATATGTGTGTGACTTTCTTGAAGAAAAATTTTTTAAATTAAGATAAATTTGTCGTCTAGTAAAATTAATGTAAGTTTTCTTTTTGTATTAAATTTTTGTTGTTGTTGTTACTTTGGTAAATACGAAATGTTTTGAGAAATTTAATTGTGCAGAACATCAAACATTGAATGGATTTTACAAAGAGAGTTGATATTTTGATAATTTGTGAAAATACTTATTGTATTTTATTTTAGAAATAGGTTTTAATGGAATATATTGTTATGGTTATACAAATTCATTTTTAAACCATTTCATCGCGAAATATAAAATTAATATTTATTGCATATTATACATTTCGATAAGGAACAGACAAGCTGCTGGTACCGATAACATATTAGCAGAATTATTCAAAGCGGATATAACTACATCAGGGCTAGCTTTATATTACACCACTATTAGCTGATGTATGGAACAATAGTAAAATACCAATAATAATAAGAAGAAGTGGTTTAACCACAATAACGATTCCAATGAAAGCTTATCTAAGAGAATACAATAACTGGAGAGGTATATCACACCACAATGAAAATACAAACGATGATTATTCTCGAAGGAATATTTCCACCAATTAACATACAACTAAGAAATGAACAAACTGACTTTGGACGAGATAGAAGCTGTACTGATCATATCAAGACAATCCGTATCATCATAGAGCAATCGCACGAATGGAGCTCACTACTCATCTGTCTTCATGGTCTTCGACCTAATTAGCAGAAGCTCGATATGGAAGGCACTTTGTAAAATGGGCGGCTTGATGAAAATAATTGATCTAATCAAGGAAATAAATCAGAATGCTGGAAACAGAATATAATACAAAGCACAACAAAGTGATGCATCCTACTACCACCGAGCGTGAGACTAGACTGAGCATTATCTCCATTACTATATTCCTAATAGGACTACAGATTGTATCATGCGAAAGCTTGATGTAAGTATAAATGGAATAAATTTCACCCAACAAAACGAATCAATGATCTAGACTACGCAAAAGACATCTGCCTGCAGATTACACACACACATATGGACATGAAGCAGAAATTACAGAAGCTATCAATGCTTATAAAAAAAATATTAAAAATGAAAAGAGTGACTCACCTCATACCACGATGGTACACTCCTCAGTCGAACAGCATTTTAACTAATATGTCATCTTGACCACCTTACTTTAAGTGATAGACTATTTAAGTGATACAGTCCTCAGTCCAACAGAATTTTAACTAATAAAATTTAACTAATTTTGACCACCTTATTTTAAGTGACAGACCATGTCAATTAGTAATACGGCTTCCGTTGTAGATACCAAGGAATATGATGCATGAATAATTAACGATTTATATTTAGATTATATAATTTTCCGGATGATTCATTAAAAATCTTTGTTCACAGCTACGAGTTTCTATAGTCACAACTTGTTAACCCTTGTTGAGTGGTAATTTGGATTATAAACCACTGGTGAATTTAATTACCTTTCAAAACCTGCGTGTATAAGATAGCTGAACTTGATACTACTGTGTCGTCCATAATATTTCTTTTAAGGACTTTTCAAGAAACAACAATCCTTCATAACTTTTCGAAATCACCTACCATTGTCAAGTTTTATTTTCTTGTGAAAAGAGCTATAGAATGTTGAAAACGAAATCGAAGAGTTGGCGTAAAACCTTCTAAAACCAAGGTCCCACAACAACATGCGTTCTAAGGTGTTGATGGACGCATATATATTTTTTTTGTGTTTTTTTTATAGAAGGGATAACTAAACAATAAATCCTATCATATATGAAATATGACATAGGCCAATATTTCATGATAGGATAGAAAAAATAAAAACAAAGCAAAAGATAAACGGAAAATTTGTTTTATCTTAACAATTTACAGGAACAAAACTGAAATAGTGTTGCCAATAATCCAGCTAGTGACACATTCCTTGGTCATGCGACGCACTTCCTCCCTCAATAATTAAAGCCCATACATAGAGTTATATGAAGGCTCGATTCTTCGAGTAAGCAATGACGTGGCATCATCTAGGAATACTTCATAGCTTAGTTTGAGGCGATGCTACCGTTGACACAATGGAGTTCATCCACCAGCACCCCTAAGATATCAACTTGGCTATAGAAATATCTCACTTCTTTTGCCAGTGGTATGTGATCTCACGTTAGCTCGTATGTTAATAGCAAGGACTGAAGTACGCGGGCTTGTCACACCTGTAGATCAAAAATAAAAAAAACTACAATTATATAACTGAAAGAGGTTGCCCCAATAGAGCCAGATGCTCCAGTTTAGTAAACGCCTTATGAAAAAAAGGACTTTTTGAAATCGCCATGTTTGAAGAATTAAACTAAAAAAAATCATCTAAAAATATAAATATTTTTTGTCATTGTAATATTTTTATAAAGCCTCACAAAAATTAATCGGTTAACGGTTAATTCGTTCGAGCACAATTTTACATTCATTAATCTTTGCTTGTCAGTTGTCACTAAAACTAGTGGAACAATAAAAAATATTTTAAATTTTTGTTTTATCCGAACGATTACCGAAGTTTCAAGAAAAGGGATCATCTGCGTTTTGATTCGATTATCCATTAATATACAATTAAAATATATTAACATATTCATGGTTAACATATTATATTAACACATTTTTTTTTAAAAAAAGTTCTATCCTTACTTTAAAATATATCAAATTAACAAAGAGGCGTTAATTCTTGTTCTTGAGACATTTAATTTTAAAGATTTTTAGTCCGACTAAAATTCTAATTGTTCATTATTTTTTTGAACAATTTTTATCAACAAAAAATTTAAACCACTGAACTTCGGAAAATATCTCAAGAAAACGAATTAACGCCCCTTTGTTATTTTGGAATATTTTAGAGTAAAGATAGAACTATTTTTAAAAAAAAAATAATTAAATTCCAATTGATCTTCGACCGACCCTAGCGCCATCTTTAAAAAAGTTTTTTTATTTTAAAACTAATTACAAAAACAATTAATTAATTTTTTTTTCAAACGATAAACTAATCATCATCAAATAAAAAACGGTTTGATGAAATCAGTGTAGCCATTCTTGAGCAATTTTATTTCAAAGTTACGTCGGATTGACAGAATTTTCATTTTTCATGCATGTTGGAGTGCTCCCTATGCTCAAACTATGCAATTTAAAAAAATTGTAAAATAAGTGGTATTTTTTATTTTGTCCATAATACTTATATGCCAAGTTTCAAAAAAATCAAAAATGGTCAAGTTCAAATTTCGACTCTTTCACCTGTGTATAATGGGAAGGTCGATTCCGATTCTACTCGAGAATCGACTCTTCGATTCGGTTTTAATGTTTTAATAAGTTGATTTTCTAAAATTTATTTTGAATAAATATATATCAATGAAATATAAATTTAAATTTTTTTCAGTTAAAGCAAGTTTTCTTAACATAGGAATCGATTAAAATCGAAAGAAGCGACTCTTGCAGCCGGAGAATCGATTCTGAGAATCGAAATGTATAAAATCGAAGTATGAATCGAGAATCGATTTTTCTATAAATCATTCCATCCCTAGTGTAGATCACGTTTTTCATCTGCCATGGAATAAAAGGAATGAAAATATAATCATGATAAGTAAAAACAAAATTAAGACTTCTTCGTCAAAATTTTCGTGATTTGTTTTTACGATTTACGAAGAATTTGGTGGTTTTTTTCAAAATATCACCAGAAATATACGTTTTAGGCAAGAACTGAAGTGAACCTTTTTTGTAGAGGATTAAATTTTCTTCAAAAATGTTTAATGAATTTTTTTTTAAATACGCATATATCATGAGACATTTATTATTTTATCAAAAAATCAATTTCGATGATTTTGCGACACGTGTTCTTTTTAGCAAGTAAGAATATTTTAGGGTGACCAATATAAATTTTAGCCAATCCGGGACCAAAAAAGCCATATTGGTATATTTTTGTATAATGAATTTATGGGTATTTGTCAATATGTTCTATATGCGATTTTTTAGCAAATTAACTTTTCGTGAAATTTTGAGTTGAAATCTTTGCAAGAGTCTTGCAGCAAGGCAAAGCGATATTCCCTTTTGAAATAACCAGTGGCTGCATTTGTTCCGGGCAGGCACGAACATAGTTCCACTAATATTAGGATATTTTTGAATGGAATGTGGTCATGGTCATGAAATGGTCATTTTGCCCCATTTGCCCATTTTGTATCAATACTCAAGTTGCTGTTGGTCCTTTCTGCTAGTTTTTCAGTGTTTACATACTGTTTAAGCTTGGTCAAATCATGGAATAAATTATTTTCCATTTCGGTAATTTCGTTCATATCAAACTATTTACGAATTTATTTCGATTCGATGTCGCTCCATTTAACATCACTAATGAGTTTAATAATTCACTTAAAATGACAAATTTCTGAAAATTGAGTGCTTCAAAGCTATCAATATTCCACACAATTGGAGTTAAAATTTACGACATGGCCAATAAACCACTCTCGAGTTACAGCCCCAGGAGAAAGGAATTCGTGGTCGGTTCGTGCTTGACACTTCACAATGAGATCACGTATACTCCTGAAACTTTCACTGCAGTTTTTTTCTTATTCAACACGTTTTACAGCGTTATGAAAAACGGAGGCTTGATTATGTAGAAATAAAAGCCAAAGCCCAGACTTCTCATCTTAAAAAAAATACTTCAATGGTTCTTGGCATTTTTCACACCACCACGGTCTTTATTGCAAACACCTCTGTTTAAGTTCAAAAAACTTTTACAGGGTTTTCATAAGCTCAACCATCGATCGACCGAGTCAACTGTGCCTAAAACATTTATTTGTCATCAGAAAGTAAAATAGTTATATATTATTACCTCAGTCAAATTTATTCAGTTGCTCGTTTTGATCCCTAACCTCGTGGAGGTTGATGGTTTACATACAGAGTTCTACTATCTAAGAACTATGTCAGAAAGTAGTCTAACCTGAATGGTTAGACCTGATTTGTTTAACTGATGCGAGCAGTTCATGAGCTTCAATGCAAAATTGTTTAAACGCAATCATATTTTTTGTATTCATCAGTATACTAAGTGTAACTGCTGCTAAACAACTGTCAAATTAATTTTCAAGTAAGGACGATTTAAGTTCGTTCCTTAAGGTCTCGTAATCAGTGCAATCCAGAAGAACATGTAATTCGTATCATCCACATCACATGTTGTGCATAAAGCATTGTGCGTAACATCAACACGCTTCAAGTACTCTCTAAATTTGCCGGGTCCAGTTATAAGCTGGACCATAGGACCTGTCAGAACTACCTAATTTGTGCCTAAAGCAAAATTTGAATCGCTGATAGAAAGATACGTATACCTTCCCGTATCTGAGACCTCCCAACGTGCCTTCCATTCATTGAAGATCTCCTGGTGCAGTCCCTTTTTTATTTGGTTCCTTTCGAATCTGCTGTTTGTCTTGACAGAACGGTTGTATAATTTGGGATTGTGCCCGTAATGACCTGAGTCGGAATGGATTGTAGAAATGGATCTGTAACCTCGGATCATGCGGAGTAACATGTTTCTTTGAGCGCTTAGTAACTGTGCATTATGCTTAACGTTAGTCCGCTCATACCAACCAGCTGAGCAGTACGACATAGTAGATTCCACTACGATCTTATAAATGAGATGTAGTATATTTCTATCAAAACCCCACCATTCATGAGATAACCTTGTGAAGCTGTGGAAGAGTGACTTGGATTTCTGGCATATTCGTGTATAATGACTTGTTGCCCTCATCCTCTCATCCAAGTCAACACCAAGGTATCTGGTTGAGCTGACCATTTTGATTGTTTTTCCATTAACCTTAATGGTTGGTGGTCTAGCTCTGTCGTACTTTCCCTTTAGCGGTAGCATAACAGGTTTTTGCTCCGACAAGCTTAATTTGTTTCTTCTGCACCAGGAATAAAAAGTATGACTTTAACCGTTGCAAAAATTGTAAAATTCTTTCTATTGGGAGCATAACCGCCAACCATCTTGTTTTGCTTGCGCCAAGTAATTGACGAGTCAAACTTAAGCAATTTTCAAAACCAAATTTTATTGGAATTTTTTTTAATATCTCATAAAAAATATTGTATGGTAATTGGTGCTAGAAAAACGGAACAATTCGGGCCTTTTTAATATTCCGGGACGATTTCCGGGACATTTTCAATGCAGGACGGCAGCCTTTAATCCTGGACAGTCCCGGAGAATCCGTGACGGTTGATTACCCTAGAATATTTACTTACGTTCTTCATTCACTAGCTGAGGAATTTGAAGAAAAACGTTGCTCATAGATAAGACAACTTAACTGCTCTTGATTTTTGTATGTTAATAAAGTCTGACCGGGCTTAATCAACCTTTCGACCTTTTAGACATACAACAATTTATTTTGGAAAGTATTATACGGACTGTCTTAATTCGCCTTCTGGTGGCTAATGTAGGAAATTACAAACAAAAATATCGAAATATACAATATTTCATTTTCTTAATCATTCGTCTACATACTCCCATTATGCTATATGGTACACAGTTGAAAAAGTAACTGCAATATTTAAAGCAAGTCTTGCAATAGGAGCTATGCGTTGCAGGTTATTATTGAATTGTAAAGTAAATGTTGCATTAAACCTAATTCCAATGCATTTCTATGAAATTTAAAACAACTCTTGCCTCAATTTTTTATTTCTATAGAACAGCTAGAAGTTTTAATGCACCTTGCTACAATTTAATACATTAATGAAATATCAAAATTCACTAGAGTATTATCCCTTTTAGAAATATATAGTCAAAATCGTTTCATGTATGTTTTAGTTATCGCTTCTCAGCTGAAAGTCTATAATAATTGTGATTAAGGTGGTATGTATGTTTTAATTTTTTCCGTTATAATTTTTTTATTTTAATTTGATTAATTTAGGAGGTGCGTAATAATCAAAGTAACTCGAAATTATGAATCATAATTTATGATGTAATTTGCATTAAAATGTCATACTAAAAAAATGTTGCGTGTAATTTATTCAATGCAAATAACAGACAATTTTAAACAACAAGCTTTTTTATTTTACTCCAAGTACTTTGTTAAATATTGATGCAAAGAGCATTAGTTTAACTTTATATAGCAAGCTTTGTATTGTTTTGTAATGGAAACTTCCGTAGGACCTATATGTGTAGCTATTTGCATTACATATTCAATTTTTTTTTAACTGTGTATGTGACCCACTATTAGTATGCCTCGAACATAGAACATATAAATATCATACATAACACATACTCATCAAAATTATTTTCATAGCTTCTTAAATGAAAAACAAGATAATTTTTATTTGATTCCAAAAAAAATAAACGAAAAAGAAAAACAAATATAACGGAATATAAGGAAAACCATAAAATAAAAACATAACTCGTTTATTTTTCCATCATTATAAATTTTTCACTGTTTTTAACGTTTCCATCTACACGTCGACAGTATGAACTACATTTCCGTCGTCAAATTAGAAGTTCGTCCATTTTAGATTATATAAACAGTTTTTGTTGTTGTGTTATAAAATTATGTTTTCCACTGCTATTATATGTAGTATACGTGTATGCTATTTTTATTTTGCTATATACATAAACCGACATATATATATATTGTCTAGAATAGAAAATGTATAATAAAATAAGGGAGATGTGAAAATATAAAACAGAAAAGTCTTATTTTCGTTTTAACACATGAAAATGGAAAATTCATTTTCCATTTTACAAGAGTGTATTTGTATTTATGGTTTTCTTGTTTCAAAAAATATATAAGTCTTTTGGTTTTGTCTTATACATACTTTTATATTTTTATATACTGTAATGCAAGGAACTTAGGAGAAAAAAAAACGACAGAAGGGAGATTTTCTTCTTTTTTTTATTTTGTACAACATAAAAATTTAAAGGAAGGAAAATTTTAACCACAGAAAGTTAGTGAAAATGGTTTAGCATAGATATTTTATTGGACTAGCAAGTTGTTTCTTTCTTGATTTCCACATTATTTCGGTTGACTACAGAGAGACGATAAGAAAGTTTTATATATTATGATAACAAAATAAACATAGCATAAACTTTATATATTTTGGTGTGAAACGTTGTTATTTTTGGTTGATTAAAAAACCTATTTGCTTACTGAAGCTTCTCTTATAAAAAGAATTGTAAAAGAAAAAATTTTAGTATTGCCAACCATAACTGCAGTAGTCAATTTTTACCACAAAAAAATATTAAAATTTGAGTGTAACAATCGACTACATTGAATTAGTTTCGGATAATTAAACCATCTGCTGTTTGCTTTCCCTTATTAATTTCAACTCAACTTTCAATTTTCTTTAATTTCCTTCATTAATTTATCCTAATTCCAAAATGTCCTTTTTATAACTTTAAGAATTAACTTTCTATTTGTCTTGCTATACTTTTTTTTAATAGAAAGAAACATTTGATTTTAGATTTTATGTTCATTATTTTCAGATTTAAATCCAATTCAAATGTTATGATAAGTTTTTAATTAAGAGCAATTGAATTTGATAAGAAATAGTGAGATATTGTAATTTGGATTTGGAGTTCTAAGCGATAATAAATTTAACAAAATTTGTTCATTACAATTCTTCATTTTGTGCCAACCGAATATTTGTATCAAAGACTTTAAAATTCGGTTGTCCTCCTCTATTGGAGAGTAAATTGGAATGCAAATTAAAAAAATGCGTTACGGCAACCAAATTAAAATGCTTTACAGTTGTTAAAACAGAATATTTTGTTCAATTTTAGTATAGTAGCTTCGCTTATTATTTAATTTTGGTAAACTGTTTTGAGTTCCAATTGGCACAAAGAGCATGTAATAGTTTGTCAAAAATAATATAATAAAAATTAAAAAATTAAATTATTTTGACACGTCAAAAGCTATAGACTTATTTAGTTTAAAAATACATATATACAAACAAATAATTTTATCCACAACTACTAAAGAATATGTATATGCATTCCATGCGTTTATCTTTCATTGTAATTGTAGTCATTCCACAACTAGTGAATTTGATTAAATTCTTTAACAGTTCTATAGAAATACATATAAACATATAAAATAAACAATCTTGTTTTTTTTCGATGCTATCTTTGATGCATGTATTTCAATATTATAAACTTTTACAGGAAAAATGGAAATAAAACGAAATATGTTGAAGTCGTGGATAAAATAGCATCTTGTATGCGCGTAGGATGAATAAGATGATGGCAATGTTTCACTCGGATGATTCCCTCCACTCGCTACACTCGTTTCGGGAAACTTCATCCTCGTGAAGAGTTGCCTTCATTCTAAGCTCACACAAGAATCCACTATTCTGATTAACTTATTTAATTAATATAAACTAAAAACTATGGAGGGGCTGAAATCTCACAGCTCTGAGATATCAACACTTCGGTCTGGGTTAAGGATTTTGATATAGTTTTCCGCAAAAAACTTTTATTAGGACATGGTTTTTAGTTTTGGGCAACGATGTATATCAAACATAACTCTTTGTTAAAGTACAAGTATGTTTTTATCTCTGTTTAGAAATTTATTACAAAACTAACACGAAACATCAATACGTTGCCGGAAAATTATAACAGATCATAAATTAACATAATTTAGTGAAAAGATGATACACTCAGCAAATTGCTCAAAAACCTCTCCATTTAGGGTTTCGAGAAAATATTACAAAATCACAAATTCATATTTCTTTCAAAATTATTTTAAAAATTAAATAAAATCAAACTTTTTTAAAAATTCCAAAAATATTCCAAAAATTAGAATAAAATCAAATATTTAAACTTTTTCTAAATTCCAATAATATTCCAAAAATTCTAAAAAATTCAAACTTCTTCCAAAATTCTAAAAATATTGCAAAAATGATTACAAAATCAAAAATTGAATTTTTTTTTCAAAATTCCAAAAATTATAATAAAATCAAAAATTTAAAATTTTTCCAAAATTCTAAAAATATTTCAAAAATTCTTACAAAATCAAAAATTAAAACCGAAGTAACTTCTTCCAAAATTCTAAAAATATTGCAAAAATTATTACAAAATTAAAAATTGAAATTGTTTTCAAAATTCCAAAAATATTTCAAAGACTATACCAAATTCAAAAATATGCATGTTCAATTTCATTTTCAATTACATATACGTCATAAAAACAGCTCCTTTTTTTCTCCAAAAAATTGGGTAAAAAAATAAATGAAATCATGTTTTGACACACTTGACATTATTTTTTTGATAAACTTATAATGCCATAACCCTCAATAATAATAATAAAATTTCATATCAAACAATTAATTAATTTTATTTTTACTTCACCACAATTTTACTCCACCAAATTGTGTGAAGTAATGCAATCTATTGTGAAAAAAAAAAAAACTTACATACCCCAAATTTTGTTTTTTCTTTTGTTTTGGACCATCCTCTATCTAAATAACAAATAAAAATTTTGGTGTATGTCGGTATGTGCGTGGGTGTGTGGGTATGTGGGTGACCTTTTTGCATAGGATCTTGATGAAAATTTGGCAAATGATTAAGGTTCCGTTGAAAATGGAAAGTCTGGATTCATTTCAAATTTGGACAAAATGGCGGGGGTCTCCCGAACACCTCTAAGTTTAAATCTTGAATAACTTCTAATCCCGGCTTATGATCTTATTGAAACTTAGTATATAAGTTTTTAGTACAGTTTCTAATATTTCTGCATACCAACTTCCGGTTTCTCACTTCCGGTAAAAAACTTTTTTTTCAAGTGTTTATTCCTAGTGTTCCATACTGTACTGAAACGTTGGTAAAAGCTTTCAAGTATCATGAAAAAGATTTTATCAGCTTTTGGAGTACATTGGATAAAGGGTTGGAGAGTCCACCATACAACAGATGGTTTTTACCCAATGTTTTTATGTTTGTTGGGAGCATAAAACATTCGTTCGTGATTGAATTTTGATGACACTTTGGAAAAAGATGCAAACATGTATGACAAGGAACTGATTAGTTTTTGAGCGATAGTGAACAAAGTGGTGTGCGGTCCCTGGAGCACCTGTTTTTTCGAAAGCTCAATAACATCTGTACCTGATAATCGAATTGAATGAAACTTGGTACATCAGCATATAGTATGGTTCACAACAGTTCTGCATCCCAGCTTCCGGTTGTTCATTTCCGGTAAAAAAAATTTGGTTGTAATTTTTTGCAGTTTTTTCAGTGTCTTTATGCACACTACAGCCTACAATAATGAAGTAATTATGATGAAACTTATGGAAAAGGTTCCAATTAGTGTGAGAAGATAATTATCATCTTTTGGGACACATTGATCAAAGTGGCGTGGGGTCTACCATACAAATGCTGACTTTTCACACTTTGTTTTTAAAGTTTGTTGGGAGCATACAGACTTCATTTAATAATTTATTTTAATGACAATTAGAAAAAAGATGGAGACTTAAATGACAAAGAACTGATTAGTTTTTGGACAATATTGAAGTAAGTGGTGGGGGGCCTCCCGAGCACCTGTTTACTATGTCACAATTTTTTCAATGTTTGTTGGGAGCACACAGCACTCGTTCGTGAATAAATTTTGATGACACTTTGGAAAAAGATGCAACTATGTATGGCAAGGAACTGATTAGTTTTTGAGCGAAAGTGAACAAAGTGGTGGGGGTGTCCCGAGCACCTGTATTTTTGAAAGCTCTATAACATCTGTATCTGATAATCGAATTGGATGAAACTTTGCACATAAGCATTTAGTACGGTTCACAACAGTTCTATATCCCAACTTCCAGTTTTTTACTTCCGGTAAAAAAAATTTTCTCTTAAATTTTTCCATTTTTTCAGTGTCTTTATGCACACTACAGCCTACAATAATGAAGTGATTATGATGAAACTTATGGATAAGGTTTCAATTAGCGTGAAAAGATAATCGTCATCTTTTGAGACACATTGATCAAAGTGGCGGGGGGTCTACCATACAAATGCTGACTTTTCACACTTTGTTTTTAAAGTTTGTTGGGACCATACAGACTTCATTCATTAATTTATTTTAATGACAATTAGAAAAAAAATGGAGACTGAAATAACAAAGAACTGATTAGTTTTTGGACAATATTGAAGTAAGTGGCGGGGGGCCTCCCGAACACCTGTTTACTGTGTCACAATTTTTTCAATGTTTGTTGGGAGCACACAGCATTCTTTCGTGAATGAATTTTGATGACACTTTGGAAAAAGATGCAAATATGTATGGCAAGGAACTGATTAGCATGTGAGCGATAGTAAACAAAGTAGTGGGGGCTGTCCCATATACCTGTTTTTGTTAAAGCTCAATAACATCTGTACCTGATAATCGAATTAGATGAAACTTGATACGTAAGCATTTAGTACAGTTCACAACAGTTCTGCATCCCAACTTCCTCTTTGCCACTTCCGGTTAAAATTTTTTTTACTTTTTCTTGTACAACAGAATTTATGTTTGATGGGATGTTACTGGTTTCTTTGCTATTTTTGTAATTAGAGCTACGCGAAATCTATAACATTGGTTAGCTTTTAATTAAAGTATTTGATGGATATTAGCTCATTATATATCCAGAAAACTATGTTTCCAGAACTGTGGTTAAGTCAGCCTATGCATCAGCGTCGCAATATTTTTCCAAAAATTGGGTAAAAAAATATATAAAAATCTTTCTTTTGACACACTTGACAACATATTTTTGAAAAAATTATAATGCAATAATCTAGTTTTTGATCTCACATACCATCAAGATTTCTCCAAACTCAATGTTCCTACTCGTACTCACTTAAAATGAACGTTTTTTAAGCCAAAAATATATGAAAATTTGCTATTTTTGACACAGTTAATGATTTTTTTGACACACTTCCGGTACAGTTATCGAACACAGCGTTTTTTCGAACTTGTCCCTTGAGTATACCTATTTTATAAAAAATTTTTTGAAATCCCTAAAGCAGTTTTCCCTGCAGCGTAGGTAATGACGACGGACGGCCGACAGACAGACATACATTTTTTTTTGCTTTATTAGAATCAGTAGGTCCTATTTGAATTTATTTAATTAATTAAAAGGATAAATAATATCTTAATGCACTCAAAAAAAAACTATGTGAAACTAGCAAAATTCTACATACGTTCTACAATTGTTTTATAAATATACAACACAAAAACATTTTTGTTAAATTTACATTTTTACAATAAATATTGTAGATATACAAAAAATTATTTGTAAACACTACAAATTCTTTTACTAACATCCAGCTTTAAACACACAATACAAATGGAATGTTTACTTCAACAAATATAACGTCACTTTAATAATGAAATAACGTATGCCATATATACGTTGTTATTATATAATGGGTGCGCTGCATTCCCCATAAGGATGTCTATAAAGTGGCGTTTTAACATTTTCCAATTCTTTTTATAACCGGGGGTGAAAATTAATATATTGTTAATTAACGTACATGCAAATTTGAATTTGGTTAAATGTTGAAACAGCGTAAATGCCTGTACGATATTTCAATTCTTACAGAATAATAACTTGGGTAAAATTAGTGTCGTTTACTTTACATACATTACGATCGCCACACGAAATGGTAAATCTTAAATATTATATAGCATCATTCATTACTACATGATATGCCGGTTCATATAAATAAAAAAATTGTAAGAATATTATGCGTTAGTTCAATAATAATTATTTTTAGGCTTGATCGTACCTTCATGCAAAATGATATAACGTATATGAAATATAAAATAACGTATAAGGTACCTGATTGACTTTTCACCTCTTTTTAGGTAGAAAAGCCAGCAGGTACCAATGTGAAATTTTGGGGAAATTAGTCAAGATTAATTGGTAGAAATTTTTTTCCAATATCTTTATTCATTCAATAGTACTGCCGAGTTTACGAAAATCAGAAAATCGAACAATCTTTAAACCCAATCATCTCGAAACTACACTTTTGCGAATACGTTGTTTCATTATTAAAGCGACGATAACATCTCAAACTAAAAAAATGAAAGAGCAAAAAAAAACTCAAAATATAACGGTGTGGAATTTACACATTTTTTAGAATAACTCCAAAGATGTGCACCGCAAAATTCTAAAAAAAATTGCAATGTTTCTGAAATTTGGTGTTCTTTCAAATGACACCCCACTCGCGTGGGTCAAAAAAAGTTTTTTTTACCCTCCTTACACCCATCCCCTAAACACACAGAAATATAATTATTTGTGAGTTCGCTATAATTTTCGTTCAAAATATAGCAAACTTCCTGTCTCTATGAATTTTTTCAATTTTTTCTGTCAATCTGTGTCGAAACGTAGTGAGGGGAAACGGTCTGGAATTTGTACATTTTTTAGAATAACTCCAAAACTGTGTACCGCAAAATTCTAAAAACAATTGCAATGTTTTGGAAATTTAGTGTTCTTTCAAATGATACCCCACTCGCTTGGGTCAAAAAAAGTTTTTTTTACCCCCCTTACACCCATCCCCTAAACACACAGAAATATAATTATTTGAGAGTTCGGTATAATTTTCGTTCAAAATATAGCAAATTTCCTGTCTCTATGAATTTTTTCAATTTTTTCTGTCTATCAGTGTCGAAACGTAGGGGGTCTGGAACGGTCTGGAATTTGCACATTTTTTAGAATAAATCAAAAACTGTGTACCGCAAAATTCTAAAAATAATTGTACTGGTTTGGAAATTTAGTGCTCTTTCAAATGATACCCCACTCGTTTGGGTCAAAAAAAGTTTTTTTTTACCCCCTTACACCCATCCCCTAAACACACAGAAATATAATTATTTGAGAGTTCGCTATAGTTTTCGTTCAAAATATAGCAAACTTCCTGTCTCTATGAATTTTTTCAATTTTTTCTGTCAATCAGTGTCGAAACGTAGGGGGGGGGGGGACGGTCTGGAATTTGCACATTTTTTAGAATAACTCAAAAACTGTGTACCGGAAAATTTAAAAAATAAAGGGCAATCTTTTGGAAATTTAGTGCTCTTTCAAATGATATCCCACTCGCTTGGGTCGAAAAAAGTTTTTCTTTACCCCCCTTACACCCATCCCCTAAACACACAGAAATATAATTATTTGAGAGTTCGCTATAATTTTCGTTCAAAATATAGCAAATTTCCTGAATTTTTTCAATTTTTTCTGTCAATCAGTGTCGAAACGTAGGGGAGGGGAACGGTCTGGAATTTGTACATTTTTTAGAATAACTCCAAAACTGTGTACCGCAAAATTCTAAAATAAATTGCAATTCAGTGCTCTTTCAAATGATACCCCACTCGCTTGGGTCAAAAAAAGTTTTTTTTTACCCCGCTCACACCCATCCCCTAAACATACAGAAATATAATTATTTGAGAGTTCGCTATAATTTTCGTTCAAAATATAGCAAACTTCCTATCTCTATGAATTTTTTCAATTTTTTCTGTCTATCAGTGTCGAAACTTAGGGGAGGGGGACAGTCTGGAATTTGCACATTTTTTAGAATAACTCAAAAACTGTGTACCGCAAAATTCTAAAACAAAATGCAAAGTTTCTGAAATTCAGTTCTCTTTCAAATGACACCCCACCCCCCCGCTTGAGTCAAAAAAGTTTTTTTTCACCCTTCCCCACCCCAATCCCTTAAAAGCACAAAAATATAATTATTTGAGAGTTCGCTATATTTTTCGTTCAGAGTTTATCAAACTTCCTGTCTCTGTGAATTTTTCAAATTTTTCTGTTAATTAGGCTCGAAATGCAAGGGGTGGGACCAACTTTTTGTGTCACTTTATTGATAATAATTCAAAAACTATGCATTGAAAAATTCTAAAACAATGGCAATATTTCTAAAATCAAGTGCTCTTTCAAATGACACCCCACATGATCTGGTTTTAAATGATGTTTTTACCCCTTAACATTCTTACCCCTTTAATAAATATATAGTTATGAGTATCTGCCACTTTTCTATATTTTTCATTAAAAACCTACTCAATTTTCTATCATTCCAAATATATTTCAAGATTTTCGATGAAGTAGGGTCGGAGTTATTCGGGGCAATAAAACATCCAGAAAACGTCATTTTTCAAAATTATACAAAAAATGGTGAGGTGTAAAATTCCAAAATATATTTTTAAAAAATGCTGAAATGAAGCCCTTTCATATGATACCCTACTCGTCTCGATAAAAAAATGTATGTTTTCAAAGGCTTTACATCGTACCTCCTTAAAACAAACGAACACATCTTTATTTATTTTTTAACCCACCATCTTGTGTGGATGAGTTAGTTTTATAAGCACCTTAAATTTTTAGTTCATTGGATCAATGGTTCACGAGATAATCGAAATAATGTGAAAAACACGTTGTACTCTCACCAATAGTGTTCCGTATAAAAAACGGAACCCTAAAAACGATACTAGTTGCGGTAACCGAATTAATCTGTTGAATATACTATACCAATATCAAGACTAACTCTAAAGTTGTGACAAATCTTCGCTTTAATAATGAAACAACGTATTCGCAAAAGTGTAGTTTCGAGATAATTGGGTTTAAAGATTTTTCGATTTTCTGATTTTCGTAAACTCGGCAGCACTATTGAATGAATAAAGATATTGGAAAAAAATTTCTACCAATTAATCTTGACTAATTTCCCCACAGCATATTAAAATTTTACATTGGTACCTGCTGACTAGTATACGACACTAATTTCACCCAAGTTATTATTCTGTAGGGATTGAAATATCGTACATGCATTTACGCTGTTTCAATATTTAACCAAATTCAAATTTGCATGTACGTTAACTAACAATATATTTATTTTCACCCCCAGTTATAAAATAATTGGAAAATGTTAAAACGCCACTCTATAGACATCCTTATGCGGAATGCAGCGCACCCATTATATAATAACAACGTATATATGGCATACGATATTTCTTTTTTGTTTTTTATAGTTCAGGTTAATCACTTCAGGTTATAAACCTCTAATTCTTGATGCACGTGTTAACGTTGGGAAAGAAAAGTTAGAAGGTTAGGATTTAAGGACTTGGGATAGGATTAGAGCGATAGTGTTGGTGTATTGCGGATTTAAAAGCTTGGGGATTGTACGAAGCAGGGAAAACATTATTTGGTAATCGATTCCACCAGTATACGGAGCGTGAAAGGAAAGAGCTATTATAGCTAGATGTTCTCACACAAGAGACCTCTAAGGTATACTTATGGGAATGCGAAGATTGTCTTGTGGCTCGTGAAGATCTTCGTAATGGAGGTATTAGGTTATTAATTTCCGTAGAGCATTTACCGTAGTAGTATCTGTAAAACAGTGTAAGAGCTCCAACCGCTCTTCTATGATGCAGCGAATCCATACCCGATGTTAATATTGGATCATCAATCAATTTCAAAGCACGCCGGTGAACTCTATCGACAAAATCTAATGTGGTTTCGGGTGCTGCAGCCCATAAATGGGAGTCCAACTCGAGGATCGGTCGTATATAAGCTTTGAAGATCGTAGTAATTTCCGATGGAGAGAAGAAGCTTTTACAGCGACGTAGGAAGCCAAGTCGTTGGGATCCCAATTTTGCCACGGAAGATTTAATGAAGATTTCGTCGATTGTGTCTGTAAGAGAATTAAATGCTTCCAAGGTTTGATTATGGTGGTATGAAGGACTACGATATAAATAACAGAGATAGAGATTGTGTTTATTTATTATGATTTTGAGCCAAATAAAGCAGAATTCAGAAATACTACTTGTTTCGTGCTGGAAAAGCCTTGTATATTTAACATCATTACGTATATATATCATTACACCCCGCTGTTCAAAAAATGCAAATTCAGGAGAATAATTGTTACAACTGAATCGTGCACTATGTATATTTGAAACTTGTGTTTCACCTAGCGCAAGTAAATGCGGTTTCTTGTGGTTAAGATGGTATTGAATGCTAAGAAATTTTTTTGTGAGACCCTGAATGTTAGTGGAATCGATTACGAACTTGGAATAAGGAGTAGGCATTTTATTGAAACTGGTAATGGTTTAGTTAAAGATTAGCAGGGGAAATAGTAAAAGCCAAAACCAAACGGAACAGATATATGAGCACAACAAAGACCGCAAAGATAAGATTGGCATAGGCCATAAAAAATTTCGCAGCTCTGTGAGTTCTCACTATCCTATCGGCAATGGTAAACAGACAAAAAAGAGAAGCCTATAAATGTAAATTGTTGTTGTATTGAGTTTAATTAATTGAATTGCTGATACGGTATTTATTATGAATATGATATACTAAATTACTCTATATTGATACAGCAAAAATTTGAGTCAATAAAATTACAAAAGAGAAAAAAACGGGAAAGCAATTTGGATATCGTTATTAAAGTTAAATTATCGTTATTCATTATTAAAGCGACGAAATAATGTAACAATTATAATGCAACAACTAATGTTGTTACTAAAACAAGAAACGTTAAGAAAAACAACTTGATTCGCTGTTTTGTTTTGAAGCTATTGATATAGGTACAGTGGCAACTATAATTAGCATTTGATTACGTTTATCTATGAACATGGTAGGTATTATCAATTTCAATTGCGAAAATGAAAACCAAATAATGTTTGAAAAACTGTACTCGAGAAACCTTATGTGATGGTTTCCAAATGGGTTTTTAAAAGATTTTTAAATTAATTATGATTACATGGTTATGTTCACCACTATGAATACCTGTATGATGAATTCTCAAACCAATTAAATCTGCTTTATATCATGATTAATAATTTCATATATGTCTTTTCTTCTGAAATAGGTAAGATGTTTTCCAAAATTTAAAAAAAGGGGGCTGCCCCATTGACATTCTATTTCAAAATCGATGCCTCAAGATTTTATTTACAATATCGAAGAAATCGACCTTTATCGTTCCGACATACAAGAAGGGTTGTAGTTCAGATGTTGATAGCTATAGACCAACTGCCAAACTGGAATGCATTGCCGGCTGTTTTTTTTCGCAAAATGGAATGGCTTCCTGAAAAGCCGATTCACAACTATTAATCTTACCGAATTCGTATATCATACTGTTACCGGTATTGAAGCCTTTTCAAGGCACAGTTGGACAACCAAAAATTCGAAATGTTGATATTCGTGATTCAAAAGCATGGAACAACTGTTTTAAGTGTGGAGGTTTTCTAATTCAAACAATTGGTGATAACATGTGGTTTACAATTTTGGATTAATGCAATGGTGCATTGCATTGGTACATGGAAATAGATCAACTGAAAATGCTCAAATACACATTTGGCAGATTCCATTAGAATCTGGAGCACGAGTTTTTGGTACATGGAACTAGATTAACAGATAATGCTCAAATATACATTTATAACACCATTTTTCAGATACTATTAGAATCTGGAGCACAAATTTTGAATTGAGCAATGCACAAAAATTTAAAATAAAAAATAGCAATTAACTGTATCTAAATCAATCAACAGCACTGCTCTTCCAAATCATCATTATATATTTCTCTTATCTTAATTTATCACCTTTTCAAACACAATTTCTTACAAACAATTCGTATTCATCCTTTAGATTTTTTTCAGCCGCCGTCGATTTAATCGTTTTCCAATAACCAGTATGGTAAATCTTCGAGAAGCCTCTTTCTAAAACAAACACGCTCATGAAAAAACTGAAAAAACCTAAATAATGTTGTTTGAAAATGGTGAAATTTGTTTGTTTTTTTTTAAATTTTTGCCAGAGAATTTCAGTATTAAAATCTAAGAATTTAATTAAAAAACTCAATTATTTGAACGATTATTTTCACAATTAAAACACAATAATGCTTTTGATCTCAATTTACATAATAATCGATCGATTATTTATAGCTAAAATTTTCTAAGTTTTGTTTCTTTTTTTATATTCATGGTCACTCTTACAACAATTTCATCATATGATTTCAAAATTATCATTATACAAAAAAAATCAATCCATAACACGAAAATCAAAAAATAAATATTGAGCAACCGTAATTCATTATCAATTCATTAAGCTCATACAATCACCCAATTTTTAATACAAATAATAAAATGAAAAAAAATTAAAATGAAATTCAGACTTAGTAACATATTGTTACGATTACAGAAAAACACAACAACAAATTAATGAAATGAAGAGTATTGTTGTTGTATTCTAAGAACTTGGGTTAACCTAAAATAAAATCAACATAACGTACAATAATTACCCTACTCGTCTCGATACCCTACTCGTCTCGATAAAAAAATGTATGTTTTCAAAGGCTTTACATCGTACCTCCTTAAAACAAACGAACACATCTTTATTTATTTTTTAACCCACCATCTTGTGTGGATAAGTTAGTTTTATAAGCACCTTAAATTTTTAGTTCATTGGATCAATGGTTCACGAGATAATCGAAATAATGTGAAAAACACGTTGTACTCTCACCAATAGTGTTCCGTATAAAAAACGGAACCCTAAAAACGATACTAGTTGCGGTAACCGAATTAATCTGTTGAATATACTATACCAATATCAAGACTAACTCTAAAGTTGTGACAAATCTTCGCTTTAATAATGAAACAACGTATTCGCAAAAGTGTAGTTTCGAGATAATTGGGTTTAAAGATTTTTCGATTTTCTGATTTTCGTAAACTCGGCAGCACTATTGAATGAATAAAGATATTGGAAAAAAATTTCTACCAATTAATCTTGACTAATTTCCCCACAGCATATTAAAATTTTACATTGGTACCTGCTGACTAGTATACGACACTAATTTCACCCAAGTTATTATTCTGTAGGGATTGAAATATCGTACATGCATTTACGCTGTTTCAATATTTAACCAAATTCAAATTTGCATGTACGTTAACTAACAATATATTTATTTTCACCCCCAGTTATAAAATAATTGGAAAATGTTAAAACGCCACTCTATAGACATCCTTATGCGGAATGCAGCGCACCCATTATATAATAACAACGTATATATGGCATACGATATTTCTTTTTTGTTTTTTATAGTTCAGGTTAATCACTTCAGGTTATAAACCTCTAATTCTTGATGCACGTGTTAACGTTGGGAAAGAAAAGTTAGAAGGTTAGGATTTAAGGACTTGGGATAGGATTAGAGCGATAGTGTTGGTGTATTGCGGATTTAAAAGCTTGGGGATTGTACGAAGCAGGGAAAACATTATTTGGTAATCGATTCCACCAGTATACGGAGCGTGAAAGGAAAGAGCTATTATAGCTAGATGTTCTCACACAAGAGACCTCTAAGGTATACTTATGGGAATGCGAAGATTGTCTTGTGGCTCGTGAAGATCTTCGTAATGGAGGTATTAGGTTATTAATTTCCGTAGAGCATTTACCGTAGTAGTATCTGTAAAACAGTGTAAGAGCTCCAACCGCTCTTCTATGATGCAGCGAATCCATACCCGATGTTAATATTGGATCATCAATCAATTTCAAAGCACGCCGGTGAACTCTATCGACAAAATCTAATGTGGTTTCGGGTGCTGCAGCCCATAAATGGGAGTCCAACTCGAGGATCGGTCGTATATAAGCTTTGAAGATCGTAGTAATTTCCGATGGAGAGAAGAAGCTTTTACAGCGACGTAGGAAGCCAAGTCGTTGGGATCCCAATTTTGCCACGGAAGATTTAATGAAGATTTCGTCGATTGTGTCTGTAAGAGAATTAAATGCTTCCAAGGTTTGATTATGGTGGTATGAAGGACTACGATATAAATAACAGAGATAGAGATTGTGTTTATTTATTATGATTTTGAGCCAAATAAAGCAGAATTCAGAAATACTACTTGTTTCGTGCTGGAAAAGCCTTGTATATTTAACATCATTACGTATATATATCATTACACCCCGGTGTTCAAAAAATGCAAATTCAGGAGAATAATTGTTACAACTGAATCGTGCACTATGTATATTTGAAACTTGTGTTTCACCTAGCGCAAGTAAATGCGGTTTCTTGTGGTTAAGATGGTATTGAATGCTAAGAAATTTTTTTGTGAGACCCTGAATGTTAGTGGAATCGATTACGAACTTGGAATAAGGAGTAGGCATTTTATTGAAACTGGTAATGGTTTAGTTAAAGATTAGCAGGGGAAATAGTAAAAGCCAAAACCAAACGGAACAGATATATGAGCACAACAAAGACCGCAAAGATAAGATTGGCATAGGCCATAAAAAATTTCGCAGCTCTGTGAGTTCTCACTATCCTATCGGCAATGGTAAACAGACAAAAAAGAGAAGCCTATAAATGTAAATTGTTGTTGTATTGAGTTTAATTAATTGAATTGCTGATACGGTATTTATTATGAATATGATATACTAAATTACTCTATATTGATACAGCAAAAATTTGAGTCAATAAAATTACAAAAGAGAAAAAAACGGGAAAGCAATTTGGATATCGTTATTAAAGTTAAATTATCGTTATTCATTATTAAAGCGACGAAATAATGTAACAATTATAATGCAACAACTAATGTTGTTACTAAAACAAGAAACGTTAAGAAAAACAACTTGATTCGCTGTTTTGTTTTGAAGCTATTGATATAGGTACAGTGGCAACTATAATTAGCATTTGATTACGTTTATCTATGAACATGGTATGGTATTATCAATTTCAATTGCGAAAATGAAAACCAAATAATGTTTGAAAAACTGTACTCGAGAAACCTTATGTGATGGTTTCCAAATGGGTTTTTAAAAGATTTTTAAATTAATTATGATTACATGGTTATGTTCACCACTATGAATACCTGTATGATGAATTCTCAAACCAATTAAATCTGCTTTATATCATGATTAATAATTTCATATATGTCTTTTCTTCTGAAATAGGTAAGATGTTTTCCAAAATTTAAAAAAAGGGGGCTGCCCCATTGACATTCTATTTCAAAAATCGATGCCTCAAGATTTTATTTACAATATCGAAGAAATCGACCTTTATCGTTCCGACATACAAGAAGGGTTGTAGTTCAGATGTTGATAGCTATAGACCAACTGCCAAACTGGAATGCATTGCCGGCTGTTTTTTTTCGCAAAATGGAATGGCTTCCTGAAAAGCCGATTCACAACTATTAATCTTACCGAATTCGTATATCATACTGTTACCGGTATTGAAGCCTTTTCAAGGCACAGTTGGACAACCAAAAATTCGAAATGTTGATATTCGTGATTCAAAAGCATGGAACAACTGTTTTAAGTGTGGACGTTTTCTAATTCAAACAATTGGTGATAACATGTGGTTTACAATTTTGGATTAATGCAATGGTGCATTGCATTGGTACATGGAAATAGATCAACTGAAAATGCTCAAATACACATTTGGCAGATTCCATTAGAATCTGGAGCACGAGTTTTTGGTACATGGAACTAGATTAACAGATAATGCTCAAATATACATTTATAACACCATTTTTCAGATACTATTAGAATCTGGAGCACAAATTTTGAATTGAGCAATGCACAAAAATTTAAAATAAAAAATAGCAATTAACTGTATCTAAATCAATCAACAGCACTGCTCTTCCAAATCATCATTATATATTTCTCTTATCTTAATTTATCACCTTTTCAAACACAATTTCTTACAAACAATTCGTATTCATCCTTTAGATTTTTTTCAGCCGCCGTCGATTTAATCGTTTTCCAATAACCAGTATGGTAAATCTTCGAGAAGCCTCTTTCTAAAACAAACACGCTCATGAAAAAACTGAAAAAACCTAAATAATGTTGTTTGAAAATGGTGAAATTTGTTTGTTTTTTTTTAAATTTTTGCCAGAGAATTTCAGTATTAAAATCTAAGAATTTAATTAAAAAACTCAATTATTTGAACGATTATTTTCACAATTAAAACACAATAATGCTTTTGATCTCAATTTACATAATAATCGATCGATTATTTATAGCTAAAATTTTCTAAGTTTTGTTTCTTTTTTTATATTCATGGTCACTCTTACAACAATTTCATCATATGATTTCAAAATTATCATTATACAAAAAAAATCAATCCATAACACGAAAATCAAAAAATAAATATTGAGCAACCGTAATTCATTATCAATTCATTAAGCTCATACAATCACCCAATTTTTAATACAAATAATAAAATGAAAAAAAATTAAAATGAAATTCAGACTTAGTAACATATTGTTACGATTACAGAAAAACACAACAACAAATTAATGAAATGAAGAGTATTGTTGTTGTATTCTAAGAACTTGGGTTAACCTAAAATAAAATCAACATAACGTACAATAATTGAATATTCTAAAATTTACTCAATGTTTCTAAAAACTATAAAGTGACCTCGAATGGTCGAGAATTATGCAGAATTGTATATAAGGAAAATACCTCTTGCAAAATTGAATTAGTTTTATTTTAAACCTGCGACGGTAAAGTTAAAATTATGAAAGTGATTTTTAAAATAAATTAGTAAATAATGTTTTAAGTGTTATTGAGCAGAAATATTTTGTGTACTATTTTGAACGTTGCAACTGGAAATTTCTACAATAAACCGTTGCAGTTTCAAAGCTGTTGAAAGAATATTATAGTTAGGAATATTGTTCACTGTACTGTTTTCCTGTTGTTGTGAAACAATTAAGGAGTTTAATACTTAATAAAACCTGGGTGTGTTTGCTTACTAACCAGTGATCGAAATCAGAAGGAGATTGGCAATTACGTTTATCGAATTGAGAGTAAGGCCAATTCGAAGTAAGGTTAGAAAAACGTAACAATATATTAAAACTTGTGCGAAGCAACGAATCAATGAACTTGCAATTCCATGAGCATTTACTAAGCACTTGTTGTTTTTGTGTTTGATTTTGATTTCCAATATACAGTATGGGTTGTAATAAGGCCAGTCGTTACAATTTTCAATGATTTGTTTGATTTATTTTCGGTACAGCTATCGAGCCCATCGTCTTTTCGGGCCTTTTCATTCCCGAAATCTAGTTTTAGAAAGAACTGTTTTTGAAATCGCCAAGTGCTTTTCAAGTTTTCGTGGGCCTGAGTTTTTTGCCTTTTTTAAATCGTCATAACTTAAGACGTCGAGATATGCCAAAAAAACTGACTGTAATAATTTGGCATTTGGCTCGAGATTGTAATATTTAAATTTTCATACAGATCTTAATAAAAATTCAACATCGTTCAAATACAATTAAATTCGTAGGAAATGTGGTTTTTAATAGAACAGTATAGTTGTCTAGCAATATAAAAGCAAGTAAAAATATGCCTCTACTCAAAACCAATCTGAAAAATTGTTGATTTTGTTGTTACTTCGACTATAAAAATTATTGGCAAGATGCATCACAAATCTATCAAAAAGAAAGGTCAGCTTATAAGATCTTCGTAACAATACTTTAGTATCTTATGCATAGGATTGTAGCTTGTACATCAGCGTCGCTAATATATTGATTTTCCGTTTTTTTTTGATTCTTTGCTTTTTCGTTCTATTATTTTTCTATTTAACAGTTTACCAATTTTTTACCCTATTTTTGCTGCTTGCGGAAGGGGATCATCCATTTTGAACATTATTCTGCACGTCAATACTTACATGGTTTCAAGTCTCCGCACTTGATGGGTTGTAATAATTTCTGATTTCCCAATTCAAGGATTTTCCATTCCAGCTAAAAACCTTCTTCCGATCAATTTGGTGTCAACCCTTCCTTGAAGAAAGTCCTTTATTACACATGCGCACTAAATTCACCCTTCACTAAGTAACATTATTTATTCGCCTTACATTTTTATTTATTCGCCTTACTTGCTTTTTATTATTGTATTAAAAATGTTTGATAATATTTATTTTGGCTTGCTAGTACTAGAAAGGTTGCCATGTCAGAGCTCAGAATTAATATTGTAAGGAAAAAGTTGACTTTTATATTGCCTGCTATCACTATTTGGGATTTATGAAGCAACGTGCAATAACAAGTAGGAACGGAGACAACTAATTTTAATTTGGGACGTGATGTATAAGATCCATCTGAATGGTTGAATTGAAACAAAAGATTTAGTCAATGGTTCTGTTAAAATCATGAAATAAACACAAATAAATATGTTTGCATGCTGATTTTAATTATGTTAAGAAACAAAAATATTTTCCTCGTATTAAATGATTAAATTTCAATGGCGCCAACATGACATATCATATTACACTTAGGAACTATATAAACATTTTGATACAACATCGTTTAAACATTCAAAATCTTTACAACAATTTAATCCAAATGATAAGAATGAAACAAATAGCATCGCATCATAATTATATCATAATTTTCGCTAAATTATAATTAAAATAACTATTAAATCATTCCTGTCATAAACTACAAAATGTTTATCTCTTTGAAGTTATACAACAACGTAGAATAGATAATGTTATTTTTTCTCAAGAGATTCAAACGGAAATTATTTTATGTCACATAAAAGTATTAACCAAAACAGCATAAAAAAGTTGTAGCGGAAAAAAAATACATATTTTATTTTGTCTGAATATGGATTGCACTATTGGGTTTGAAAAATTTATAACATTATAAAAATTTTAGTGAACAATTTTCACGATCACTATTCTTCGTTGTTCCTTGAGAATATCAGAAAAAAACTTTAAATATACAAATTGAAGCTTTCTTGCAACTCATTATGCACTCCCTCGTAACACCACCCCAGTTTTATTTTTTATAACATTTGCGAAGTGTATATTGTTTAAGGATGAGAGAAAGACTCAAACTTCCGTCCTTTTTTTAACACTGAAGGAATATGTCTTCATCAAAACGATAGTGGAAAAAAATTATGTGAAGAAAAAAGGGGTTGAAATATAACAGAAGATAAATTTTCAGTTTCTTTTCTTGTTGGCATCGAAATAAAAAAAAGTATCTTAAAAAGTTTATGAAAGTTATTTTTATTTTTAAACTTTAGTTTCAAGAAAATGTTAAGTTTTTTTTTTCGTTCTTAATATTATGAAGTTTTTTTTTATTTTCCTTCAGTTAGTTTTTCAACTAATTTGAATAACTTATTTTTAATTTAGATGAGTAGGGAACATTGTAACGATCGTAAAAGAGGAAAAGAAGTTATTTTATTTAATATTTGTGGTGGTTAAATTCTATTTGGAAATGGATGAGAGAGACATCTGTCGAGAAATTTAGTTTGTATATATTGATTTGATAATGACCATAAACGAACGACGAAAACAGAAAAATTTTTGGTTTTCGTAACATTCAAACACCAAATAAATGTTGTCTAGATAAGAGAGGGTAAAAGTTTAAAATAGCAAAAAATTGCCCCTATTGTAAATCTAACAACCTTAATTTGTATAAATTCTGCAGCGTTATACTCATTTCTTATCACAAACCATAAATTTGTTGACGAGTAATTTTTTCCTTCCCTTTGTCGTCTTCTTATTGTCCATTTTCCACTCATTTCACTTTTTGTATAGTTTTTCTAAAGTTAAAATACCAAAATTGAGAAATAACAAAAGGAAAATGAGGAAGGAAACAGTGGCAAATATCATCTAGCAAAAGTGTATTAATGATAACATCACCCACTTAAATTTAAAAAAAAAATTGTTTTGATAGAAAGAGGATATACGCAAACAATAACAACAACAAAAAGCTGAAACCCTTGGTGATCCTGAAAGTGTGAATAATTAACCGAGGGGTTAAGTTTTGTTATTTAGTTAAAATGTTAGTTATGACATTTTGTTTGCTTTTGTGTTTTTTTTGTTAACTTCTCTCAGGGGATAATGAAGATTTTTTGAATGATATAAATGTAATGAAATTATACGTTAGTTGCTATTTTAACAGAATGGGCAGATATCCTGAAGGTGTCATAATAAAAATTATATTAATAATGATGTTGAATTACATTGTTTTTCAAGTTGTAGAGTGTTTAGCAAGATAGATTTATTTAATAGATAGTCAGTTTGTTATTAAAGTGAAACATGATATGATAGACAAGACTAATCGATTTATAAGAGAAATAATATTGTTAATATTGTCTTTGTTGCCTTCCTTAAAAAAACAAAAAGCAAATTGAAAGGTTTTATATAAATACTGTCCGCTGATGAGGTTTCACAGGCTTCGCAATACTATAAACACAATTTTATACTATATATTTATATTAAAGTTGGAGTACATATTATCACCTAGCCGATTTGATGAAAATAATAACGTTGTCGATTTCCTTATATAATAAATATTAAATATAAGTACATAATTAGTAAATAAGTAATTTGACAACTCATTAGTATCTGTTGTAGAGAAATTCGACATCATCCAAATTAAAATGAATTCTTTAAACGGTTTCAGAAAACCGAAACGGGTATCCGACATTTTTGGTTTATCTGGTAGAACATTATTTTTATATAAGCTATAAAATTAAAATATTTCATTCAATATTCCCTTCTGGTGAAAGGAACAAAACAGTGATTTCTTGTTCGAAGATGATGCCGTTTATTACTAAGCACAACTTTATAGCCACCCCTTATATAAAATATTCTAAGATACTTAAATATGAAAATGTACCTTAATGGGAAAATAAAATCTAAGTCAATCGAAGTCAATCTAAAAAGTGGCAAAGCTGATTCAAAGTGATGTCTAAAATACAGCAAATTTCTGGACAATATGGAGTGGAGCTAAATCTTATAGTAATTTCCACCTAAATAGTGATGCCATATTCTAAGCGAAAATAAAAAAATAAACTCTTTGGGGCATATTTCACGAAAAATACAGGTTTTGCAGTTCAAATTCAACATTTTGCAAATCAAATTCAACATTTTGCAATTCAAATTCAACTTTTTGCAAATTAAATTGAAGAGCAAAAAATTGAATTTGATTTGCAAAAAGTTGAATTTGATTTGAAAAAAGTTGAATTTGGACTGCAAAACCTGTATACAGTTTACAAACTATTGCTTGGAGCTTCTTTTCTGTGTTATCAATATGCTGTTTGAATTTAAGTTGCTGATCCACCATAACTCCCAAGTATTTATATTTAACAACTTTTTCAATGCTGATAAAGTTAATGTTGCAATAATTATTGTAGCAATCAAGTGAGTGACTAATAAATTCCACAGGAAAAAATTCTAGTTTATTATTGTCTTTTTTCATTGAAAAACTAACAAGTTTTGATTTTGGGCTCAAAACAATGTGATGTAAATTAAACCATTTCCTGACACTAAAAGATCTTGCGTTATAACATTGCATAACGCATCTAGACAGAATATAATACTGTGTCATCGGCAAAACAAGTCAGTTTGCCACAAAGCTAAAGATTGCATAATGCATTATACTTTGCATAAAATGAATTTTAACTCAATTAACGGATTCTATATTGCAGTATATATTTCATTGTTGTTTTATTTTAATTTTACTTCACCACAATTTTAAATTGTGTGAAGTAATGCAGTAATGCAAAGTTTTCTGCATAGGATCTTGAGGAAACTTTGGCAAATTATACAAGTTGACTTGAAAATGGAAGATCTGGATTCATTTTAAATATGGACAAAATGGCGGGGGGTCTCCAGAACACCTCTAAGTTTAAATCTTGAATAACTTCTGATTCCGGACTATGATCGTATTGAAACTTAGTATATAAGGTTTTAGTACTGTTTCCAATATTTCTGCATACCAACTTCCAGTTTGTCACTTCCGGTTAAAAATTTTTTTTTTCAGGTGTTTATCCCTACTGTAGCCTACAATTACCGATCGATTTCCATGAAGCGTTGGTAAAAGCTTTCAAATAACATGAGAAAGATTTTATCAGCTTTTGGAGTACATTGGATAGAGGGTTTGGGGGTCCACCATACAACAGGTGGTTTTTTCCACAAAATTTTTATGTTTGTTGGGAGCATAAAACATTCATTCGTGAATGAATTTTGATGAAACTTTGGAAAAAGATGCGAACATGTATGACAAGGAGCTGATTAGTTTTTGAGCGATAGTGAACAAAATGGTGGGGGGTCCCTGGAGCAACTGCTTTTTTGAAAGCTCTATAACATCTGTACCTGATAAGCGAATTGAATGAAACTTGGTACATGAGTATGTAGTACGGTTCATAATTGTTCTACATCCCAACTTGCGGTTTTTCACTTCCGGTAAAATTTTTTTTTTGTACTTTTTTGAAGTTTTTTCAGTTTTTTCAGTTTTTTCCAGAAAAGGGTTCCTCTTAGTGTTAGAAGGCAATTATCATCTTTTGGGGCACATTTATCAAAGTGGTGGTGGGTCTACCATACAATGCTGACTTTTCACACTTTGTTTTTTAAGTTGTTGGGAGCATACAGACTTCATTCATTAACTTATTTTAATGAAACTTTGAAAAAAGAAGGAAGCTTAAGTAACAAAGAACTGATTAGTTTTTGGATAATATTGGGATAAGTGGTGGGGGTTCTCGCGAGCACCTGTTTACTGTGTCACACTTTTATCAATGTTTGTTAGGAGCACACAGCATTCGTTCGTGAAGTAATTTTGATGAAACTTTGGAAAAAGATGCAAATATGTGTGGCAAGGAACTGATTAGTTTTTGAGCGATAGTGAGCAAAGTGGTGGGGGGTGTCCCATACACCTGTTTTTTTAAAGCTCAATAACATCTGTACCTGATAATCAAATTAGATGAAACTTGGTACATAAGCATTTAGTATGGTTTACAACAGTTCTGCATCCCGAATTCCGGTTTTTTACTTCCAGTAAAAAAAAATTTTTTTTAATTGTTGGCAGTTTTTTCAGTATCTTTATGCACACTACAGCCTACAATAATGAAGTGATTATGATAAAACTTATGGAAAAGGTTCCAAATAGTGTAAGAAGAGTATTGTCATCTTTTGGAAGACATTGATCAAAGTGGCGGGGGGTCTACCATACAACTGCTGACTTTTCACACTTTGTTTTTAAAGTTTGTTGGGAGCATACAGATTTCATTCATTAATCAATTTTAATGGCACTTTGAAAAAAGATATTAAAGTCTTCATCGACAAAGAATTGATTAGTTTTTCGACAATATTGGGATAAGTGGTGGGGTCCTCTCGAACACCTGTTTATTGTTTCAATGTTTGTTGGATGCACACAACATTCGTTCGTTAAGTAATTTTGATTTCACTTTGCAAAAAGATGCAAATATGTATGGCAAGGAACTAATTAGTTTTTTAGCGATAGTGATTAAAGTGGTGGGGGGTTCTCCAAGCACCTGTTATATTGAAAGCTCAATAACTTCTGTACCTGATAATCGAATTGGATGCAATTTGGTACATACACATTTATTACAGTTTGCAACAGTTCTGCATCCCAACTTCCGGTTTGTCACTTCCGATAAAATTTTTTTTTACTTCTTCTCGTACAACAGATTTTATGTTTGTTGGGATACTGCTGCTTGCTTTAATATTTTTATAATTAGAACTACGAAGTCCATAATATTGGTTAGCTTTTAATTAAAGTATTTGATGGATATTAGCTCATTATATATCCAGAACACTATGTTTCCAGAGCTGTGGTGAAGTCTGCCTATGCATCGGCGTCGCAATATTTTTCAGTGTCTTTATGCACACTACAGCCTACAATAATGAAGTGATTATGATGAAACTTATGGAAAAGGTTCCAATTAGTGTGAGAAGATAATCGTCATCTTTTGGGACACATTGATCTAAGTGGCGGGGGTCTACCATACAAATGCTGACTTTTCTCACTTTGTTTTTAAAATTTGTTGGAAGCATACAGACTTCATTAATTAATTTATTTTAATGAAAATTAAAAAAAAGATGGAGACTTAAATGACAAAGAATTGATTAGTTTTTGGACAATATTGAAGTAAGTGGTGGGGGGCCTCCCGAACACCTGTTTACTGTGTCACAATTTTTTCAATGTTTGTTGGGAGCACACAGCATTCGTTCGTGAATAAATTTTGATGACACTTTGGAAAAAGATGCAACTATGTATGGCAAGGAACTGATTAGTTTTTAAGCGATAGGGAACAAAGTGGTAGGGGGGGGGGGGGGTGTCCCGAGCACCTGTTTTTTTGAAAGCTCAATAACATCTGTACCTGATAATCGAATTGGATGAAACTTTGCGCATAAGCATTTAATACGGTTCACAACAGTTCTGCATCCCAACTGCCGGTTTTTCACTTCCGGTAAAAAATTATTTATTTTAAATTTTTCCATTTTTTCAGTGTCTTTATGGCAAGGAACTGATTGGTTTTTCAGCGATAGTGAACAAAGTAGTGGGGGCTGTCTCATATACCTGTTTGTTTGAAAGCTCAATAACATCTGTACCTGATAATCGAATTAGATGAAACTTGATACATAACCATTTAGTACAGTTCACAACAGTTCTGTATCCCAACTTCCTGTTTGCCAGTTCCGGTAAAAATTTTTTTTACTTTTTCTCGTACAACAGAATTTATGTTTGATGGGATACTACTGCTTTCTTTAATATTTTTATAATTAGAACTACGCGAAATCTATAACATTGGTTAGCTTTTAATTAAAGTATTTGATGGATATTAGCTCATTATATATCCAGAACACTATGTTTCCAGAACTGTGGTGAAGTCAGCCTATGCATCAGTGTCGCAATATTTTTTAATGAGAAACGAATATTATTTTTTTTACTACTTGCATGAGAAATTTCAATTATTTACTCAAAAACCCAAGACAAAAGTTATTTTTCTCAGCTATGGTTACTAATAATTATTCCCCCGGTTACTAATAATTATTTTAGCACCTTCGTAAATAATGAAAATATAATTTTTGTTCGTTTGTTAACTGAGTTCATCTTTGAATTTTTTTAGTTTCTTCCTAAAATAATAATAATAAATTAAAAAATAATAAGCGTTTTGATTTTATTTTAATAATAATAAATAATGAATGAATGCAAAATCTTCTTTGCAACTATAGGTTAGTTTATTTGAAATTTTAATTCGTGTAAAACAGAATTCTGTTGAAATTTAGTTTAGTTGTGAGTTGTAGACTAAAAAAATTCTAAATTTGGCTCAACAATATTGAATAGATTTTCATTTTCATGTCAAAAATTAATAAAAGCTATATTTTTTAATGCAAAGCATATGTGATTTTTATATAGTTTTAAGAAAATTCATTGAAAATAAATTTCTAGCTAAGCAGCCCTGAATAATAAATATCCAATACGCAATCCAATGATAATGATAAACAATGTTTCACCAAATCAAAATTTTTATTTATTCACCATTTGCTTATTAAATGACATTTTATTTCGTGAATAATTAAGAGTTTTAGTGCATTTTTTATATCAAGTAGTAAAAAAAATAGTATATAAACCTCGGTGAAGAAAATTTTCTCCATTTCGGTGCTTAATTCGCTCGAAACTTCGTTTCTCGCGAATTAATATTCACCTCAATGTAGAAAATTTACTTTATCACCTCGGTATATAATGTACTATTTTGTTGAACAGATAACGAAATAGAGTATATTGATTCTGCATAAATCTTACCATCATTAATACGGTACTTCATTTAGTGATGCTTGAACTAGAATACTTTTGCAATATTAATAATTTATTGAATTTTGAAGGACCTTGTTGTTATGATTTGATGGTGGGAGACGGTTTGTTTGAATAATTTTTTCTGTCTGTTTCATTTGTTTTCTTACGGCAGATTTTCAATGAATGGGATAATTTTTGTTATTGAATTGAATAAGAAAAGCAAAGCGTAAGAGATAAATAGAATGCCTTTTCTTAAAAGACCAAGTCGTTGTGTAAACTCAGATTGATTCAAATTGTTGGTTAAGTTTTAACTTTCCATCAATTAAGTTTTGAGTGTATCGGAACGAATGCCTGCCATTTTCACAATAATTTTAATTTTTTTTGACACAAACTTTCATTCAAAATATCAGTAGATATAAATAATACTGTTAATTGATTTGAAAATAAAAAATAAAAAAAATTGAAAATAATTTTGTAATTGATTATATAGAATGTTTTTGTTCAGAAAATTAACAAATTTCAAACGATGAATTTTTGTGAAGTCAAACCATTTTATGATAAGTTAAGAAATTGTTATATTAAAAAAATTGTACGTTTTTGAAGAAGTTAAATAATTTAGTACATCTTACAATACAAATTAATCTAAAAACATTATAAGTTAACCTTTTTGTCTCTTTTGCTATTATTATTGTTATTAATTTTTATTATTTTATTTTATATACATATTTTCTCCTCTGTTCCGAATATCTAGAAATCATTAAAGTCTAACTTCAACAGAGCTAGATTCAATAAGGGACTTATTTCTTGCTACAAAATATCCATTAAATTTGTTTGCCACAGTTATGTCATCTGTTATTTTATTATGCTATTTGTAGCATCATCTAATATTGTAATACATTTTGTGGTATTATCACTATTCTCACCAATAACTTGATTTGCAATTTTCCATTGGCTTTAACATTATTTTCGTTTTTTGAAATAACTTTGCATAATCACTTTATTTTTCCTCTTCAAGTTTATGATTAACCTCTTGTTTTAGCTTATTATAACGGAGTTTTAGTCTGAAATTTGAAGGATGCAGTTTACATTTTTTTCCAACACGATTTTTTAAGTTTGTTGACATAAGCTATTAGTCTTACATTCTCTCAGTTTGTGTTCTTTTTTGGTTTTTGAATATAGGAATTATGTTCAATGTAGTATTGGGCAATTCCAGGTCATCGCAACAGCATTTGTTCTAGCATGTGACCTGACCCCCTCTGATTTCGATAAAATTTCATATACAGCCAATGAAAAAATAAAAATACTATTTCTTTCAAAAAATTAAATTTCGCTCTAGGGATAACACAAGGTGGCGGCAAAGTTTTAGGGGTTTGCGAAACATGAGTATCTTTGAATATCGATTGCTAACGATTGACATACCCGATGTAAGTCATTTATAGCTCATTAGAAAGGTAATTGATAGGACTTATAAAAAAATTACTTTAAATTTTTTAATAATTTTTAAAAGTGTGTTAAACTTAAAAAAAATTTCAAAGATGGCGGTGTTGGGGGTACCCTCTCTTTTACCACATTTTTTTTCCAGAAAAAAAAATGTTTAATTAGTTCGTAATCTAAAACGAAAGTTTCTCAAGTACATAATTTCTCGTTTTAAAGATAAAATTCTTACAAAATTTTAATTTCCGTTTTTTAATTTTTTGTTTTTTAAAAAATGCATTTTATTTAACGTTAACCGCCTGAATTCTTGTTTTATAGAAATTTAATTATTTTGAGGATACAAGTTAAGTATTTGAGGGTGTGGATGCTTTTTACATAATTGACTTTTTCTTCCATTTCTACCTGTCCGTAATTAAATATAAATGAATGTCCCTGAAATATATTAAAACTGATGCTGAGAAGTAAATAGTGAGAAAAATTATGTGAAATAAAATGCATGTTGTATGGAATTCATATAATAATTAACTTTTTATTTTTATTCGAAGTTGTGTAATAAAAACAATATACATTTATTAATTTAATAAAAAAGAAATTAAAAATAAATGTACATTGCATATTACCGGCTTATCTGAAATATCCTAGTTTTAGCTGAATTAGAGTATATTTTTGTGAGCAATGTTTTTTCATCTTTGGGTATGAACGCATGAAATGATTGTGTACGTTTTATAGTCACAGCCTCTCTGTATCTTGCTTCTAGCCGTGACTTCATTTCTGTATAATAATTTTTACTGGTATATGCAAAATTCATTGTTGATTTTGTTGCCCATTCATAAAGATCCATAGGGTTTGAATAATATTCTTGTTAGATAAAATTTATCGATGCACACCTCGTTTCAATGTACTCCCTATTCCATCACACGGTCCTTTTCCATGACAGGTAGCGTAGAAGTGCCACTCTGCGTCTATATTAAAATCTGGTTTGTGGTAACATATATTTATAAAACTATATTTGTTTTTATGCTGAGATCCAGCACCATCAGTCATATAGACTTTTTTTCAGGGTGTTTTATTTTATGTTTTATAAAATCAATCATTTGTAATATGAATAGATACACTGCTACACTATCATGTTCAGTTATATCAGAGATAATGACAAAACTTAAGTGATCGTTACCTTAACTAGTAGGTGAATTATAATACATTAAAAACGGTTGTATCGTAGCTTGCGAATTATTACAATGATGACTCTGCACAGAATCTTGAATGAAAAAAAAGCAATTTTCTGAAAAATTGCCAAGTACTAAGCACTCTCCCGCTTTCAAGTTGGTTTTTGTGTTTTCCAAATACATGAAATACATGATATTTATCAGCCTGTTCTTTAAGATTTTCAACACATTCCACACATTGACATTCATCATGTAATTTACCACAACTAACAAATTTCATTTCACCATATACCAGTAAAAATTATTATACAGAAACGAAGTCATGGCTAGAAGCAAAATACAGAGAGGCTGTAACTATAATAGGTATATAATCATTTCATGCGTTTATACCCAAAGATAAAAAAACATTGCTCACAAAAATATATTATAATTCAGCTAAAACTAGGATATTTCAGATAAGCCGGTAATATGCAATGTACATTTATTTTTAATTTCTTTTATATTATTTTATATTATTAATAAATGTTTATTGTTTTTATTACACAACTTAGAATAAAAATAAAAAGTTAATTATTATACGAATTCCATACAACATGCATTTTATTTCACATAATTTTTCTCACTATTTACTTCTCAGCATCAGTTTTAATATATTTCAGGGACATTCATTTATATTTAATTTCGAACAGGTAGAAATGGAAGAAAAAGTCAATTATGTAAAAGCATCCACACCCTCAAAGACTTAGCTTGTATCCTCAAAATAATTAAATTTCTATAAAACAAGAATTCAGGCGGTTAACGTTAAATAAAATGCATTTTTTAAAAAACAAAAAATTGAAAAAACGGAAATTAAAATTTTGTAAGAATTTTATTTTTAAAACGAGAAATTATGTACTTGAGAAACTTTCGTTTTAGATTACGAACTAATTAAACATTTTTTTTCTGGAAAAAAATGTAGTAAAAGTGAGGGTACCCCCAATAGCGCCATCTTTGAATTTTTTTTTAAGTGTAACACACTTTTAAAAAATTATTAAAAAATTTAAAGTAATTTTTTTTATAAGTCCTATCAATTACCTTTCTAATGAGCTATAAATGACTTACATCGGTTTAGTCAATCGTTAGCAATCGATATTCAAAGATACTCATGTTTCGCAAACCCCTAAAACTTTGCCGCCACCATGTGTCATCCCTAGAGCGAAATTTAATTTTTTGAAAGAAATAGTATTTTTATTTTTTCATTGGCTGTATATGAAATTTTATCGAAATCAGAGGGGGTCAGGAACATCGATGTTGTGGTGACGTGGAATTGCTCTATTGAAGAGTTTTTATCAGAAAATAATAAGCCATGTTAACCTCACTTTGACCATATACATTTTTTTAAACGTCCTCAGATAAACAATAGTTCAGATTATTATCAATTTTAACCGATTTATTTGGTTTGGGTACTTTGAATTCTAACAAGGTAGATGAATGGTCAATTATATTAATCTCCAGTATTTTGCATGCAAAATCTCCAGACATGCAAAAATGTGATCAAAACAAAGAGCAGAAATATTTGTGACCCGAGTAGGCTCATTAATCAAGGAAATGCAACCATTTCGTGAAAATAGGAAAAACGAGAGAAAAGGACCTTTCTTTTTTAATTTTTATCTGCCACAAAAAATTTTTTTTGTTTCACACAATTTGGTGAAAACGTATCTTATTGTGTCCCTAAAACACTGTAATTTTTGGAATCATAATATTTAATTTTACGTTTGAGTTTGGTTTTAAACTAAAAAAGTGACCTCATTTTCACACGAAAATTCTCCTGTGCTGGAAACAGTTTTTTCAAAAGAATCACTAATCTTTATTTTTGTTGAACCGTCTACTTTTAGATGGTGTAAAAAAAATAAACATTAACGTAACATAAACATGGAAACATTTTCCAGGAAATGCGAAAAACTGAATGAACTTGATTTTAAAGAGTTATTTTTCAATGGTTGTTTAAAAATATACATTATTTGTTAAAATTTACCGTTGAAAACCTGAAAAAATATAATCTTTTTCCACGGTAATGTACATTTTATTCTACACCATCTAAAAGGAGACGGTTCAACAAAAATAAAGATTACCGATATTTTGAAAAAAACTGTTTCCAGCACAAGAGAATTTTCGTGTGAAAATGAGGTCACTTTTTTGGTTTAAAATCAAAACTAAATATTTTGATTCCAAAAAATTACAGCGTATTAGGGACACAATAAGATACGATTTCACCAAATTGTGTGAAAAAACAAGTTTTTGTGGGAGATAAAAATTATTATTATAAATAATAATATATATTAATAAAAATATATATTAATACGCTAACGCAAAATTTTGTGGAGCCCAAGGCTTTTTTATTCGAATTTTGATTGATTTCAAATTTTCAGTGCTAACTGATATTACTGTAACTTAGGTCTGGGATTGGGATTGGGATTTTTCGGATCATAAATAAAAAAGTTACTATCTACGAAAAACTTTTTATATACATATGCATTATAAGTTTGCATACATACAAAAACGAAATTAAAAATTTATTTTATTTTTTATATTTTCTTTTTTATATATTAGCTATCGAACAACGAACAACGAACAACAAAAACGAAACTTAAAAATTTATTTTCTTTTTTATATTTATTTTTTCTCAGTTTATTTATATATTTAGAAGTGAATAAACGTACGTTTATTTCATTTTGAAACGTAATTTCATTTCGAAGTTTTTCTTATGCGTGAGATAGGTTTTGAGTTAGATCGTGTTATCGTGTTATTTTTTTATATTTTTTTTTTTATCTTTTCTTTGGTAGTGGGTAGTAATAAACGTATTGTATGCGTTCTAATAAAATTTCAGTGTATTTCATTTCAGTCGTCTTTTGTCTTTGTACATGGACGGTTTTCGATATTATTTCGATTATTTTGTTTATTGATACTAGGAGGGCCTGGCGTGCTTCGCTATGCTTATAAATAAAGTTTTTGCGTAGACCACGCTTATAAATAAAGTTTTTGCGTAGACATTTTGTTGACGTATAAAATAAAATTCGCTCGTCAAGGGTTCCGTGAATGTAAAGAAAACAATATCAAAATAATTTACATAAAGTTGTGTTGTAAAGGGTTTATATTGCCAGACCATAGACACATAAAAACTAAATGGTTCATCGTAAATAGCAATAGTTAATGTCAATCTCATCTAAATTGATCGAAATGATATAAAAAATATTACTTTAGGTTAAATGATATCCATAGCTATTTATGGTAGCTAAGGAACGACTCAATTCTGTTAAACAACGACGAAATTTAGGGGTGGAGTGGTGTTAACGCTAAAAATAGGACTTTTTTGACAATAATTCAAAAACTGTGCATCGCAAGATTCTAAAATAATTGTAATGTTTCTTAATTTTGGTGTTCTTTCAAATGACACTCATGCGAGCCAAAAAACCTTTTTTTCACGATTCCCCACTCCTATCCCCTAAACACGTAGAATTAAAACTACTTGAGGCTTCGCTATATTTTTCGTTAAGGGTTTATCAAATTTCCTATCTCTATGAATTTTTTCAAATTTTTCTGTCAATCAACGAAGAAACGTATAGGGGGGGGGGGGACCAACTTTTTGTTGCACTTTTTGAGAATAATTCAAAAACGGTGCATCGCAAAATTCTAACAAAACTGTATTGTTTTTTAATTTTGGTGCTCTATCAAATGACTCATGCGGGTCAAACAACAATTTTTCACCCTTCCCCACTCCCATCCCCTAAACACATAGAAATAAAATCACTTGAAGCTTCGCTATATTTTTCGTGTTCCATAGAATTATAGGCTCATCGCTTTACTAAAATTTTCAGTTCTTTCTGAATTTGGCACTTTTTTGTCCATAACTCAAAAACTGTGCACCGCAAAATTATAAAAAAAATTGCAACAAATTTTAAATTAGGTGTTCTTTCAAATGACACCCCACTCGCTTGGATCAAAAAAGTTTTTTTTTTACCCTGTTTACCCCGGTCCCCTAAACACTCAGAAATATAATTATTTGAGACTTCGGTATAATTTTCATACAAAATTTACTAAATTGCCTAGCTCTGTGAATTTTTTCAAATTTTTCTGTCAATCAGTGTCGAAACGTAGGGGGGAGGGACGGTTTGAATTTTGCACTTTTTTGTCGATAACTCAAAAACTGTGCACCGCAAAATTCTAAAAAAAATTGCAACGAATTTTAAATTAGGTGTTCTTTCAAATGAGTATTTTAAGTAAAAGTATTTTTTTTTACCCTCTTTACCCCGGTCCCCTAAACACACAGAAATATAATTATTTGAGACTTCGCTATAATTTTCATACAAAATTTACCAAATTTCCTAACTCTGTGAATTTTTCCATATTTTTATGTCAATCAGTGTCGAAACGAAGGGGGGATGGGGCGGTTTGAATTTTGCACTTTTTTGTCCATAACTCAAAAACTGTGCACCGCAAAATTATAAAAAAAACTGCAACGAATTTTAAATTAGGTGCTCTTTTAAATGACACCCCACTCGCTTGGGTCAAAAAACATTTTTTTTACCCTCTTTACACCGGTCCCCTAAACACACAGAAATATAATTATTTGAGACTTCGGTATAATTTTCATACAAAATTTACTGAATTTCCTAACTCTGTGAATTTTTCCAAATTTTGCTGTCAATCAGTGTCGAAACGAAGGGGGGGGGGGGGGGGAACGGTATGTTTTTGACAAAAGCTCAAAAACTGTGCATTGCAAAATTCTAAAAAAATTGCAATGATTTTTAAATTAGGTGCTCCTTCAAATGACACCCCACTTGACCACATTTTAAATAGTGTTTTTACCCCTCCTCGTTTCCACCCCCTTAATAAATCTAATTATGAGAATATGACACTTTTATATATTTTTTATTAAAACTGTACTCATTTTTCTATCATTCCAAATACATTTCAAAATTTTCGATCAGTTAGGTTCGGAGCTAATCGAGTTAAGAAAACACGAAAAAAACGTCATTATTCAGAATTATACAAAAAATGGTGAGGTGTAAAATTCCAAGATAAATTTTTAAGGAATACTGAAATGAAGTCCTTTCATATGATACCCTACTTGAATCTATAAAAAAATCTATTTTCTCAAAGGTCTCCCATCGAACCCCTGTAAACCAAACGAAAACCACTTTAGTTTTATTTGTATTCATCATTTCATGTGGACAGATTAGTTTTATACGCACCTCAAATTTCAAGTCCATAGCATTTATAGTTTACGAGATAATCGATATAATGTGAAAAACTCGTTTTACTCTCACCAATAGTGTTTCGTATAAAAAACGGAACCCTTTTCATTTTCTTTTCTTTGACTTTTTCTCTCGGTTTTTTTCTATTTTCACGGCAAATTTTGGTTATGTGAAAAAATGGTGTATATAAAAGCTATATACCTTTTTATTACCTACAACTTTTACTTAAGACTTTTTTCGATAGAAGGTCTAGTTTCGCTGAAAATCGTGAAAAACCAATTTCTACCCCTAAAAACTCATCCCATTTCACCCCTCGTATCTCGGATCACCTTTAATTTATGTTTCCCATCATTTGCGCAATAATTTCTTTCTTATCCAAAAGTTTTCATGCTGTTACTGATTTTTTCCATCTTTTGCCTGTTTAAAGGTATGGGTCTATAGTAAAGGTATGGTCTATAGGTACTGGTCTATATAGAGATTCTTGATGGTTTATATTATCATTGCTACTATTCATAAAGTTTAGTTGGTGATTTTGTTGTTGTATATCTTTTAACACTGAGTTATTTACGTGTCTGTCAATTCAAAGTCCCATCACAAATATTAGTCTCAAATTAAGATACATCTTTAATGTTTAAACAGGAATTCTTTTGTATATGTAGCCACAATCAGAACAAAGTCAATACATTTTTATCCGTTTTTTGCATCTTCAATTTATATTTTACTAAAATTTATACATTTTCCGTGAAAAATATATTGTTTTGTGGAAACTATATTTGCACATGTTACAAGCAATATGATCTATGTACGGCTAATTCTGAGATTACAGTTAACACAAAGTACCATATTGAAAAACAAAAAAAAATGTTTTCTTTGTATCAACGAATTATTAAATGTAACATGAAATTTATTACTTCACCACAATTTTAAATTGTGTGAAGTAATGCAATCTATCGTGAAAAAAAAAAATCTTACATACCCCAAATTTTGTTTTTTCTTTTGTTTTTGGACCATCCTCTATCCAAATAGCCAATAAAAATTTTGGTGTACGTCTGTGTGTGGGTGGGTGGGTGGGTGGGTGGGTGGGTGAGTTTTCTGCATAGGATCTTGATGAAACTTTGGCAAATGATACAAGTTCACTTGAAATAGAAGATCTGGATTCGTTTTAAATTTGGACAAAATGGCGGGGGGTCTCCCGAACACCTCTAAGTTTAAATCTTGAATAACTTCTGATCCCGAGCTATGATCTTATTGAAACTTAGTATATAAGGTTTTAGTACTGTTTCCAATACTTCTGCATACCAACTTCCGGTTTGTCACTTCGGTTAAAAAGTTTTTTTTTCAGGTGTTTATCCCTACTGTAGCCTACAATTACCAATCGATTTTCATGAAACGTTGCGAAAAGCTTTTAAATAACATGAGAAAGATTTTATCAGCTTTGGAGCACATTGGATAAAGGTTGGGGGGTCCACCATACAACAGGTGGTTTTTTGCCACAAAGTTTTTATGTTTGTTGGGAGCATAAAACATTCATTCGTGAATGAATTTTGATGAAACTTCGGAAAACGATGCAAACATGTATGACAAAGAACTGATTAGTTTTTGAGCGATAGTGAACAAAGTGGTGGGGGGTCCCTGGAGCACCTGTTTTTTTGAAAGCTCTATAACTTCTGTACCCGATAAGCGAATTGGATGAAACTTGGTACATGAGTATGTAGTACGGTTTAAAATAGCTCTGCATCCCAACTTGCGGTTTTTCACTTCCGGTAAAAAAATTTTTTTGGTACTTTTTTGAAGTTTCTTCAGTGTCTTTATGCACACTACAGCCTACAATAATGAAGTGATTATGATGAAACTTATGGAATAGGGTTCCAATTAGTGTGAAAAGATAATTATCATGTTTTGGGACACATTGATCAAAGTGGTGGGGGGTCTACCATACAAATGCTGACTTTTCATACTCTGTTTTTTAAGTTGTTGGGAGCATACAGACTTCATTTAGTATTCAATTCTAATGACACTTTGGAAAAAGATGAAGACTTAAGTAACAAAGAACTGATTAGTTTTTTGGATAATATTGGAATAAGTGGTGGGGGTCCTCCCGAACACCTGTTTAATGTGTCACACTTTTTTCAATGTTTGTTGGGGAGCACACAGCATTCGTCCGTGAACGAATTTTGATGACACTTTGGAAAAAGATGCAAACATGTATGGCAAAGAACTGATTAGTTTTTGAGCGATAGTGAACAAAGTGGTGGGGGGGCCCTGGAGCACCTGTTTTTTTGAAAGCTCTATTACTTCTGTACCTGATAAGCGAATTGGATGAAACTTGGTACATGAGTATGTAGTACGGTTTAAAATAGTTCTGCATCCCAACTTCCGGTTTTTCACTTCCGGTAAAAAAATTTTTTTTGTACTTTTTGAAGTTTGTTCAGTGTCTTTATGCACACTACAGCCTACAATAATGAAGTGATTATGATGAAGCTTATGGAATAGGGTTCCAATTAGTTGTGAAAAGATAATTATCATGTTTTGAGACACATTGATCAAAGTGGTGGGGGGTCTACCATACAAATGCTGACTTTTCACACTTTGTTTTTTAAGTTTGTTGGGAGCATACAGACTTCGTTCATTAATTTATTTTAATGACACTTTGGAAAATGGTGGAGACTTAAGTAACAAAGAACTGATTAGTTTTTGGATAATATTGGAATAAGTGGTGGGGTCCTCCCGAACACCTGTTTAATGTGTCACACTTTTTTCTATGTTTGTTGGGAGCACACAGCATTCGTTCGTGAACGAATTTGATGACACTTTGGAAAAAGATGCAAACAAGTATGGCAAAGAACTGATTAGTTTTTGAGCGATATTGAACAAAGTGGTGGGGGGTCCCTGGAGCACCTGTTTTTTTTAAAGCTCTATAACTTCTGTACCTGATAAGCGAATTGGATGAAACTTGGTACATGAGTATGTAGTACGGTTTAAAATAGTTCTGCATCCCAACTTCCGGTTTTTTACTTCCGGTAAAAAAAATTTTTTTGTACTTTTTTAAAGTTTTGTCAGTGTCTTTATGCACACTACAGCCTACAATAATGAAGTGATTATGATGAAACTTATGGAATAGGGTTCCAATTAGTGTGAAAAGATAATTATCATCTTTTGGGACACATTGATCAAAGTGGCGGGGGGTCTACCATACAAATGCTGACTTTTCACACTTTGTTTTTAAAGTTTGTTGGGAGAATACAGACTTCATTCATTAATCAATTCTAATGACACTTTGGAAAAAGATGAAAACTAAAATGACAAAGAACTGATTAGTTTTTGGACAATATTGGGATAAGTGGTACGGGGTCTCCCGAACACTTGTTTACTGTGTCAGTATTTTTACAATGTTTGTTGGGAGCACACAGCATTCGTCCGTGAACGAATTTGGATGACACTTTGGAAAAAAATGCAAACATGTATGGCAAAGAACTGATTAGTTTTTGAGCGATAGTGAACAAAGTGGTGGGGGGTGTCCCATACACCTCTTTTTTTAAAGCTCAATAACATCTGTACCTGATAATCGAACTGGATGAAACTTTGTACATAAGCATTAAGTATGATTTACAAAAATTCTGCATCCCAACTTCCGGCTTTTTACTTCCGGTAAAAAATTTTTTTTTAATTGTTGGCAGTTTTTTCAGTATCCTTATGCACCTTATGCCTACAATAATGAAGTGATTATGATAAAACCAATGGAAAGGTTTCAATTAGTGTAAGAAGATAATTATCATCTTTTGGGAGACATTGATCAAAGTGGCGGGCGATCTACCATACAACTGCTGACTTATTACACTTGTTTTTAAAGTTTGTTAGGAGCATACAGATTTCATTCATTAATCAATTAAAATTGGCACTTTGAAAAAAGATAAAGACTTTATTGACAAAGAATTGACTAGTTTTTGGACAATATTGGGATAAGTGGTGGGGTCCTCCCGAACACCTGTTTATTGTTTCAATGTTTGTTGGAAGCATACAACATTCGTTCGTTAAGTAATTTTGATTACACTTTGCAAAAAGATGCAAATATGTATGGCAAGGAACTGATTAGTTTTTTTAGTGATAGTGAACAAGGTGGTAGGGGGTCCTCCAAGCACCTGTAATTTTGGAAGCTCAATAACTTCTGTACAGGTGATAATCGAGTTGGATGAAATTTGGTACATACACATATAGTACGGTTTACAACAGTTCTTCATCCTAACTTCCGCTTTGTCACTTCTGATAAAATTTTTTTTACTTTTTCTCGTACAACAGAATTTATGTTTGTTGGGATACTACTGCCTGCTTTAATATTTTTATTATTAGAACTACGAAGTCCATAATATTGGTAAGCTTTTAATTAAAGTATTTTATGGATATTAGCTCATTATATATCCAGAACACTATGTTTCCAGAGCTGTGGTGAAGTCAGCCTATGCATCAGCGTCGCAATATTTTTTTCTATGATAGCGGTAGAAAGCTTTTTTATCAAGCAGACTTAATCCCCTGTGAAAATTGTTTTTTTTCTTCTAGTGTAAAATCATTTTCACTTAATAACAAATTGTAGTTACTATACCATTTTCATATAATTTTGCAAAGTTTTTATAACAAAGCAACCATGACAAAATATAGATAAAAACATTTTACGTTCGTGAAATTGTCCCAATCGGCGCTAACGCGTCTCGTGAACAAATTTTTCCTCACGAAAAAGCAGCGTTTTCATCTCTTGTAGCAAAATGTACTATTTATTTTATCCTGATTACTTTTTTGTTTATTATACTAAGAATATTAACAAAAATTAACTTGGCAATAAAAATAAACAGGATAATAATTTAGAATACCGGATTTATTTTTTGTTTAATAAGTATTTTATTCGCAATCAACTGCACCCCGCAACAAGTTAAATGAATAAAATGATAGAATTGTTTTCTGTTGTAATTATTAATGGAATAATAAAAACATAGAATTGCTGTCTTCTTGCGAAACGCTGCGCAATCCGTCCAACGGAATTTATGTATGTCCTTACAAAGAGACTTAAATTACTGTTTCATCTGCATAGATAACCTCTTTATTGCTTCTGAATTTTAAGGAGCACCTCAAACATCTTAATGCAGTTCTTGAGCGTTTTTCTGATGCCGGTCTCATTATCAATTTTTCTATAAAACCAACGTGGACTTTAGGATATCTAATTTGTGGACTTTAGTATATCTGATTGATTCAACAGGAATCAAACCTTCTTTCGGACGTGTCGATCCTATGCAGTCGCGATAATAAAAATTTAGTTATTGACCATAAAGGTCAACGCATTCGAGTTTCCGTCGATAGAATGATCCCTTACTTTAAGGAAGTATTTAAACAGGACTTAATTCGAAACTCATCGTCCATTTTAACTAAAAGGGTAAGATCAAATTCCTCAACAACATATATTCCACCCTGCATCTGCAGCTACATGAGCCAGTAGAACAACTAAAACTCCCGCTGACTTTCTTAGTGCTCTGTCACACTAAAACCTCTCCTTATTTCTTATATTTTCATAACCCTATATTTGATGGCACTTTAGGGTGGAGTATTGTGACGAACATTTATATTAGTAAAATTTAAAACATTTAAATTTTAAATTTATAAATAACAGTAAAGTTATTGATGGAAGCGGAAAATAGAAACACGAGAATTTAGCATAATAGACACAGCCCAAGTTACACGAACTAGACATTCATGAAATGCAACAACGTCATTTTGTGTCCTTCAAGTCTGAATCTAACATCTACGATAGCGTCTTAGGCCTTTCATATTAACTTAAGTAGAGAATCAATATATAAGTTTTATCTAGAGTAAATCGAGAAAATCTCCATGGCCGCCGTCGGAAATTGAGTTATAAGGCGGGCGCTTTAACAACTAAGCTAGAATTGGAAAAATTAAGATTTGTCACAAACGCTGTTTACTGGATTATGTAAATGCATAAGCCCAGATAATAAAGAGCGAGATCTTCAAAATGTTAGCTTTCTTTTCAAGCTGGATAAGAACTGATCGCCCAATTCGTTGTGCTGTTTCTCCAATGTTGTAAAAAAAAATTTTAGAATGGTATACGCAGCAAGTATAAGTGCTCGTTTTGACGACTAAGACCTTTGATAGCAATATCGTATAGGTTTTAGAACATTAATGATTTCATCGCAATGCTTTTCTTCTGCGTTAGAAGTGGCCATAAACTGTAAATTGAACGTGTAGACCGTCTTAAATTGTAGAATGTGTAGACTGTCTCAAAAGTACAAAAAAAAAATAAATTTGTATATTCTACAAAACGGATTCAACCAAATTAATGTTGTTCAATTGACACTACGTTATTTCATAACCACGATCACCACCATCCTCTGTTAATTAATTGTATCAAACTAGAAATGTTTTTCATTTTCGTTGCTATCAATTTTTGGATTAGTTCTGGACGATTATTTGTTCATTCAAAAATGCGATGGTCCATGAAAATTGGCATTTATAATTTTTCAAGTTTTCGGTTGGATAAATCAATTATTGCTGGATTCAGAACATATTTTCCATGATAACGGATCTTTGTAATATTAACAGCCCGTTTTCTTAATTATTTGATAAATTTCATTGAAACTCTTGAATAAATAATTGAAACTCTAAAGAAATAAACGCTAAATAAATAAAATAAAAACGTACACAGGAAAACAAAAACATTTATAGCTTCTGTTCACTTAATAGTAACAAAAAAATAGAAGCACTTTTAGACTTATTAATCAAGGATAATCAAGTATAGTCTTTGACATGATATTTTAGGTAGAAAAATTTAAAAATATTTGATCTGGCAAGGTCGCCATGTTGTTTTTTATTTTCTATTAAAACAATTCTTCTTTTACTTACATAAAACAGTCTCAATACCATCCAATTTAAGCTGATGACATCATACAACACAATTAAATTCATCAAAACCGACCACACAGCACTTTACATCCCTAAATTTCGTTCCATTCTTGTACAACCAACTAACAACTTATAACTTTTAATTTTATTTTATCGCCCAAATTAGCTTAAAATTTAACACGAGGTTATGTTTCATTTTATTTCATTTTTTTAGTCTTCATTTACGTATCATTTTCATCTCGTCATCATCTCATTTTTGTTGTTACTTTCAGATGCGGTTAAAACCTCTGAAAAAAATTCTGTTGATACAACAAGAAAACCGAAAAAAATTTATTATTATTAAAATATAAAAATGGATCGTAAAATTGTTGTTGGCTTTTATTCAAATTTTTATTTTCATCTTCTGTTGTTTTGTTTTCGTTGTTGTGAAAATGAAATGAGCAATGTGAAGAAAATAAAATTATATCAAGAGGGAATAAGGAAGCTGGATACAGATACAGATAGGAAGACAAAACACAATAACAACAACTGTGTAAAATGTAAGATTATTTGGAAAAACAAAATGCGAATATAATAAAATTGCCAACTGTTTTGTTTTCGGAAATAAACAATATAAATAAATAAAAACTGGAATGATGAACGATTTAGTATTTACATTTTCGCGGATTTTAGCGCTTTTGCTCGTTGCTAATAGAAAAAATAATAAGTGTTAAACAAAGCTGTAGGAAAGTTCTCTACTTAAAAACACTGTGTCAATATTTAAAAATGAAAGAAATGTACCAAAACATTGAAATTTAAAAAAAAGTAAACGAAAAAGAAAGGATAAGGATTTATTTTTTGTAAAAATAAAAATTTAAGCGTGAAATAAATTTATTAGTTTTTTTTATTCGGTGTTGCGATGGCGCCATGGGGAAATGAATATATTTTTTATATTTTGTGGTTCCGTAAATTTTCGGTTTATTTTTATTATATGTTTTAAACATTTTTTATTTTCCATGTTTCTTAATCATTTGATAAATTTAAAACTGAAAAAGTAAGATTTCATTGCCATTGCATTACCCTTGCTGGTATTATGTTCAGAAGTAATTAAAATTGATGATGTATTCAAAAAAGCTGCTAAAATCGTTAAACTTATTCGGGCACGTTGCGTAAACAATCCAGCGTTAATGGCATTGCTAAAAGATGTAGAATGTGATAACGAAGGTTTTCCATATTATACCGAAGTGCCTTCGAATCATAAGTTTTAAGAAGAGTTTTACAGGCGTTGGACGAAATTAAAGATTCTAGTCCCTGGGCCATCGCCAATTTCATTTAAGGATCAACACATATTTTATACTTCGTAAGGCGCCTTTCCTTGACGAGTCTGAAGACTTTTGTTCTGCCATTTACCTCAATTCAACCGCCTTTTTGTTCGGAAAGCTCCGAAACATGCTGATTGCCCGGGATTTTGTAAACTTGCTACCACAATTTTTTTTAACTATGGGGGTGGAAATTTGTTTTGGAGGGTAACCTTGTCCGACAAAAATGTGTCTGCTATTGTCGAGTCTGACAACTGACATTTTGGCATGTTTGGGTTGTCGGACTCGACAATAGCAGACACATTTTTGTCGCACAAGGTTACCCTCCTGTTCTAAAACAAATGTCCACCCCCATAGTTAAAACCCCAATAGTTAAAAAAAATGTTAGGAGCGAATTTACAAGATCCTGGGCAATCGGTTTTTTTCCAAGATTTCTGAACAAAAAAGCAGCCAAATCGAGGAAAATGGCAGAACAAAAGTTTTCGGACTCGTCAAGGACAGGCGCCTCACGAAGTATAAAACATGTGGTAATCATCAAATGAAATCAGCGAGGGCCCAAAAAATATTATGACTGCTCTGAACTAAAAAAGTTGATTGGATACAAGATTGTAAGACTATTTTGCTTAAAGCTCCAGAGTTAAAATTTGAAAAATATGAAAAACTACTGAAAATGTTGGTAGATGCTTTTGAATAGAGGTTTTCAGATTTTCAAAGGAGTGAGTTTCATTTCAATATTTTTTGTTCTCCGATGTCTGTTGACATTGAAAATATTGACTCTAATTTGCCAATGGGCTCGAGCAGAAATTAGTTAGGGAAAGCCTAAATACAATCAGGGAGTGATCCGGGCCAGAAATGACAAGCTTTATTAAAGCAATCTGATGTTGGCCTTTTCCGGGCCTGAATTAGAATACCCTTTTAGAGTTAACCTTATTTGGTTATACCCGTCCCGGATGTGGCTTTTCGAATTTCACCTCTGGTTTGGTAGTCTGATCAGGGCCTGATACAAAATGCCTTACTAGGGTTTGCCCTATTTAGTTTTATATGATGAACTTGATCAGGCTCTGATCCGACTATTCCAATCAGAGCTTGATTGGGAAAAAGTGTTACACTCATGATCAGGGCCCTATCAATCTAGGACAGTCCTTATCCGTGCCATATTTGAACCCTAACAAATTGCTGCTCGGGGAGCTTATAGCACTTCGATGCGACACGCTATTAAAACATAAAATATAAGGAAATTGGTATTCCAGAGTTTTACGATTATTTATCTGCAGACCGTTGCCCAAGAACTCGAAATTTTGTTATACGCATATTATCCATGTTTGGTAGCACGTATATACGTGAACACATTTTTTCACAAATAAAGATGAATAATGATGAATAATATATGTTGACTGAAGAACATTTAGCATCCTATTAAAAATTACATCAAGCCAAAAACTAATACCAAATTTTGATTTAGCAAAAAAAACTGAATCAGTAAATATATTTTTAAAAACTAATAAATTTCTATATAAACATTTTTGTTTTGTTTTCTTTAACAAATCTAAAATTTTTAATAAAACCAAGAATATGTGGCCGGCATAAAGCTTCGGAAAATAATTTTCGAAAAATTTGGCCCGTATACCGAAATGAGTTTGACATGCCTGATCTATAGAAATAGTATGGTTTTCATTAATATTTACAATAGTTGCTTGGCGCAGTCGTTTAGCATATTCATTTACACGGGGATACAAATTTTGTAACTTTAATTTACTTCACAGATTTCGTTAATTTTCTAAGATAACATTTATTTCTGTTTCTGAATTTTGACTATTTTTAATGCTTTATTGTATTGATGAAATTAATTCTTGAAGCTATACAAAATTTAAATTTCTACAATACCAGTATTATTTTAACGAACTTTTTCATTATTTTATATTCTGTGTGCATAAGATTATTTAGTAAAGCATATTTAATGCGAAAATGATTTAATTGTATCAAAATCGGTATAATTATAATGCACTACAACAATGCGGGTGGTGCTATAAAAAATATCATATATTTCAACACATAGCTTGTTTCTACATATGTTGATCGTTCCTCCAATATGTAAATTATAATATGAAAATGTTTATTCTCCACACTCAAAAAAATAAAGGAAGCTTTTAAAATATTTTATAAATATAGAACACCCAAAAATGTTGATGGAACTTCAACCTTTTAGGTAGATTTCATATAAAAATCTACCTATTGCAATGGGCTTCATCTCGGAATTTCGGAAAAATTTTGATGCCAAACGACTATATGTGATAAGCGGAGATGGAAAAACAAAAAAAAAAAAAAATTATATATATATATATATATATATATATATAACGATATGAGGTATAACGGAATTTAGCGGCACTCTCACGGTCGCATTTTTCGACCTACACCAAAATAATTTTCTGTGTATGTTTCGGCAAATAATGTCTTGGACAAGTTCGTGAACTGGCCATATCCGGGTACCGGTTAAGCGGCTAGAGCCTAAAAAGTCGAATAATCTAGGGCGCTATAACTTCCGTTTTAATAATAATATTTTAATAAAATTTAAAAATATTGAATATTTGAACCTTTTTCTATCATTTTTATCTAGATGACAACTTTGGCGTTTCAGGTTCCTCAAAAATCAGCTGTTTTAAAAATTTACTAAACTTTGCTGCCCTTGATCTAGCTGAAATGGCCAAGCTCATATTTGAAAACTTTTTTTCACGTACTTCAAATATAAATCTTTCCAGAATTTAAAAAAAAAATGATCCAAGTCCAGAGGTTGAGCCGCTAAGTTTGTTGAAACCAATACAAACGCAAACGGCTATGCTTTCATCATTTTTGAGTTTATGTTGTTTAAACTCCTATTTTCTCTTAGATACATTTTTCATTTATAACGTCAGAGATTTTCAACATTCTAACAAAATAGGTTCCAATTTTATAAGCATTATACTACACCTATTGTGTGAAAAATCTAAAGCCAGTGAATACCACTAAGAAAATTATAAAAACCGAAAAAAATTGAAAAATAAATAAATAAAAACACAAAACAAATCATATCTAAATTCATGCATACAATGGGCGCTTAAAAAATTAAGTATATGAAACGTATTTTTACCAATTAGATAATTAGACTAAATAATTACAGATAAGTGTTAAACTTATAAACATTAAACAAAATAACCGTAATCCCAAACAACCTTAAAATAAATTTATTGTAGATAGATAAAACTACATACATCACCCCTAAAATCAAATTAAAGTTTTTTTTCTTTGTCTATTTAAAAAAAAAACAAAAATTGTGGGAAAATGAAAAGAAGGAGTTAAGTATTGGTTTTTGTTTATAGGTATTTGTTTTGTTTTCGAATTGTTTAAAAAAAACAACATTTGAATATTATGAGATTGATAATGTTTTTCTAATATTTTTTTAGCTAGATTTTTTTATAGGTAGATTTCATAGAAAAATTATATTTTCTATTTACCAAAATGAATTGCATTTTGGGTTAAACTAAATTTCCAAGCGGTTTTTAGAAGATTGCATATATTTAATGAGGTATTTACTTTTATGTAAGAAAATGTTAGTAAAATATGTGAAATAGAGAGATAATAGATCTGCAAATGGAAATGATAATTAAAACAATGTGTGTATGGAAATTGTTCTTAACTTGTTGAAAATATTGGTTGGAAAAAATGTTTTGCGTTGTTGTAGTTGTATGCACCTATATATGTGATGTATGCGTATGGATAGTTGTAATCATATTGGAAGCAAAAAATGGTTTAAAAAACCGTTGAAATTATGCAATGGTAATTATCACCTTATAATCGTTTCTAAATTAGTTTAAACTAGACTGTTAGAAGTGTTAGTTGCAACAAAAATTATAAGTCAACAAAATAAGAATAATTATTTTAATTATTTGATATATAATTATTTAATGCTAAAGTCGTGTTTCAAATGTTTTCGGTGAAAATTTCCAACTTCCTACGAAAAACAACAAAAAAAAAATCTTGTACTCTACCTCAGTGGCGGTAATTAAATTTTTTTAGGTAGATTTCGCATAATTTTAGTTAATTTTATATCTATTTTAATTAATTTTACATTCATTTCCATTAATTCACAATATGTTTTTTAAAATGAATTGTTAGTTTTATTTGTATCTAATGTTAGTTTTTTTTAAAGTAATCTGATAAATCCGATTCTAATTGCACACATAACTGTCTGATCCCGAAATCTACCTATTTCTAGCGGATATACCTGCCGCTCGGACTTTTTTCTCTTCAAACATAAAAATAACTTGTAAACCAAATAAATTTAGGTTTTTTCAAAAAATTTTTTTTTTGCAATTCACAATTCACTTAGTAAACTAACAAAAATTTTGTAAGTTGTACCTATATTCCAAAAAATTATAAAATTCACATAGATTTTTTCTTACTTGAGTGCAGAGTCACCGTACTTTAATGCAATGAATAGATACATACATTTTCTTTATCTTCATTCAATAAATTTATTACCACAATCGTTTTAACCGTGTTTAATCAACGAATGAATCGGCTTTTGATGAGTTGACAAAAATTGAACAGTTGATAAGCATTGTAAATCGTTTTGTTATAATCAACCTCTTGATTGTTTTCACGCCACTATATTCCAGAATTGCGTTATTAATCTCGGTTGTAAAAATGCTTTTAAATGGGATGCTTTTAGCAGCATTAACATTTTTAAAGTTATCAAGGTCAGTGCTATAGAATGTTTAAACGTTAACAAATTTTTGATGACGTTTTTAACATAAAGCAAAAATCACAGTAAATTTTATCTACAACAGAACAGCCACAGATTCACACTCTATATAGACGGAAATCATCTAATAAGAATTAATCATGTTTTTATACTGAATGTCTTTAATAAACTAGTGTTTGATTGAGCAGTGGGAGAAGAGAGAACATCAACAAGATCTCTTTTACAATTTTGTACTCTCATGGTATCTCATTTAAAAAAATTGGAAATAAATTTATAATTGACGAACAAAGTACTTATAATTCCTTATTTATCATCACATTGAAACGAAAGTACAACAGCACTTTGTTGCTGGGGTGTTTAATAATATAGTTTGTCCTCGAGTAAAACCTTAAAAATTTGAGACAGAATAAAATCTATTAAACATGAAAGCCATAAAAAACTTTATTTATCCATTATACATTAATTTGACTTCTTTCGATTAATAAAGGAAAATTTCATTTAGTTTTTAAATTAATTTTAAATAAGATTACGCGTATTTATTTTAAACTTTTTGTATGTACTATGTTCATATACAGACAAATAAATTTAATCATTTTGTTGCGCTAATTCAAAAATCGCAGCGCAACACAGTACAGTTTTGATTATTCGTTAGTTTAAAAATAATGCATATACTATAATTGTTTTAAAAGCACACAAATAAATTTAATTTTTATAACGTCAAAGGATGAAATAATTTTAAGCTAATTAAACTTTAAATTTCTTAATTTTAAAATTAACTAAACAACCAGAAAATTCGTTATAAATTTTGCATAAAGAAAATTCGTAGTGCATCAGTTGTGCGGCTTCTTATGCTCACAATCTTACTAAAATATTTATACAAATTATTGTTATTAATATTTGAGTTTATGAGATAAAATTTAAAGCAAATCAACGAATTTAACCAAATAAATAAAAATTCACGTTATAATTCATCAAAATATTTGTAAAGAACTGCGTATACAACGGTTTTATAAAAACAAATAAAAATACCCGTTTGTGCTTACTAAGCGAAGAGTAATAGCGAATGTGATAATTGGGGCATATATAAGTCAAAGCCTCTGCTTCATAGTTTTGTGTCATATCTAGTCAGACTTGAATGATTTGGTTCATAAAAATTACAAAAAAAGATAGTTTTAACAAATTTTTTTGTTTATATTACAAAAATAATTTCCATTTTTTCAAAACAGTGTTAACAATCTCCAAAAAATTCACTTATTTTATTACAAGCACGTTGAGTATAGCGTTGAATGTGCAATAAATTTTTCCTATAATTTATTTTTCCTTCTATTTCCCTGATTATGTCGTATTTGGCGGCTCATCAACATTCACAAACGAAAATTATTAACATAAAAATGGAGATTATATGTTTTTATTATTTCGAATTTTTTTTTCTGGTTTTTGATGACTTCCACATTTTCATTTAAAAATACCTCGTTCCTTTTAACGAAACAACAAAAACATTTTTTTTTGTGTTTTTTAATGATTACAGCATTGGTGGATATTTTCATTTTTATCTTCCAAAAAAGTATCACATAATTTTCTCTAAATCTTATCTTCATACTTATTTTTTTTGTTTTATTACAACAATTCTTATTTGGTTTGTTGGTTGTTAGTTGTATAGCGTAAAAAGTTATAATGGTACCGTGGCATAAAAAGTTTATTAATATAATTAAAATTGCAAATCACAAACAAAATAAATTAATTCACAACAATGTAGTTCAATGTTAATGTTTCTAACAGCAAATATATCAAGTAAATTGTCACATGTTGGTAGTTATATGTATGTTTATTAAGAAAGTAAAAAGGCAACAAAAAACCTATGCTCACACACTAAATGTTTTCAAAAGACAACACCAAACGTTAAAAACACATAAAAAGATCAGATGGCGCACAGTTAAAAAAATACAGCAAGAACAATAAAGTACTACTACAATGGTGGTCTTGTAAATGAAAAACAAAAAAAACAAAACTAATAAATTTTCTTATTCGTTTTGACGAAGTTAATAAATTTTCTTTCTTTTTTTTCAAATACTTTAGAGGTAATTAAGACACATTTTCGGATATGTGTTTTTTTATGTTCAATTTTGTTTCGTTTGAAATTGTATCAATGTTATTTTATTTGTTTATATGATGATTAAGATGATGATGATTATGATGATGCTGATGATGAGATGGGATTATCAAGCGGAATACATTGTTTTAGTTAATATTTTTGGATTCATGTTGTATGTATACGGAATTGTTGAGTGATTTATTGTTAACAGAAAAAAAATAGAAATGCATAGAGATTTTTATGGGAAATAGTTCAATAGTTTGTTAGACTTCAATAGTTTGTTTATGTACTTCGCTATTCTGTATGTTGGTGCTGTGGTGAAATTAATTAATGGTCTTATCGGTGTATCTGGTTTGTGTTTTTTTGGTAATCCTCTTATATTTAGTGCTGTTGGTTTTATCATTTTGTTATACCTTATGTTCTTATCACTTAATATGATGATAACAGCTATTCAGTAAAAAATAACACAGAATTAATCAAAAGAATAAAACCAATAAAAACACCTCACAACGCAAAATTAGCATCGTTTGACATAACCATCATGTATTCTAACATACCAATAAAAGATACAATAAATATAACAAAACATATTTTAATAAAAAATGGTTTAAACCCAACAGATACACAAGAAATAATAAATATAATAACCGAAATAACAAAACAAAACTATTTCACACATAACAATGAGTATTATCAACAAAGAGAAGGATTACCTATGGGGAGCCCACTTTCTGGAACTTTAGCCGAAATATATCTCAATGATTTTGAAACAAAATATATAAATAATAACATAAATCCACACAAAGAAAAAATCATTTATTGGTATCGCTACGTTGATGATATAATTTTATTATTTAAAGGAACGAATAGGCAGCTTAATCTTTTACACCAATACATAAACAGCATAGAACCTAGAAATTTAAAGGATAAATTCACGTTAGAAAATGAAGAAAATAACACAATAAATGTTTTGGATTTATCAATCAAAAATGTAGATTCAAAACACACATTCAAAATATTCCGAAAAGCAGCCCAAACGGATCAAACAATAAATATTAAATCACATCATCCATACCAACATAAACTAGCTGCATACAACCACATGATCAATAGATTGAACAACATACCAATGAATGCAGAAAATTATCAAGACGAATTAAATAACATAAAATACATAGCCAGTAAAAACGGATATAAAAACGAAATAATTGACACATTAAATAGAAAACATAAAAACAAGAAAAATTTGCAAACCCTAACAAAGTTGAAAAACAAAAATAACTTAGCAGGAAAAAAATACATAGGCGTAACATATAATAAAACAACATTCAACATAATGCAAAAAACTTTAAAAAATATGGATATAATGCAGCTTACAAAAAACAAAATTAAAATAGAAAATTACCTAAAAACCAAAAAAAACCAAACCTTAGACACAGGTGTTTATAAAATTACCTGTGAAGACTGCAGTAAATTTATATAGGCCAGACGGGGTGGTCCTTCACTTAAAGATTTATTGAACACACCAGTGAAATTAATAAGGGCGATCCAAAATTCAGCTATGCCCAACATTTAAAAATAAAAAAACACAAATACACCAATATAAACACAAATTTAACCATATTACATTAAAAAAGAAAAGAACAACATCTAGATAGATTGGAAGAAATAGAAATATATAAACATAAAAACAATAGAAACATTTTAAATGATAAAATCAACACTAAAACTAACAAAATATATGACATAATAATAAAAAATAGCAGTTGAAATGTTATATAAGTAATAGTTTAAGCAAAAATTGTAATAATAATTTAAGAACTGAGGATGACGTAAGTCGAAATCGATATTCAATAAAATAAAAAATCAAATTCAAATTGTTACAATAAGGAAGTATAAATAAAATAAAAAATTAAAAATAAACAGTAAAAAGTATATTTTTAAATATTGCGTTTTAATTCAAAAGTGGCAAAAGCACACAAACAGTGAATAATATGGAAAAGCATAATAACACATATGTGCCCATAATTATGAAAGTGGTCTAAGTCATACATTTCTTGTTTTGAGATATTTAAAGGTTTGTAAATGATTAAATTAAAAAACATTTCTATGAAAAATTTTATTTTAGGGCTTTGTTAGTCTTCAATAATGAAAGTTTATTATGCAGGTGAAATTTTGTATAAATCTCATTCCGAAATATGCTTTTTACAGTTTGAATTGATTTAGACCATTTTCATAATTAAGTGAACGGCGTATAAATGACTTAACGCAAAAGCAAACTTCGAAATTCTAACGTTGTTTATTAATTATTTTCACAACTCATTATTTTGTCACCATTAACTTTCACTTAAAAAAGAACAATTTTGACATTTAGGAGGAACAGCTCATTTTTATGGGCTTATGGTCCGACGATATAAAAACTTTGCAACACAACGTTTTGGCAATTATTTTTGACATTTTGTTCGACTTTTTTGTTTTTTTATCTTCAAATTTGGCCTTAGATTACTATCATAATTAACTCTAGATGAATTACATTTTTGTTGAAATAATAAGTATTCTATAACGGATTTTTTTTACAATATCGCACAAATTACATTAGACTAATTTAGTTTGAAGCAAATTGATGCGATATAACGGATAAACTCATTTTTTTCAAATTTTGACTTAGACCACTTTCATAATTATGGGCACATATAGTAAACTAATTGCTTAAATGGCACCTTGGGTCCAATTTTTAAAATAGTTTCCTGTAACAACAAAGCAATAGTAAGGAAAGTATTAATTGAAAGTAGTATTGTAGGAAAATAAATTTCTAAGATAGCCTGATATAGAATCCTATTCCTTTTCGTAAAGATTGTAATGAACACTAATCCTGATAGTGCAATTACTGTCAGAAACATTAGGCGAACTGTGGGCCTTGCGAGGTTTAATTTCGACTAGCTTCAACCTTGTGGTTTCGAGAACGGAATTACATCGGTACCCATAGTCATTATACCATAGACTCTGACGACCTCTACAGTCAGAGGAACCAAGACCGTCACACACACACACATACATACACACACACACACATACATGAACATGGACAGTCATATAGAATGGCAAGCGAAATGGGAAGCTTCAACGAACGGACGATGGACCTTTGTGATGATCTCTGACATAAAAACATGGACATCAAGAAAACACTGTGATGTCCACCATCATTTAACGCAGATGATCTCAGGCCATGGATGCTTCCTTGAGTACTTATACAAGTATAAGCACGTAACGAACCCATACTGTCTCTACTGTGAGGGTAAAGCCGAGAACGCTGAGCACGTGCTAATCGAATGTGGAAGGTTTGCAAATTCGAGAAGACTGATTGAGCAGCGTATGGGAGAGTCAATCACTCTGCATAGCCTCATGCAATTTATGCTGAGCTCTAAATTCAACTGGGATATAGCGAATGAGATCATCATAAGTATGATGAAACGAATGAGACGAGACGAACGAAGAGCAGCCATGCACAACACTACACAGCGAAACCACGACAGCACATAATCGGAAGAGTACTACACTCAACCCCTGCCCTGCGAAGAAATGCCTTAATTGGTGTACCGCAGGGATACAACAGGACCACAAGAGTAAGGGAGATGGTTTTACCCGATAAAAATCCGCGCGTCACGTCGGAAAAGTCGGGTTCCCTGACCTTTTTGAAACTTTCCATCTTCCTACGTAAAAAAAAAAAAAAAGAGACACACACTGACACACACACTATTTTAGTATATTCATTAAATATTATTACATGCAAAAGTTGAAATATTACACTCGCCCCATCAGTTCATGTTTGATCCCACTCTTCACCGTTTTCCTCCGTAGCCGATCAAACTAGGCTACTCATAGCACTTAAAATACAATGTTTGCCCCATGTCAACAAAAAATTTATTTTAAGACAATAGTTGCGCAGTGTACAGGCGATAGTTGAATAATAAAAAAATTGTTACACTGCTGATGGTGACAATATAAATATCGGTGGTTACTATTGACCGCTCATACTATCGAGGTTGCTGGTATTTTTCCACACAATTTTATTGATTAAAATCTGTGATTCTACCTTCCAAACTAGGACATTGACGAGTTTTGCTTGTCTCAATCTTATAATGAGTTTCTAATTTTATTTTTATGTATTTATTATTTGTATTTATGATGAGACCCTAATATTATTTATAATTAAAACATTTGTGACCACGTTTTTTTTTAATTTCAAGGAGATCACATATAGCAGAAAAGCTAAAAGAAAAGCCACATCAATTTAAACAGGTGGTGCAACTGTATGAATATAAATTATATATTTATTTGGGATTTTTTTGTATATATATAAAATATATGTATTTATCTTCTTATATATTAATACGCTAGATTAAAACTTTGTGGAGCATAAGGCTTTTTTATTCGCAGATGGATTCAATTCAAATTTTCACAGCTAACTGATATTAGTGTAACCTATATTGGGATCCGGATTCAAACAAATCGGATCATAAATAAAAAAGTTATTATATACGGAAAACTTTTTCTATACATATGCATTATAAGTTTACATACATATAAAAATAGATTTGCTATCGAACAACGAACAACAAAAACGAAACTTAAAACTTTATTTTGTTATTCTTTTTTATATTTAATTTTTTCTCAGCTGTTAGTATATTTATTTCTTTGAATGTGAATAAACGTACATATTGTTTTTCTATGTTTTAAATTTCATTTCGAATTTTTTCTTATGCGTAAGATAGGTTTTGAGTTAGATCGTGTGAATCCTTTTGTTCGTTCTTTTAAATCAATGCATGAATTTTGTGAAAGACCTGAGAATGTTACTGCTGATGTGTCAATGGTTATAAAAGTTAACAGAGAATGTGATATTCGTCGTTTTAATGATGCTGTTCAACCTGATGTGGTTGCTATTTTTAAAAATGATGAATTTTGTTAAATTTGTCAGATGAAGATAGAATTGATGGAAATGAAATGATTAATAAATTTGTATGTACTGAAATCCCTGATCCCATTCTTTTTCCTAAATTACATGAATATGTGAAACGTCATATGATGCATGAACCATGTGGTGCTCTAAATCCCAATTCTGTTTGTATGAGAGTGGTAAATGTAGTAATAATTTTCCAAAACCTTTTTCTGAAAATATTAAAGAATATGTGAATGGTTATCCTTTGTACCGTCGACGTGATAATGGTATGAGTGTTGATGTACGTGGTGCATCTCTTGATAATAGATATGTTGTTCCGTATCTTCTTATATATTAATACGCTAGATTAAAACTTTGTGGAGCATAAGGCTTTTTTATTCGCAGATGGATTCAATTCAAATTTTCACAGCTAACTGATATTAGTGTAACCTATATTGGGATCCGGATTCAAACAAATCGGATCATAAATAAAAAAGTTATTATATACGGAAAACTTTTTCTATACATATGCATTATAAGTTTACATACATATAAAAATATATTTGCTATCGAACAACGAACAACAAAAACGAAACTTAAAACTTTATTTTGTTATTCTTTTTTATATTTAATTTTTTCTCAGCTGTTAGTATATTTATTTCTTTGAATGTGAATAAACGTACATATTGTTTTTCTATGTTTTAAATTTCATTTCGAATTTTTTCTTATGCGTAAGATAGGTTTTGAGTTAGATCGTGTGAATCCTTTTGTTCGTTCTTTTAAATCAATGCATGAATTTTGTGAAAGACCTGAGAATGTTACTGCTGATGTGTCAATGGTTATAAAAGTTAACAGAGAATGTGATATTCGTCGTTTTAATGATGCTGTTCAAACTGATGTGGTTGCTATTTTTAAAAATGATGAATTTTGTTAAATTTGTCAGATGAAGATAGAATTGATGGAAATGAAATGATTAATAAATTTGTATGTACTGAAATCCCTGATCCCATTCTTTTTCCTAAATTACATGAATATGTGAAACGTCATATGATGCATGAACCATGTGGTGCTCTAAATCCCAATTCTGTTTGTATGAGAGTGGTAAATGTAGTAATAATTTTCCAAAACCTTTTTCTGAAAATATTGAAGAATATGTGAATGGTTATCCTTTGTACCGTCGACGTGATAATGGTATGAGTGTTGATGTACGTGGTGCATCTCTTGATAATAGATATGTTGTTCCGTATCTTCTTATATATTAATACGCTAGATTAAAACTTTGTGGAGCATAAGGCTTTTTTATTCGCAGATGGATTCAATTCAAATTTTCACAGTTAACTGATATTAGTGTAACCTATATTGGGATCCGGATTCAAACAAATCGGATCATAAATAAAAAAGTTATTATATACGGAAAACTTTTTCTATACATATGCATTATAAGTTTACATACATATAAAAATATATTTGCTATCGAACAACGAACAACAAAAACGAAACTTAAAACTTTATTTTGTTATTCTTTTTTATATTTAATTTTTTCTCAGCTGTTAGTATATTTATTTCTTTGAATGTGAATAAACGTACATATTGTTTTTCTATGTTTTAAATTTCATTTCGAATTTTTTCTTATGCGTAAGATAGGTTTTGAGTTAGATTGTGTGAATCCTTTTGTTCGTTCTTTTAAATCAATGCATGAATTTTGTGAAAGACCTGAGAATGTTACTGCTGATGTGTCAATGGTTATAAAAGTTAACAGAGAATGTGATATTCGTCGTTTTAATGATGCTGTTCAAACTGATGTGGTTGCTATTTTTAAAAATGATGAATTTTGTTAAATTTGTCAGATGAAGATAGAATTGATGGAAATGAAATGATTAATAAATTTGTATGTACTGAAATCCCTGATCCCATTCTTTTTCCTAAATTACATGAATATGTGAAACGTCATATGATGCATGAACCATGTGGTGCTCTAAATCCCAATTCTGTTTGTATGAGAGTGGTAAATGTAGTAATAATTTTCCAAAACCTTTTTCTGAAAATATTAAAGAATATGTGAATGGTTATCCTTTGTACCGTCGACGTGATAATGGTATGAGTGTTGATGTACGTGGTGCATCTCTTGATAATAGATATGTTGTTCCGTATAATATTTATCTTCTTGCAAAATTCAATTGTCATATTAACGTGGAAATATGTACGACTGTTAAAAGTGTGAAATATGTTTACAAGTATGTATATAAAGAGTATGATTCTGCCAATGTTGAATTGAGAGTGAATGGAGAGAATGCAGTGAATAATGATGATGCGATTTTTTTTTTTTTTTTTTTTTTTAATAAAATGTGTTGTGTAATAGGGTTTAGAATATGTGTCACAACAACACATAAATACCTTTTAAGACCTAGGTCTAGACCTGGGTCCCACAACAACTGGCGTTCTGAGGTGTAGATTAACGCTTTTTTTAAACATCTGTGGGTTGAAGCCACCTGAGACTAAGTGTTCCGGCAAACTATTCCATTTGTACGCAGTTCGGACAAAGAAGTCTCTCTGCGATCTGCCAGTATGACAGCGCGATTGTGGGAAATGAAATTCAAGATTTTTTGAATGGACGGTATGTTGGTTCGACTGAAGCTGCTTGGCGCATATTTGAATTTCCAATGCATTTTCAATCTCATACAATTATTCGACTTGATTGTCATTTGCCTAATAGACAAAATGTTTATATCAGGAATGGTAATGTGGCTGGCACAGTCGCAAATGTATCAAGAACAAAATTGTTAGCATTTTTCCATTTGAATTCCATTGATAATTTAGCTAATGAGTTTTTGTATACAGAATTAATTATGTTTGGTATGACCAAAGTAAATCGTGGAAAAGAAGACAACGTGGGGCTGATAAAGTTGTTGCTCGATTATATATGGTTACTCCAAAAGATATAGAATTGTTTCATATGCGTTTACTTCTGTTGCATGTTCGTGGTCCAAAATCTTTTTTTGATCTACGTATGTATGAAGGTGTACCCTACCCTGCTTTTGTTGCAGCATGTGAAGCTCGAGGTATTGCAACAAATGATAATGAATAGCGTGAATGTTTACTTGAAGCTTCAGAAATTCAATCACCAAAACAGTTTCGTCAATTATTTGCATTTATCTGTGGTTTGAATGTTCCTCCGAATGCTTTAGCTTTTTTTCTTGACAGCTCATGCAGGTTGTGGCAAAACTTTTGTTCAAACGGCAATCATTCATAAATTTAATTCACTAAATCTTTCGTGTATTGTAACTGCCTTCAGTGGTATTGCATCAACTCTTTTGATTGGGGGGCGAACTTTGCATAATGTTTTCAAATTACCAATTCCATTATTAGAGAATTCAATGCCAAATATAACTCCAAACAGTGTACATGGCACATATATTAATAATGCATCAATCATTATTATAGATGAAATTTCAATGTGTTCTATTCATGCTTTAAAATTAACTAGGAAGGCCCGGCGTGCTTCGCTACGCTTACAAATAAAGTTTTTGCGTAGACATTTTGTTGACGTAGAAGCAATGATTTCAAAAAGTGGTAATGAGAAATGCTACCATATAATTTTTAATTTTTCTTTTTAAATATATGAATGAAAAATAATCAGAACTCTAGCTGATCAGTTCGGATATATGAAAAATTAGCGAAGCTTACTTGAAAACTTATTTGATCGCTAATTTTTCATATGCTAATTTTTCATACGAAGCTTACTTGAAAACTTATTTGATCGCTAATTTTTCATATATCCGAACTGATCAGCTAGAGTTCTGATTATTTTTCATTCATATATTTAAAAAGAAAAATTAAAAATTATATGGTAGCATTTCTCATTACCACTTTTTGAAATCATTGCTTCTACGTCAACAAAATTTCTACGCAAAAACTTTATTTATAAGCGTAGCGAAGCACGCCGGGCCTTCCTAGTATTTATATAATTGTTTATGTGATATATTTATATATACATATATATTTATATTTATATAATTATTTTACTCTAATTGTTGCATATCAATAGGTCTTTTTTAAATTTATGCACTGAAAAAAAATGAAGAAATGACAACCTCATCTTGAAGTTGGAAGTTTATTATTTGTGCAAAGAAAAATTATTTACAAACAATTTCACCGTAATTGAGACAACTACACGATAATATTTTCCTAACAACAGAATGTGGTTTATTTAAAATATAAAGTGTTATATCCAATATAACAGTAGTTGAATAAAGTTATTAACTATCAGCCTGAAACAAATTTTCTTTGGGCTTATATCATGAATTTTTCATTTTAAAATTTAAGTTTTTGAGATTAATTTAACTATATTTTATTTTCACATGAATATTTCGTGAGATTGTCTCAACTACATCGGTTTATAATTGTACAGTGGTTGAAGCAATTTCGTAGTTCAATTCGCCATATCTGACCGGTGAGGTTGAGACAACTGCATTTCGATTGGAAATAGGACATGTTTTTTTCAGTCTGTCTATTCCTTTATTTTAATGATTTAATTACTTATTTTTTTAGATTCTTTTGCACTATAAGAGCAGTTACCTACAGCTTCTACTATTATATTGGGAGTTTCTATTCATACTCTAGTTAAAAATTTGCTTTTTTAGAAATAGATAGGAATTCAATAGGGATATCTAACCTAAATACATACTTTAATTGACAATTTATTATTATTATTTAACTGCTTTATTATTTTGTTTTAGAATAAATTTAATACCAAATTTATTATTTAATAATAAATAAATTTAGCTGATAGTCAGTTGAATTTTAAACTCAGTAATAAATTTTAAGGTATACATTTTTTTAAAAAAAATATTTTTAATGTTTTTTTTAATAAATTTGACATATAATTAATCTTATTACTAAAGATGTATAGGTAATAAAATAAAAAAAAAATATATACATAAAAAATTCACTCCTTATAATATTACATAAAACCATACAAAAAAATATGAAGGGGCTGAAATCTCACAGCTCTGAGATTTCAAGACTTCGGTCTGGGTTAAGGATTTTGATATAGTTTTCAGCCAAAAACTTTTATGAGGACATGGTTTTTAGTTTTGGGCTGCGATGTATATCAAACATAACTCTTTGTTAAGGTACAAGTATGTTTTTATCTCTGTTTAGAAATTTATAACAAAACTAACACGAAACATCAATACGTTCCCGGAAAATTATAACAGATCATATATTAACATTATTTAGTGAACAGATTATACAATCAGCAAACTTAGCGTTTCGAGAAAATATTTCAAAAATTAGTACAAAATCAAAGATTAAAACTTTTTTGAAAAACTCTAAAAATATTGCATAAATTATAACCAAATCAAAAATTGTAACTTTTTCCAAAATTATAAAAACTATAATAAAATAAAAATTTTAAATTTTTTCAAAACTCTAAAACTATTCCAAAAATTCTTACAAAATCAAAAATTGACTTTTTTTTCAAAATTCTAAAAATATATATAAAACTCAAAATTTTTTTGAATATTTCTTTTTCTATTTTTTTCAAAATTCTAAAAATATTCCTAAAATTAGAATAAAATCAAAAATTTAAACTTTTTCTAAATTTTAATAGTATTCCAAAAATTCTTAAAAATTTAAAAATTGAAACTTTTTCTGAAATTCTAAAAATATTGAAAAAATATTAACAATATCAAAAATTGAAACTTTTTCACCTATTGAATTGATTGTATATTATGGAGAGAAAAATCGCAAAGAAAACATATCGACAATATCGAATTGGTAAATGCGAGTCTAGTTATTGCAGATACAAGTGCTACGTAACAAGGTTTGCAGTTTTCTTTTCTTCACAAGCTCATATTGCAAACATTATACCAACGAAGACTTCGAGCTTATAAATGAATGGAGAGATCATAATATTAATGCGTTTAATTCAAGGGGGTTGGGCTGGTAAGTGTTTAGCTAAAGCATAGACTGTGCGTTTGATCCTCTCCTAAGTTCGTTAATAAATGGAGTGCCAGATCTGGCGCTTGCCATCAAGTGCTCAATACACTTCCTCGTTTTTTACGTGTGACTGAAGATGGAGGCTAAAATGGCCAATGGTTTGGGCTTGAGGTTAATACCCTCACCCTGAAAAAAACGTTAAAATTAGAAATCACAAAAAAATCAGACTCAGACAATAAAACGAAATTTTACCTGGACGTGAAAAACTACCAGACTACCGAAAGAGATCGTGACTAGTGCAAGAAATTAAGCTATACTGTAAAATGTTCATCCAGGTCAATGAGCGAACCTGGTACCTAAGTGTACTTGAAACATACAACAGTATTTCTAACATGGCGGTACATGCACGGGGGACTTTAATGTGCAAATTGGTAAAAATATCTTTAATAGAATTGCGCAGGTGGGTCCCAAAAGCATGTATTAGAATTCGAATGATAATAGCGTGAGATTTACTGAGTTTGCATTATCAAATAATTTGAAAATTGTAAGTATTTTCTTCCCACACCGAATTCATAAGCAAACTTGAATCTCACTGATTGGAAACATACGAAATGAAATTTCCCAAAAGCCCATGACGCAGCACGGAGGAACGGCACGTTTTTTTCGAGCGTTCTGGATGTGTGATCAGTTAGTGGTGCATATATTGGAAGTGACCATTTTCATGTTTGTGCAAAAATAACGTTCCACTTCCAAACCCAAGCATTGAAAAATCAGTCAACGGAATCGTTTCAGTAATCACTAGAGCATTCGGTTATTCGATATTTTGAGTTATCCGAATATCGAATAACTTTTTCTTTAAATATCCGAATATTCGGTTAGTATTCGAATAGTAAAAGAAGTACTAAGAACTATGAATAAAATCAAACAGCTGTTTACATATTATATATTTTATTTTATTTATTTTCTTGAAATATGCAAAAGAGAAGTGCATTTAGATGTTTAAATTTTAGACTAATTCTTATTTCAGATATCCCACCGTAGAGAAACCCCTTTCAGTTTTTGTTGAAGTGGGGCTGATAGTCAATGGAGCATTATTCAAATTGTCTAATTAATCTGTTCTTTTTTTGAACGAATTTAAATAACAAAAATGTTTTTCAAACTATTAACCGCGATTTTCATTACCATCACTGTTACTGTATCTCGTGTCGTGGAATCTCAAATCTGTAATTGAGCTAATCGCTAGTTGCAGCTTTTGTTGCAATATATTTTTACTTTGATTGTTGACTGCAAGTGCGTCATTTATATTACAAGATACCCGCAACTGGTTATCACTGTTTTCATCTCTAGGATCTGGTACATCTTTGAAGGCTGAGGAGACGAGAAAGTTTTCACAGCAGTTTTCTTTGCATAATCAAAATTTTCGTGTCAAGATATAGAAATAAGGTTATTAAGGTTGTTTTGTTTGTTCTCTGATCCATTTGTTTCCACATTTCGTTGAGTAAAATTTTACTTTAATCATGGTTCAGTTCCGTTAGATAATGAAATAAGAATTTGCATATTCCTTCGGCTGTCATAAGTGTTGAATTTTTTTCGCTAAGTCAAGCACTTTTTGTAATAAAATTATTTGCCTTAAACTATTGAAATTTCTTAGTTTCATAGTTTGAAAAAGGAATGATGGGATGGAAAACCATTATATTTGAAAAGAGATAAAAAATACTCGAATATTCGCGTATAAATATTCGAATAACGAATACTTAAATATACCCAAATTAATCGGATATTCGAGATTGTCTCAACTACATCGGTTTATAATTGTACAGTGGTTGAAGCAATTTCGTAGTTTAATTCGCCATATCTGACCGGTGAGGTTGAGACAACTGCATTTCGATTGGAAATAGGACATGTTTTTTTCAGTCTGTCTATTCCTTTATTTTAATGATTTAATTACTTATTTTTTTAGATTCTTTTGCACTATAAGAGCAGTTACCTACAGCTTCTACTATTATATTGGGAGTTTCTATTCATACTCTAGTTAAAAATTTGCTTTTTTAGAAATAGATAGGAATTCAATAGGGATATCTAACCTAAATACATACTTTAATTGACAATTTATTATTATTATTTAACTGCTTTATTATTTTGTTTTAGAATAAATTTAATACCAAATTTATTATTTAATAATAAATAAATTTAGCTGATAGTCAGTTGAATTTTAAACTCAGTAATAAATTTTAAGGTATACATTTTTTTAAAAAAAATATTTTTAATGTTTTTTTTAATAAATTTGACATATAATTAATCTTATTACTAAAGATGTATAGGTAATAAAATAAAAAAAAAATATATACATAAAAAATTCACTCCTTATAATATTACATAAAACCATACAAAAAAATATGAAGGGGCTGAAATCTCACAGCTCTGAGATTTCAAGACTTCGGTCTGGGTTAAGGATTTTGATATAGTTTTCAGCCAAAAACTTTTATGAGGACATGGTTTTTAGTTTTGGGCTGCGATGTATATCAAACATAACTCTTTGTTAAGGTACAAGTATGTTTTTATCTCTGTTTAGAAATTTATAACAAAACTAACACGAAACATCAATACGTTCCCGGAAAATTATAACAGATCATATATTAACATTATTTAGTGAACAGATTATACAATCAGCAAACTTAGCGTTTCGAGAAAATATTTCAAAAATTAGTACAAAATCAAAGATTAAAACTTTTTTGAAAAACTCTAAAAATATTGCATAAATTATAACCAAATCAAAAATTGTAACTTTTTCCAAAATTATAAAAACTATAATAAAATAAAAATTTTAAATTTTTTCAAAACTCTAAAACTATTCCAAAAATTCTTACAAAATCAAAAATTGACTTTTTTTTCAAAATTCTAAAAATATATATAAAACTCAAAATTTTTTTGAATATTTCTTTTTCTATTTTTTTCAAAATTCTAAAAATATTCCTAAAATTAGAATAAAATCAAAAATTTAAACTTTTTCTAAATTTTAATAGTATTCCAAAAATTCTTAAAAATTTAAAAATTGAAACTTTTTCTGAAATTCTAAAAATATTGAAAAAATATTAACAATATCAAAAATTGAAACTTTTTCACCTATTGAATTGATTGTATATTATGGAGAGAAAAATCGCAAAGAAAACATATCGACAATATCGAATTGGTAAATGCGAGTCTAGTTATTGCAGATACAAGTGCTACGTAACAAGGTTTGCAGTTTTCTTTTCTTCACAAGCTCATATTGCAAACATTATACCAACGAAGACTTCGAGCTTATAAATGAATGGAGAGATCATAATATTAATGCGTTTAATTCAAGGGGGTTGGGCTGGTAAGTGTTTAGCTAAAGCATAGACTGTGCGTTTGATCCTCTCCTAAGTTCGTTAATAAATGGAGTGCCAGATCTGGCGCTTGCCATCAAGTGCTCAATACACTTCCTCGTTTTTTACGTGTGACTGAAGATGGAGGCTAAAATGGCCAATGGTTTGGGCTTGAGGTTAATACCCTCACCCTGAAAAAAACGTTAAAATTAGAAATCACAAAAAAATCAGACTCAGACAATAAAACGAAATTTTACCTGGACGTGAAAAACTACCAGACTACCGAAAGAGATCGTGACTAGTGCAAGAAATTAAGCTATACTGTAAAATGTTCATCCAGGTCAATGAGCGAACCTGGTACCTAAGTGTACTTGAAACATACAACAGTATTTCTTACATGGCGGTACATGCACGGGGGAATTTAATGTGCAAATTGGTAAAAATATCTTTAATAGAATTGCGCAGGTGGGTCCCAAAAGCATGTATTAGAATTCGAATGATAATAGCGTGAGATTTACTGAGTTTGCATTATCAAATAATTTGAAAATTGTAAGTATTTTCTTCCCACACCGAATTCATAAGCAAACTTGAATCTCACTGATTGGAAACATACGAAATGAAATTTCCCAAAAGCCCATGACGCAGCACGGAGGAACGGCACGTTTTTTTCGAGCGTTCTGGATGTGTGATCAGTTAGTGGTGCATATATTGGAAGTGACCATTTTCATGTTTGTGCAAAAATAACGTTCCACTTCCAAACCCAAGCATTGAAAAATCAGTCAACGGAATCGTTTCAGTAATCACTAGAGCATTCGGTTATTCGATATTTTGAGTTATCCGAATATCGAATAACTTTTTCTTTAAATATCCAAATATTCGGTTAGTATTCGAATAGTAAAAGAAGTACTAAGAACTATGAATAAAATCAAACAGCTGTTTACATATTATATATTTTATTTTATTTATTTTCTTGAAATATGCAAAAGAGAAGTGCATTTAGATGTTTAAATTTTAGACTAATTCTTATTTCAGATATCCCACCGTAGAGAAACCCCTTTCAGTTTTTGTTGAAGTGGGGCTGATAGTCAATGGAGCATTATTCAAATTGTCTAATTAATCTGTTCTTTTTTTGAACGAATTTAAATAACAAAAATGTTTTTCAAACTATTAACCGCGATTTTCATTACCATCACTGTTACTGTATCTCGTGTCGTGGAATCTCAAATCTGTAATTGAGCTAATCGCTAGTTGCAGCTTTTGTTGCAATATATTTTTACTTTGATTGTTGACTGCAAGTGCGTCATTTATATTACAAGATACCCGCAACTGGTTATCACTGTTTTCATCTCTAGGATCTGGTACATCTTTGAAGGCTGAGGAGACGAGAAAGTTTTCACAGCAGTTTTCTTTGCATAATCAAAATTTTCGTGTCAAGATATAGAAATAAGGTTATTAAGGTTGTTTTGTTTGTTCTCTGATCCATTTGTTTCCACATTTCGTTGAGTAAAATTTTACTTTAATCATGGTTCAGTTCCGTTAGATAATGAAATAAGAATTTGCATATTCCTTCGGCTGTCATAAGTGTTGAATTTTTTTCGCTAAGTCAAGCACTTTTTGTAATAAAATTATTTGCCTTAAACTATTGAAATTTCTTAGTTTCATAGTTTGAAAAAGGAATGATGGGATGGAAAACCATTATATTTGAAAAGAGATAAAAAATACTCGAATATTCGCGTATAAATATTCGAATAACGAATACTTAAATATACCCAAATTAATCGGATATTCGAGATTGTCTCAACTACATCGGTTTATAATTGTACAGTGGTTGAAGCAATTTCGTAGTTTAATTCGCCATATCTGACCGGTGAGGTTGAGACAACTGCATTTCGATTGGAAATAGGACATGTTTTTTTCAGTCTGTCTATTCCTTTATTTTAATGATTTAATTACTTATTTTTTTAGATTCTTTTGCACTATAAGAGCAGTTACCTACAGCTTCTACTATTATATTGGGAGTTTCTATTCATACTCTAGTTAAAAATTTGCTTTTTTAGAAATAGATAGGAATTCAATAGGGATATCTAACCTAAATACATACTTTAATTGACAATTTATTATTATTATTTAACTGCTTTATTATTTTGTTTTAGAATAAATTTAATACCAAATTTATTATTTAATAATAAATAAATTTAGCTGATAGTCAGTTGAATTTTAAACTCAGTAATAAATTTTAAGGTATACATTTTTTTAAAAAAAATATTTTTAATGTTTTTTTTAATAAATTTGACATATAATTAATCTTATTACTAAAGATGTATAGGTAATAAAATAAAAAAAAAATATATACATAAAAAATTCACTCCTTATAATATTACATAAAACCATACAAAAAATATGAAGGGGCTGAAATCTCACAGCTCTGAGATTTCAAGACTTCGGTCTGGGTTAAGGATTTTGATATAGTTTTCAGCCAAAAACTTTTATGAGGACATGGTTTTTAGTTTTGGGCTGCGATGTATATCAAACATAACTCTTTGTTAAGGTACAAGTATGTTTTTATCTCTGTTTAGAAATTTATAACAAAACTAACACGAAACATCAATACGTTCCCGGAAAATTATAACAGATCATATATTAACATTATTTAGTGAACAGATTATACAATCAGCAAACTTAGCGTTTCGAGAAAATATTTCAAAAATTAGTACAAAATCAAAGATTAAAACTTTTTTGAAAAACTCTAAAAATATTGCATAAATTATAACCAAATCAAAAATTGTAACTTTTTCCAAAATTATAAAAACTATAATAAAATAAAAATTTTAAATTTTTTCAAAACTCTAAAACTATTCCAAAAATTCTTACAAAATCAAAAATTGACTTTTTTTTCAAAATTCTAAAAATATATATAAAACTCAAAATTTTTTTGAATATTTCTTTTTCTATTTTTTTCAAAATTCTAAAAATATTCCTAAAATTAGAATAAAATCAAAAATTTAAACTTTTTCTAAATTTTAATAGTATTCCAAAAATTCTTAAAAATTTAAAAATTGAAACTTTTTCTGAAATTCTAAAAATATTGAAAAAATATTAACAATATCAAAAATTGAAACTTTTTCACCTATTGAATTGATTGTATATTATGGAGAGAAAAATCGCAAAGAAAACATATCGACAATATCGAATTGGTAAATGCGAGTCTAGTTATTGCAGATACAAGTGCTACGTAACAAGGTTTGCAGTTTTCTTTTCTTCACAAGCTCATATTGCAAACATTATACCAACGAAGACTTCGAGCTTATAAATGAATGGAGAGATCATAATATTAATGCGTTTAATTCAAGGGGGTTGGGCTGGTAAGTGTTTAGCTAAAGCATAGACTGTGCGTTTGATCCTCTCCTAAGTTCGTTAATAAATGGAGTGCCAGATCTGGCGCTTGCCATCAAGTGCTCAATACACTTCCTCGTTTTTTACGTGTGACTGAAGATGGAGGCTAAAATGGCCAATGGTTTGGGCTTGAGGTTAATACCCTCACCCTGAAAAAAACGTTAAAATTAGAAATCACAAAAAAATCAGACTCAGACAATAAAACGAAATTTTACCTGGACGTGAAAAACTACCAGACTACCGAAAGAGATCGTGACTAGTGCAAGAAATTAAGCTATACTGTAAAATGTTCATCCAGGTCAATGAGCGAACCTGGTACCTAAGTGTACTTGAAACATACAACAGTATTTCTAACATGGCGGTACATGCACGGGGGAATTTAATGTGCAAATTGGTAAAAATATCTTTAATAGAATTGCGCAGGTGGGTCCCAAAAGCATGTATTAGAATTCGAATGATAATAGCGTGAGATTTACTGAGTTTGCATTATCAAATAATTTGAAAATTGTAAGTATTTTCTTCCCACACCGAATTCATAAGCAAACTTGAATCTCACTGATTGGAAACATACGAAATGAAATTTCCCAAAAGCCCATGACGCAGCACGGAGGAACGGCACGTTTTTTTCGAGCGTTCTGGATGTGTGATCAGTTAGTGGTGCATATATTGGAAGTGACCATTTTCATGTTTGTGCAAAAATAACGTTCCACTTCCAAACCCAAGCATTGAAAAATCAGTCAACGGAATCGTTTCAGTAATCACTAGAGCATTCGGTTATTCGATATTTTGAGTTATCCGAATATCGAATAACTTTTTCTTTAAATATCCGAATATTCGGTTAGTATTCGAATAGTAAAAGAAGTACTAAGAACTATGAATAAAATCAAACAGCTGTTTACATATTATATATTTTATTTTATTTATTTTCTTGAAATATGCAAAAGAGAAGTGCATTTAGATGTTTAAATTTTAGACTAATTCTTATTTCAGATATCCCACCGTAGAGAAACCCCTTTCAGTTTTTGTTGAAGTGGGGCTGATAGTCAATGGAGCATTATTCAAATTGTCTAATTAATCTGTTCTTTTTTTGAACGAATTTAAATAACAAAAATGTTTTTCAAACTATTAACCGCGATTTTCATTACCATCACTGTTACTGTATCTCGTGTCGTGGAATCTCAAATCTGTAATTGAGCTAATCGCTAGTTGCAGCTTTTGTTGCAATATATTTTTACTTTGATTGTTGACTGCAAGTGCGTCATTTATATTACAAGATACCCGCAACTGGTTATCACTGTTTTTATCTCTAGGATCTGGTACATCTTTGAAGGCTGAGGAGACGAGAAAGTTTTCACAGCAGTTTTCTTTGCATAATCAAAATTTTCGTGTCAAGATATAGAAATAAGGTTATTAAGGTTGTTTTGTTTGTTCTCTGATCCATTTGTTTCCACATTTCGTTGAGTAAAATTTTACTTTAATCATGGTTCAGTTCCGTTAGATAATGAAATAAGAATTTGCATATTCCTTCGGCTGTCATAAGTGTTGAATTTTTTTCGCTAAGTCAAGCACTTTTTGTAATAAAATTATTTGCCTTAAACTATTGAAATTTCTTAGTTTCATAGTTTGAAAAAGGAATGATGGGATGGAAAACCATTATATTTGAAAAGAGATAAAAAATACTCGAATATTCGCGTATAAATATTCGAATAACGAATACTTAAATATACCCAAATTAATCGGATATTCGAAAACTCGAATATTCGGATTTAAATGCTCTGTAATCACTAAAGAATGCAGAAACTGAAGAGAGAAATCAAAACCATATTTCCATATTGCCAAAACATTAGAGAAGTCAGAAACTATTTATGGAGATATCAATACGTTCTTCGATTACATTAGAAAATCGCAACCAAAAGCGTAAATAAAACATCCGTTTACCAAAACGTTTTAGAAGATTAGTCCATTTTTTGAAAGGTCAAACTAGCCAGTTTTTACCAAAAACGAAACAAAAGAATTGCACAAAAAATAACAAGTACAATTAATTCATTAATTTGCATTCTTAGAAATTTTAAATTAATTTAATTTCTTTCTATTGATTATCAATTAAATGTTAATTTTAAAATCTAACAAATCTAATTTAATTCCAATAAAAAAGCTAAAAAACTATGATCTTCCGTTCTTTTATTTATATCTTTATATAGTTATCATTAGTTTTTCTTACATCTAACTAAGATAAATGATTTACTTTTCTGCCCAATGACTAGACAAAACCAATTTTTCTACACATCCAATTACATTTTAATTTAATATTTCATTTCTGTTCATCTTCATTAGAATTACTTGTAATTAATTTTATCTAACGAACATTTTTTGTTTCTGACTGAATAGAAAATTTTGTTAACGGGTTAGATGAAAGAGAGAAGAAAAAAACTCGTCGTATATGGAGCTTTCAAGCTTATAATTATTTTGTTCATAATGATGTGTGTAAAAATAAATAATAAGTTAAATTAAGTTAAGTTGTTTTGAAATTTATGGGAGGAATTTCTATGTGCGATGGGTTTTAAATTATAATAGGAGAAGGTGTTGTTAGTTTTTGTGAAGATGAAAAATGATTGAATTTATTTTCTACAAAAACTTTTAGAAGTTAATAAATTTGAAACATCCTGTAACGAGAATTTGGATTTATTGTGATTTCAACTCGTTCTCGTACATTTTAATTTTCTCTTACAAAGTGGCTTAAAAATATATTTGTTTTGTTGGTCTTAATGTAAGTTATAACAAGTTCGAATATGCATGTTTCATTTATCATCAACACCATCAGCATGATTAATATACAAATATACAGTTACTCTCGAATTTTTTTTAACACATGCTCTATAGTTTATGAACTTTCAACATAGATTTTGAAAACTAAAGATCAACCACAAATTAAACTCAAAAAAATATATTATACTAAATGATTAAGTTGTTTTTAAATGTTATGTTTTAATTTCTTTATCCAAGAACAAAAAAATTTAGACCCGTCATAAAGGTGTTAAATGATGATGAACTATTGATTGTATTAGAAAAAGATTTATATTAGATTTAGCTTTTGTTTTTAGAAGATAAAACAAAAACTGAGTTGACCCATGAAGATCGTTTTTCATCATTATATGTAATCATCAAACGTATCAACATTGGTTATTATTACATGATTTCTTTAAATGTTCAACGGTCTTTTGAAAGTAATTTCGTTAGTATTTTTTTTCGTTTTTGAAGAAGTTTTAACAAAAAAAATTAATGATTTTTTTAAATGGATTTCGATGATGATGGGAATTATTTTATGATTTTAATGTATTTAGGTATGGGAGGTATCATTTTTATAATTATATATGTTCGTTGGGCAAAATTTTTATGCGATTTTTTGGTACCATATGTAACGACAGTTATGTATTGAGAAGGTCATATAGTGATTTAAATTTAATTATTGTGTAGTTTAATTATTGCTAGCTAATTATTAAAATATCTAAAGCCTTATTGCCGCTAAAGCACCGAAAAAAAAACAGTTATCTAAAGAAATACGGAGATATCAGTCAAAACCCACTACTCACTTTGAAGAGCGTAGCACCTTTTCGTATTTTATTTCGCGTATGGTTTTTGTTGTGACACATTAAAAATTTAAAAACATTTAAAAATAAACAAAATAAAATTAAAACTTAAAATAGATAGATTTTCCTATGAAATCTACATAAAACAAAACATGAATACACATTAAATGAGCTTACAATCAATTTGATTGCGCGTCTTTTAGTTAAAAATTAAAAAGAAAAAAAAATATTAAAATATTTGAACATTGGGCAGTACATTTGAATATTAGATGTTTACATCGAGTGAGTCTATCCATGCTACTACATCGGGAGTTGCCAATTGGATGTCTGAGATGTCGCCATTGTATCGTCAAAGTGGACACGCAGTTGCAATGTGTTTTATGGTTTGTTGTGGAGCTCCGCAGTCACATTGAGGGGACTTTGAGATTCCCCACTTGTAGAAAGAATCAGTACAACGTCCATGATTCGTTCTTATTCGGTTTAGTAAAGTCCAGGTATGACGTGGCAAATTGAAACCAGGTTGGGCAGAAGTCGGGTTAGTAATAGAAATGCCAGGAGTGTTGTAATCATTCCAGGAGGTGTCACAGGCATCCAAGATATTAAAATTAGTTGCCAGCAGGTTGATGGCAGTTTTATGTGGAGGCTTTCTTGACTTCAATCGACAACTTGTGTTGGTTACCTTTTTATGTTCACACATGAGTGCATGCGAGCGTCTGAGTGCAGGTGGAGCGATATTGCTTAACACAGGGAGCCAAGGAAAAGGAGTGGACCTGATAGTACCACTTGTAGTACGCATCGCGGCATGCAGCTGGCAATCAACTTTTTTAGTGTTTGTGCTATTCCTTTTCGTATCCAATTCCCTATACATTAGATGTGAGATATCTCACCTGTTCGAAAGTTTTTCGGCTTCACATGCATATTTGTAGTTGATTTTAATGTCTTTATACGTGTCACACAAAGGAGAGTATACTTCAGACAAGCATTTAATGCGTCCGCTGGTGTTGATCGATAAATTAGTATAGTAGTGTTTGCCTGAAAGATTCCGCAAATGGTCTGGTGTTTCTCCGGAAATTAATACAATCGATGAAGAGGCTCAAGCGATTTTTTGTGTGCCGTTCAACAACACAGTAAGTTTGCATTTGTGCTATAAATCCTAATAGAAATGAAATCCTAACTGAATGTTTAACTTCAGTTGCAATGAACTGCATATATGCAACGACAATCCCAAAGCGGAATAAGCATTTCTTTCATCTGGTAGCAATGTCGTAGGAGTTACATTCGCAGATTGCAACATAACATCAATAATTATGTCATTTGTATATCTGTCATATGCATCTGTCAATGTCATATGACACAACCCTAGTCAGTTATGTTAGTTATACCATAATACATATTTCTATATCAGTAATTTTATTAATAAGTTTTCCAATAAATAAATAACAAGATTCTCAGACATATTTCATTTTCAAAACATTAAAGTGTTTGAATTCCAGAAAATTGTTCAATAACAATAGATAACATTTTTCACATACTTTAAACATTAAATTCTTTAAAAATTAAATTGATTAAGTTAAAAAATATAAAATTAAAATAAAACAAAATTCATCTTATCGAAATGCACATTATCCATTTCTCAAATGATTGTTTAAGTTACTAAAGATAAATTGTTTTGAGAATTAAATAAACAATAGTAGATTTTTCAACAAGTGGTGAAAACGTCTCTTTTTGCGTGACTGAACGGTTTGTCCACAAGACGCGATAGCGTCGAGTGGAATAAGTTCAGGAACACAAAAAGGTTTTTACCCCGCGTAGAAAACGCTATTTTTTCTACGCTTGTAAATATAAATGATAATATTTACAAATTCTCCTAATTGAAACTTACAAGACGACTTAACTAATTTTGACAGTGGAAACCGAAATAGATGAAAAACGTGATCTACTCAGGTGAAAAAGTCGAAATTTGAACATGACCATTTTTGATTTTCCTGAAACTTGGCATATAAGTAGTATGGACAAACTAAAAAATACTGCTTATTTTAAAATTTTTTTAAAGTGCATAGTTTGAGCATAGGAGGCACCCCAACATGCATGAAAAATGAATATTCTGCCAATCCGATGTAACTTTGATATTAAATTGCTCAAGAACGGCTATACCGATTTCATCAAACTTTTTTTTCTTTGATATATGAATAATTAGTCGTTTGGAAAAAAATTAATTTATTGTTTTTATAATTAATTTTTAGATAAAAATACTAAAAAAACTTTTTTAAAGATGGCGCTAGGGTCAAAGATCAATTGGAATTTAACTAATTTTTTTTCTGAAAATAGTTCTATCCTTACTCTAAACCATATCAAATTTACAAAGTGTCTTAAATTTTTGTTCTTGAGATATTTAATTTTAAAGATTTTTAGTACGGCTGAAATTCGAATTTTTCTTCATTTTTTCAAACAACTTCCATTAACAAAAAATTTTAAATTCAAATTGTTCATTATTTTTTCGAACAATTTTTATCATCAAAAAATTTTAACCACTGAAGTTCGAGAAAATAATGAACAATTAGAATTTTAATCGGACTAAAAATCTTTAAAATTAAATATCTGAAGAATACGAATTAACAACTCTTTGTAAATTTGATATATTTTAAAGGAAGGTTAGAACTGTATTTCAAAAATAAAAAAAGTTAAAATTTAATTGAATTTAAAATTTTTTGTTAATGGAAAATGTTTGAAAAATGAAGAAAAATTCGAATTTCAGCCGTACTAAAAGTCTTTAAAATTAAATATCTCAAGGACAAGAATTTTAGCCTCTTTGTAAATTTGATATAGTTTAGAGTAAGGATAGAACAATTTTCAGAAAAAAAAATATTGCAACGCTGATGCATAGGCTGACTTCACCACAGCTCTGGAAACATAGTGTTCTGGATATATAATGAGCTAATATCCATAAAATACTTTAATTAAAAGCTAACCAATATTATGGACTTCGTAGTTCAAATAATAAAAATATTAAAGCAGGCAGTAGTATCCCAACAAACATAAATTCTGTTGTACGAGAAAAAGTAAAAAAAATTTTATCGGAAGTGAAAAAGCAGAAGTAAGGATGCAGAACTGTTGTCAACGGTACTAAATATGTATGCACCAAATTTCATCCAACTCGATTATCAGGTACAGAAGTTATTGAGCTTCCAAAATAATAGGTGCATGGAGGACCCCTTACCACTTTGTTCACTATCGCTAAAAAAACTAATCAGTTCCTTGCCATACATATTTGCATCTTTTTGCAAAGTGTAATCAAAATTACTTAACGAACGAATGTTGTATGCTTCCAACAAACATTGAAACAATAAACAGGTGTTCGGGAGGACCCCACTTATCCCAATATTGTCCAAAAACTAGTCAATTCTTTGTCAATAAAGTCTTTATCTTTTTTCAAAGTGCCATTAAAATTGATTAATGAATGAAATCTGTATGCTCCCAACAAACTTTAAAAACAAAGTGTGATAAGTCAGCAGTTGTATGGTAGATCCCCCGCCACTTTGATCAATGTGTCCCAAAAGATGATAATTATGTTATTACACTAATTGAAACCTTTCCATAAGTTTTATCATAATCACTTCTGTATTGTAGGCTGTAGTGTGCATAAAGATACTGAAAAAACTGCCAACAATTAAAAAAAAATTTTTTACCGGAAGTTGGGATGCAGAATTTTTGTAAATCATACTAAATGCTTATGTACAAAGTTTCATCCAATTCGTTTATCAGGTACAGATGTTATTGAGCTTTAAAAAAAAACAAGTGTATGGGACACCCCCCACCACTTTGTTCACTATCGCTCAAAAACTAATCAGTTCTTTGCCATACATGTTTGCATTTTTTTCCAAAGTGTCATCAAAATTGGTTCACGAACGAATGCTGTGTGCTCCCAAAAAACATTGAAAAAATGATGACACAGTAAACAGGTGTTCGGGAGACCCCGTACCACTTATCCCAATATTGTCCAAAAACTAATCAGTTCCTTGTCATTTAAGTTCCCATCTTTTTCCAAAGTGTCATTAGAATTGATTAATGAATGAAGCCTGTATGCTCCCAACAAACTTAAAAAACAAAGTGTTAAAAGTCAGCAGTTGTATGGTAGACCCCCGCCACTTTGATCAATGTGTCCTAAAAGATGATAATTATCTTTTCACACTAATTGGAACCCTATTCCATAAGTTTCATCATAATCACTTCATTATTGTGGGCTGTAGTGTGCATAAAGACACTGAAAAAACTTCAAAAAAGTGCAAAAAAAATTTTTTTACCGGAAGTAAAAAACCGGAAGTTGGGATGCAGAACTATTTTAAACCGTACTACATACTCAGGTACCAAGTTTCATCCAATTCGCTTATCAGGTACAGAAGCTATAGATCTTTAAAAAAAACAGGTGCTCCAGGGACCCCCCACCACTTTGTTCACTATCGCTCAAAAACTAATCAGTTCTTTGCCATACATGTTTGCATCTTTTTCCAAAGTGTCATCAAAATTCGTTCGCGAACGAATGCTGTGTGCTCCCAACAAACATTGAAAAAAGTGTGACACAGTAAACAGGTGTTCGGGAGGACCCCCACCACTTATTCCACTATTGTCCAAAAACTAATCAGTTCTTTGTTACTTAAGTCTCCATCTTTTTCCAAAGTTTCATTAAAATAAATTAATGAATGAAGTCTGTATGCTCCCAACAAACTTTAAAAACAAAGTGTGAAAAGTCAGCATTTGTATGGTAGACCCCCCACCACTTTGATCAATGTGTCCCAAAACATGATAATTATCTTTTCACACTAATTGGAACCCTATTCCATAAGTTTCATCATAATCACTTCATTATTGTGGGCTGTAGTGTGCATAAAGACACTGAAAAAACTTCAAAAAAGTACAAAAAAAATTTTTCTACCGGAAGCGAAAAACTGGAAGTTGGGATGCAGAACTATTTTAAACCGTACTACATACTCATGTACCAAGTTTCATCCAATTCGCTTATCAGGTACAGAAGTTATAGAGCTTTCAAAAAAACAGGTGCTCCAGGGACCCCCCACCACTTAATTCACTATCGCTCAAAAACTAATCAGTTCTTTGTCATACATGTTTGCATCTTTTTCCAAAGTGTCATCAAAATTCATTCACGAATGAATGTTTTATGCTCCCAACAAACTTAAAAACTTTGTGGAAAAAACCACCTTTTGTATGGTGGACCCCCCAACCCTTTATCCAATGTGCTCCAAAAGCTGATAAAATCTTTATCATATTATTTAAAAGCTTTTCGCAACGTTTCGTGAAAATCGATCGGTAATTGTAGGCTACAGTAGGGATAAACACCTGAAAAAAAAAACTTTTTAACCGGAAGTGACAAACCGGAAGTTGGTATGCAAAAATATTGGAAACAGTACTAAAACCTTATATACTAAGTTTCAATAAGATCATAACCCGGGATCAGAAGTTATTCAAGATTTAAACTTAGAGGTGGTCGGGAGACCCCCCGCCATTTTGTCCAAATTTGAAATGAATCCAGATCTTCCATTTTCAAGTGAACCTTAATCATTTGCCAAAGTTTCATCAAGATCCTATGCAGAAAACTCACCCAAAATTTCAAAGTTACATCGGATTGGCAGAATTTTCATTTTTCATGCATGTTGGGGTGCCCCCTATGCTCAAACTATGCACTTTAAAAAAATTTTAAAACAAGTTGTGTTTTTTATTTTGTCCATACTACTTATATGCCAAGTTTCAGGAAAATCAAAAATTGTCAAGTTTTCACAACTCTGTCTAGAACACGTTTTTCATCAATATTGTATTTATTTATAATTTTTAGCAGTGTAAAATATTGTTTTTATTGTGTTCGCCTACAGATGGAAGACAATAGCAAATAATCGGTATATACATTTAATTTTGCAAACACATAACTTTAAAAACTATATTTTCAATTTTGTTTTAAATGCACCGTTTATAATAAAATTAAATTTGATTTAATATTATTAATTGTTTAAATAAAACTTACTTTTGAAATCTATAAATATATATAAATAACTTCGCATCAAATTGTCTAATTGTAATAAAATGTGTAATGTTATAAATATTTTTTAAAATATTATTTTAATTAGGTGGTTTTAACCACTACCTGTAGGCGAACACCGGAACACAATTTAAAACTTATTGCACACTAATAAAAATTGATTACATAATTTCTATTAGCTGGCAATATTTTATAAAATTCCTATTTAAACATTTAAAATTTGTTCGTTTCCTTGTCAAGTGACGTTATTTATATAATCAATCATATAAATAACGTCACTTGACAAGGAATCGAACAAATTTTAAATGTTTAAATAGGCGTTTTATAAAATATTGCCAGCTAATAGAAATTATGTAGTCAATTTTTATTAGTGTGCAATAAGTTTTAAATTGTGTTCCGGTGTTCGCCTACAGGTTAACCACCACCTGTAAACCAAATATTTAAAATAATATTTTAAAAAATATTTATAAAATTACACATTTTGTTACAATTAGACAATTTGATGAAGTATTGATGAGTATATTTTGCATAATGTATAACATATGCTTATTTACCATGTTAAAAATACATGCAAATTGTTGGAAATAGTTATATATAACTTTGTATTACAATTTATGATTTTGATGTTTTTATGGGGTAAATTACAGTAACATATTGCTACGATTACAGAATAATCTAGACGATTACGGTCACTTCCAGGAAAATAAAATCAACAAAACACAACAATTGAATGAAATGAATATTGTTGTTGTTGTACATGTTCTTAGAAATAAGGTCTACACAAAGACAAAACAAATGATTTTATGAATCAAATCAACGTAACGTAAAATAATCGAATATTCTAATATTTTCTCAAGGTTTCTAAAAAGTGACCGCGAAATTTCTAGAGATTAAGCAGAATGTATATAAGGAAATTACCTCTTGTAGTTTTTAATTAGTTTATTTTAAACCTGCGATAGTGAAGATAAAATTATAAAAGTGATCTTTAAGTTAGTTTTTGTGTAAAGTTATAAGTGTAATAAAGTAATAAGTGTTATTGAGTAGTAATATTTTGCGTATTATTTTGCACGTTGTGAACTGGAAAGAGTGTTATCGGGTTTCTCAGGAAATCCGGCCCTTTACCATAGAATTAGCCTGAATTTCCTGGCCCCCATTTTAGGTAATGCGAACGTTATCGGGTGTCTCAGGAGATCTGGCCCTTTACCATAGAATTAGCCTGAATTTCCTGGCCCCCATTTTAAGTCAATTTTAGAAATTAATCTCCTATATTCTGAATAATTTTTAAATGACAAAGACATGCCGGATTCCTGGACACTTTTACATAAAAAATAGCCCCTAATGGTATAATTATATGAAATAAGACAAAAATGATAAGTGTTAATAATTGATTTATTAACGGGATAAATAAAAAATAAAATACAAACATAAATAAGAACGCAAATAATCTATATATATATATATATATATATATATATATATATATATATATATATATATATATATATATATATATATATATATATATACATATATATATATATATATATATATATATATATATATATATATATATATATATATATATATATATATATATATATATATATATATATATATACATATATATATATATATATATATATATATATATATATATATATATATATATATATATATATATATATATATATATATATATATATAAATATATATATATATATATATATATATATATATATATATATATATATATATATATATATATATATATATATATATATATATATATATATATATAATATATATAATCTATATATATATATATATATATATATATATATATATATATATATATATATATATATATATATATATATATATATATATATATATTATATATATATATATATATATATATATATATATATATATATATATATATATATATATATATATATATATATATATATATATAGATATATATATATGTATATATATAAATATATATATATATATATATATATATATATATATATATATATATATATATATATATATATATATATATATATATATATATATATATATATATATATATATATATATATATATATATATGTATATATATATATATATATATATATATATATATATATATATATATATATATATATATATATATATATATATATATATATATATATATATATATATATATGTATATATATATATATATATATATATATATATATATATATATATATATATATATATATATATATATATATATATATATATATATATATATATATATATATATATATATATATATATATATATATATATATATATATATATATATATATAGATTATTTGCGTTCTTATTTATGTTTGTATTTTATTTTTTATTTATCCCGTTAATAAATCAATTATTAACACTTATCATTTTTGTCTTATTTCATATAATTATACCATTAGGGGCTATTTTTTATGTAAAAGTGTCCAGGAATCCGGCATGTCTTTGTCATTTAAAAATTATTCAGAATATAGGAGATTAATTTCTAAAATTGACTTAAAATGGGGGCCAGGAAATTCAGGCTAATTCTATGGTAAAGGGCCAGATCTCCTGAGACACCCGATAACGTTCGCATTACCTAAAATGGGGGCCAGGAAATTCAGGCTAATTCTATGGTAAAGGGCCGGATTTCCTGAGAAACCCGATAACACTCTTTCCAGTTCACAACGTGCAAAATAATACGCAAAATATTACTACTCAATAACACTTATTACTTTATTACACTTATAACTTTACACAAAAACTAACTTAAAGATCACTTTTATAATTTTATCTTCACTATCGCAGGTTTAAAATAAAACTAATTAAAAACTACAAGAGGTAATTTCCTTATATACATTCTGCTTAATCTCTAGAAATTTCGCGGTCACTTTTTAGAAACCTTGAGAAAATATTAGAATATTCGATTATTTTACGTTACGTTGATTTGATTCATAAAATCATTTGTTTTGTCTTTGTGTAGACCTTATTTCTAAGAACATGTACAACAACAACAATATTCATTTCATTCAATTGTTGTGTTTTGTTGATTTTATTTTCCTGGAAGTGACCGTAATCGTCTAGATTATTCTGTAATCGTAACAATATGTTACTGTAATTTACCCCATAAAAACATCAAAATCATAAATTGTAATACAAAGTTATATATAACTATTTCCAACAATTTGCATGTATTTTTAACATGGTAAATAAGCATATGTTATACATTATGCAAAATATACTCATCAATACTTCATCAAATTGTCTAATTGTAACAAAATGTGTAATTTTATAAATATTTTTTAAAATATTATTTTAAATATTTGGTTTACAGGTGGTGGTTAACCTGTAGGCGAACACCGGAACACAATTTAAAACTTATTGCACACTAATAAAAATTGACTACATAATTTCTATTAGCTGGCAATATTTTATAAAACGCCTATTTAAACATTTAAAATTTGTTCGATTCCTTGTCAAGTGACGTTATTTATATGATTGATTAGATAAATAACGTCACTTGACAAGGAAACGAACAAATTTTAAATGTTTAAATAGGAATTTTATAAAATATTGC
>OY856186.1:157310008-157405008 GCA_963693315.1 Diogma glabrata
CCAGAAACGTTACATTCGAAGCTATAAGTTTACTACTACACTGTAGCTTTACTGTGTACAATCAGAAACAATATTTTGTAGAAGTATAAATACCGCAACCTATTTTGAGTACAGTATGTGTTCGGTAAATAAAACAACAATAGTTTGTGACTATAATATATACAAAATGTTACTTGGGATAGCAATTACAAAACAACACCTAGATATATTTTAAGACCTAGGTCCTACAACAATCTGTGTTCTGAGGTGTTGAGGTACGCTTTTTTATAAATGTTTGTGGATTGAAACCACTCGAGACTATTCGTTGATTTGTTTGAAAAATAAATAAAATTGCAATTAAAATCATAGCGTGTCATATGAAATGTCGTATGTAATTCCATATAGCAATATTTTTTGTAATTTTCAGCTGCACGGTTTTTGGCTTATTTTCAAAAATATGCAATTTTTTCAACGGCCTCTTCTTTGATTGAACATCACAAAAGAAAAAAATTGGAAAATTCAGGGTTATAGAAATTGTAAGGAGTGAACGAAAACTATATAGAGGTCGGTTCATTTTCCATAATATTATTCAAATTCTACTTATATTTTGAAAAAGAATTAAGAATTATTTACGAACCTGATGATTATAGGTTAGGTGATTTTTTTCTACTCCACAATCATTTTGTTTTGTAATTTTCGAAGGGACAGTTTTTAATTTTTTATAAAAATTGTGTTTTGTGAAGGACTATTCGCGTAGAATAATCTTAAGGGTTGATAAATTTACCGTAGATGTATTAATATTTATCGCCAACTGTATATTTTAGTAAAAAATTAAATCTAACGAAATATTGAAATGAAAAGTTCATGGAGTTCGATAACTATCGGCATTCACATCTATCTCCAAAACGCTCAGTTATAGACAAACAATTTCACTGTCTTAGCTATATGCACTAGTCGGCAACAATTTGACGACACTTTTGCCTCCAAATATTGTAATATTTGATTTTAATATTAACTTCAATAAATATTCTCAAAATAGACTTGACAACTTTTTTCTACAAATTAATCTATACATAGAAAAATATAACCAACAACAAAAGAAGCTTTACATTTGATATTATCTTTTATTCTTTTTCAATACACATCATTTGAAGCTAGCGTTATTGAAACTTTCTTTAGCCACCATAAAAAGCTATTGATATAACTATATCATTAAACTATATTAACAAAAACTGTTTTTATATATTTTTATTTACGCGGAGCCCAGTGGCGTAGCTAGCATGGGTGGCACCCGGGGCGGATATTGTGGTGTCACCCCAAGAATGAAAACTGTCAAAATTAATAAAAAGCCAATAAACGTGGGGGGGGCCGTCAATATAAAGCAACAACATTTTTCATAGAACGAAAAAATTATATTGTAATATGTAAAACATTTCCATAATATGGAGTCAACTTAAAATTCAACTTAAGTAAATTAAATAAGTGATGCAGAAGTTTCAACTTCGAAATCATTATCACCCCAACGGCGTAATCGATAGCGTGTCGGCCTAAGGATTCGAGCCAGGCACTGAGGATGAAGGTTCGAATTCATCCGAAACACGAAAAATGCGAAGTAGAGTTTTTTTCTGAGAAACTTCCAACCATACCTTTGAATTGAAAACATTTTAATTACTTTTTTACTTACTTGAGTTAAATTGATCTCAAAAAATCCCCAATATTGTAATATATTTTTTTTAAATACAAGAAAAGTGCAACGTACAAAATTATAATAAATAAAAAAAATTATGTATAGTATTATTTCATTCTTCGGAATATTTCTTTTTTGCGTAAATTTTTTTAGGAGGTTACTGTATTGTTGTTGAAAACGTCATGGAATATTCCACAAAAATTAGTTAAATTATTTTTCACACATTAAATGGCTTTTAATGTCTCAAGTAGAGTGCTCGAAAAATTCGGTTGAGGAAGATTTGTTATCTTGAACTAATTATTTGTTATTTTGTACTGGAGTACGCTGGGCTTGTCACTCCCGTTGATCAAAAATAAAAAAATTTACAAATCAATAAAATTAAAAACTTTACGTATGAACGTAAAACTCAAGTTAAAACAACTAAACTTTGACGGATTATTTTATTTTTTAAATTTTATATAAATAATTAAAATGTATATGAATAAGTTTTTATTATATAATCTTAAGTACAATTTCAATAGAAGACAAAGTGGAACTCAATCTATGTTTAGTGTTTACTACAATATTGATATTGATTGTCATATAATTCGAATTTATTTATATATATTTAAACTAAAGAAAATGTTTTATTTAGCAGTAATAAATTGCCTAAATTTGTGAGTAACGAAATTGTTTTTTTATTTAAATAACGAAATTCTGTTTGTTTTTAAATCGGGACATTTTTAAAATGAAGCGGGACGCGGGACAAATTGTTAAAAATCGGGACTGTCTCGCCAAAAGCGGGACGTCTAGTCACTTTTTTTAAATCTCTTCTTTCTAGCTTTAACAGCTGCAAACTTAGAAATCACATCTTCAAAATTTATATATTGTGTTGCCTCATGTTTTATTGTTAATATGCCAAGATTGTTAAGCCTCGTTTGGGTCATTGTTGCCAGCATGTAATTTTTAATTAATTTTAATTTGCTGAAACTCCTCTCACTCGAAGCCACTGATACGCAAATAGTCATAAATAACTTTAGTGCGACCATAAGATTCGGAAGAGATTTTGTAAAATCCCATTCCACGATCAATTTCAAAATGTCTATAGGCACACCCAGTTAGAAACAATTACATTGCCGCTTTTAAATGCCTTCTCAACTTAGTATCTCTATGACGAGTTCTGTTTCTGATACCTCATCATAAAAACCGGTAAATTTTGATTCAGATAACTCTTCACTGTTCGCCAAAAGCCCAGTGTTTGTCAGCACAACCTCGAACAATGAAGCTACATCTTGGACTGACTTTAATCTTGTTCGGAGTTCAACATTGAATCGTCGTAGTCCTCCGATTTTTTCACAGCAAAATCTATTGCCTCTTCTACAATATGGCTAGGTTTTTCTTCAATATAAAAACGAAGTGACTGTATTTTTATAACTAATTGATCAATATTCAAGCTTGTGCTTTGAAATACAATCCAAGCACAATTTATTCGCCTTAAAACATCATTCCAAAACAAAAGATAGCAAAGAAATGTAAAATCATACACAATCACCACGCACAAGGTTCTGTACAGCGCCTCTAGTGTCTACGTTTTCTTGTTGATCACTTAATTTGTTGATCTCTCAATTCAATTGCAGCCACAATCCCATTAAAATTTTCATCCAATACTTTAACTGAAGCATAATGAGCATCCCAACGCGTTGTTGAGAGTCTTTTAAAAGTTGCTTTGCTGTGTTTAACAAGCACTTCCCAGCAGCTAGTCGAAGCAGAAAAAATGTAAGAATTCCACTGTTCCGAAAAATGTTACAAAAACTACATTTTGTGCAAATGAGTGTTGGTCACATAAATTAATTGAATGATCTATACACCAACAAATATTGCTTTGTTGTTTTTTCTTTAATAATAGCTTGCACTCCTTCATGCACTCCTTCAACAGCTGCATTATCATAACCTTGGGAACGACAATTCATAACATCTAAGCTGTCATTTTCAAGATTTTTAAGAATTTCATCGCTTAAAACAGCGGCTTTTTTCCATGTAAAGAAAAAAGTCCAAGGAATACTTCTTTGATTTCCACTTTTCTATCATCAATTTTCACATAACGAATCACTTCTGACATTTGATCAATATGTGAAATGTCAGGTGTGCTATCAAACATAATTCCAAAATATTTATATTTTTTTTAATATTTAATTCCAGATGTGTTCTTTTAATACTACATCATACTTTGACAGTAGTTTGATTAGTTCTAAGAAATTGCCTTTATTTAAAGGCTTTTTCCTTCATCATATTCACGAAATGCTAGGTTTTCTTTAGATAAAACATAAATTCAATTTTTTTTTATTTTGCCAAAGCAATACACTTATGTATTTGACAAATGATTTCTTTATTACAATATTGCAATGTTATTAAATATTTTTGTCTTATTAAATTTTATCATTAATATTATAAAACTGAAAACAAAAAGGATGAGTATGTATCTACCTATAAAAATTTGCAAAACTATAGTAATTGCATAACTACCATTTTATTCCACAGTAATTATTTATGTGTCCATTAGAAAACGATCCATTCCAATTTACGAGTTTCAAGATAAAGGAAAAAAATTAATTTGAGATTATTTACAAACATGGTGATTTGATTGTTTATTAGTTTCCTTAGGTGTTTGCAATTAAATTGTTTGAAATGTAAAACATATTAGGTAGTAAGTATAAGCTAATACTTTAGAAATAATTTTGGAATAGAGACATAATTTTGAGATAGAACAGAACTCAAGGGTGCCACATTATCGACGGAGACCACTTTTCCTATACATTATTCAGCATATGTGTTTTTAGAACAGAACTGGTCGTTAAAGAATCATTCTTGCATACTAAATAATGTACTGTAAAAGAAAACGGTTAATATGGTATCTATAGGAATATTCAAAGCTATTGAGTAATTGTGGTGATGGTATTCAATGCTCAACATGTTGATTCGATTAAAAAAAAAAGAAATACACACATATTGTTGAAATTTTATTTTACATAATAACTCAAAAATTTTAAAAAGTAGAATAGATCCTTTTTGAACCAATAGGACACATTTATAGGACACATTATAAGTTATCACAATTTATAAATCAAAATTAAATGGATAACCTAGCTAAAATGGTTTCTAAGTGATTTATCGTTTAAAACGATTGAAACGTTGAAAACCATTGTGATGGTTTGTTTAAGTTTTTTTACGGTAGGGTGTCACCCCAAAACGGGTGACACCCGGGGCGGACCGCCCCCGCCCCCCCCCCCCCTAGCTACGCCTCTGGCGGAGCCCTTGGCGACGAGTTTTATTCACACTTGACCGACTTTTTTTTTAATTTTGAAAATTCGATTACAGTGTTGTGAACAAATAAATAAATGCAAACCTATATTGTGGAGATAAAGCTAGATTAATATAGTTGACACCAGATATAAGAATACCGTGTTTGCAACGGAGTCATTTAACTGAGCCTCCAGCATTGCAGTTCCTTGGTACGGTACGTAGGGGGAAGTGGGGATGGTATAAAAAGTTTTTACTTAAAGCTCAATAACTTTAAAACCATAAAACATTTTTACTTAAAAACTGTTTCATTGTAAAATTTCATATCTTTACTACATAAAACTATTTTTTTTAATTACGTAACTAAACATTAAGTATAAAAATTTTGAATTTCAAAACATTATGTTTCTCGTTTAAAGTATCCCCACTGGTGGGGTACTTATAAACAATGAGCATTTTTGTATGGGGCACATATAAACACCCAAAAAAAACCACAATAAAATTCATAAAGTACTTTTTTTAAAATTTTTTATTATTTATTGTGCTTCAAACAATATATATAAGCATATAACATATATATTTCTTTAAAAAAAAACAATATTTTTCGATTGTTGTAAAACCTCAATAAATTCAGGTTGAAAATTATAAAGAAAAAAGCAAAAATTCAATCTCATCGTATGTTTAGGTTTTGCAAATCAATATCAAAATTGAAACGGGAAACCATACGTATACCATATAGCCATACCATACGGCACATATAAACGCGCTTATACTATCCCATTTTTTTTTTGTTTATATGTGCCCCACGTGGCGATTTTAGGGTTATGTTTTGAAAAAATATTCCAAGGTCTAAAATTTGGCTAAAACAAAGAAATATTATGTTTCTTGAATATTTCAGCTATCAAAACATGTTGGAATATTTTTAAACATATGATGGTAAAAAAAGTTATTCGAGTTTTACCAAAAAAAAAAATTTTTACTTTTGGGTTGCCGAAACACCTATTCACCAATAACTTTTGAACAAGACTGACTTCAGCTGTCAAATTCTTCTGGTGTGTGTAGTCGATCGAAGCGACATCTGTGATATTTTTGTCGAATTTTTTGATTGATGTTCTGTGAGCGAAATTAAAACTGTTTACAGTTGCCCCATGTTTATACTATCCCCACTTCCCCCTATATAACTCCACGAATCATGCTTGTATGATACAGTTAGATACATACAGGTATCGAAAGTTTATCCTTAGTTACCTTTGAAGTCCTTATCCTCGTGTTAAAAACTTCGAACCGCACAATTCCAATAATAGTTTAAAGATAACTAAAATATCTCCAAGCACTAATACCATAAAACAAACAAATAAAATTAAAAACTCCAAAAACGTTTTTTCTCACGTAAATATTCTAATTTGATCCAATTAACCATAAATCCTAACACAATTCCTATCACCCTTTGAAACATCATTATAAATCTTATTTGTTTTTGTCACAATAATAATAGATGGCGCCACCCGAAATATATACATAAAATAAATCTAAATGTGTGAGATATGTGAAAAGACATTTATCATCTTATGTCATGCCTTCTCATTTTTCACATTTATTTTCTTTTTTCTCGTTTGTTTTTTTTTATTTATGTTTTGTCGTTTGGTTTATTTCAGACAAAAAAACATACAATTTAATTTAAAAATACGATAAAGTTTAACGTCAATTAAGAAAGAATAAATTAGAGGACTACCTAACCGATCAATTTTGGAATTTTGGTTGGAGTTAGGTCTAATAAATTCTAATTTTAATGGTAAACAATTGATGTAAAATTATTATTGTTATAATTATTAGTTATTCGAGTGAAGATCTATATTAAAATTAATCGACATATTTATAGACTTCTACTGTAACTGTATAGTGTATTCATCATGCAAAATAACCTTTTAAAGAAATTGTTCTCATTTATAATAACTTGGGATGACATTTTAATTTATAAAAAAGTTTTTTTACATTATATATACTAAGTTTTTTGATTTATGTTCTGATGATAATTTTTGCTTTTGATACATAATTTATTTCTTTGTTTTGAAAAAATGAAATGGTAAACTGTAATCCATCCGTTCTCGAAACGTTGAAGGCTTTGACATGAATATTAATTGTCACTTGTATGGGTGATCGAAATTTCAATTAGATCTGGAAATGTTTTACCACTCCACAATACCGTCCTCTGTTTATCGCATTTTATTTATTTATTGTTTTCAATTTAAATTTTATGTTTGTGGAAAAAGTGGCATAAATTGAAACATGTTTTCTATTGGTCATCGATAACAGAATATACAAAACAAGTGGAAATAAATTAGTTTGGTTAATTTTTTTTATTCAATTAAAATGTTTCGTTTAATTTTATTTATAACGTTGCTTTGGAACAAACCATTTATTATCTTGTTCTCTTGTAAAAATCCATTAAAACTTTTTTTGTTGAATGTTGAATATTGTGAATTGTGAGCACGAGACCGATGTAAAATTTATTAGTTTAACCCGCGGAATTGATATAAATTTAAATTTATTAAATATTTTCTATAGTAAAAACAAATATTATAGGAACGACATCTTTTGTGACATAAGTTCTATATAAACTAAATAATTTAAACAATTAAGCACAACTATCGATTCCTTTATTCGAACTAATTTCGGATAATATAAAAACTTGTCCAACAAAAGAATAATTTTAATTATTTTAAAATTATTTATGTTTTTGATAAAATTTGCGTGTTAATAGGAAATAAGAATTTTTCATGAAATGAAATACGATAAATTATTTAAAAAGTTATGGTTCTTGCCGATTCTGTTTTTTTTGTAAAATGCAAGAAACTTGTGTTTTAATTTAATGAAAAATGAAAAGATAATAATTTATTGAGCGTCAAGAGCTTCTTTGATTGATTGAATTCAGTGAACGATAAATCTCTAATTTATTTTCCCCATAATTGTTTAAAACTCAAAATTTCATCACCAATATAACAATAATATAATTAAACCATCCTGCATCTTAAATTCCAAAACATAATTTTTCAACTATTTTTGCAAATTACAAAATCTTATACAACTCATTCATCTATTCACCAAAAAATTATTGTTCATTTGAACTCTGACAGGTTTTATTTTGAGATTTAACAACCAAAAAAATGTGCTTTTGTGTGGTCTTTATAAAGTTTATAAAATTTACAAAAACAACAAATCATTGAATTCATTATTCAATCAAAAAAATAAAATGGGCACAAATTGAAACGGTTACAACATGCAAAAAAGATAATTCAATATAAACGGGCTTCTCATAGTCATCGTGAAATAATATTTTTGCTAAAGGTATATTCGAATAGAGTAGTAGTTGAGTTGGTAGCGGCTTTATGATAGATTTTGTTTTGCGATCTTTAGTTATGCAAATTTATATGGGATAACTTTAAACTTATGTAAGATTTTACAGTGGATGACCAGTTAAACAGTTTTGCTGATCAAATTGGATTGCTTTTAAGTAGTAGATAATCGGCTCAGAATCTTTAAACTTCAAACTAACTCTTTAAAATTAAATTAATATATTCTAATGTGTGTAATAAAAAATAAACATATTTTGTTGTTCATTTTTCGCAAAAAATTAAATCGTTAATTTATTTTTTGGACTTGTATTGAAAATTAATTTTAATAATAATGTGGCGTAATGTAGTTCACGCATCGCTTCACTCAAAAAATACTTGTTTTTCTTAGTAGCTTTGAACTCATTTTATAAAAAACCTCACTAATCATTGATCTCAAATCTGTATATCTTAAAACCAATACCAACGAAAAGTAAACAATAAAAACCTGTTTCGTCATTTTTTCATGTTAATTATAAATAATAATTAATTTAGTTTCATTAATTTCTTTTTTTCCACTTCAACAAGTAAAGTCAATTTTGTTATTTAAGAAAAAAGTACAAGGAGATATAAATAAATGTTTTTTTTCCTATATAAATCATCTTATTAATTTTAACACAAGTTAAAACAAAAGTTTAAAAGTTCTTGACATTGCTGTACCTGGCATGATAAATAATATACATATCTTTAAAATAATTTTCATTTATCTATGGTCCTGCTAGCCGGATAAAAAATAAACGTTGGTTGAATATATAAGACATAAATACATAGTGACATATTTTTATTCTTCGGATTCTGGTATTAAAGCAACAACAAATAGAACAGTCTGAAGAATCAATGAAATAATATAGATTTCCAAGGACCACATGAGAGAACTTAGATTTTCAAAATAGATTTTCAAAAATTAAAGCAATTGGGTCAAATGGTTTAATGTCTGAAGACTTTAAATAAGCTAATATGGCAAATAAAGAGACATCATAAAACAAAGCGCTTCGAAAATCTGCAAAAGGAACAGAAAGGCTTTAATTTACTTTCGACCTTTCATCGAATGCTACTCAGTTTACAAAATTAAAAGTTTTCCATATTTTGCGGAGACGATAAGCCACATCTCGATAAAATTTTCAATAAAGTTTTCAAACAATGGATGTATATGTATAATAATATAGGCTATTTAAAAGAAAAACTAGACAATTCTTTAAAAATTAATCTCATTTAAAATTCTTACTTTAACAAAATATTGTAATGTGAAAAATTAAAAACTTCGCTTCTATATAGTTTGTATGTGTACATATTTGAAGCTATTGAATACACCTAATTATACAAAAAAATCAATTTTCAATTAAGCCGATCTCCCTTGTAACACATAAACAAGCTTTTCTTTGTGTGTATTAAAACCCATTACTGGACAATTCGGAAATTTTAGAATTTAAATGTCATATGTTAAATGTGATTTCAATTCATTCGAAACCGTACGCTCTGCTCTGCACCAAAAGTTTGACTAGAAATGATTCCATTTTGCCAAATTTGTTCACTACGACATAATTAGCTTTTCCATTTGAGTAAACCTTTTCATTTTCTCTTTGTCTAAGATAAGAGAAAAATTTTAATTTAAATAATGCAGCTTCTTTTTTGAATGATATCTGTCAGTTCATGAGCACTACGATCTAAAGATCTATTGTGAGAAACTATTGTCCTATTTTTAGTTTTTGATTTTTACACTTCTAAAATTCTTTCATCCAACCTCCCTGAAAAGTAATATGACCAAAAATAATTAACAAACGCCTTGGTTACAAAATAATTAACAAATGCCTTGGTTACATTGCGTAGAGCAACACTTAGGTGCTAAGCAGACGGATAACTCATATCAATCAATCGGCTTGGAAATAAAAAATACTCAGTCAGATTCCATTCAATGCTTTCTGCCTACCTTATGGTATCTTTGTGTTGTGGGCTGCGCTACAGAGTTATTTTTAATTTTTTCTCCTTATCAAAAAACAACTTTTTCGGTTACATCTTTAACTCAACTCCCCTAAAAACTAAACATTTAAGAAAAAACAAATTCCGTCATTACAGGAAATGAAAAAAGGTAGAACCCTTTTGACTCCTTTCTTCCGGCAAGGCATTAGTAAGAAAAAAAATGGGCAAGGAGTGGAATCCAAATCCAAGCCTAGGGATAAAACTGTCAATATCAGGTATTATCGCCAATCAACAAAAGTAAAACCTCTATTGTTGTTGTTGTTTAAATTTATTTTCAAATTACATTTTATAATTATTTTGTTTTATAATGTTTAGATGTTGATAATTTGATGTCAAAATTAATAAGACATAAAATTATGTATACAATTAAATTATTTAACAATTACAGTGTGTCACAACGAGTTGTGCACAATTAAATATTTAAAACATAAACTTAATAACTACACTGTTTGTTGTTTTAATTTAATTATGGAGACTCTGAAGATTCTGTTTCAACGTTTATGGTACAAAAATTTGAACTTTAACGTCTTAGGATTTTATAAAATTTTATAAAGTCCTAGGACATTAAAGTTCAACTTTTTGTACAATAAATAATCCGAAAAATGTCGTTTTAGATATCAGTATGAAATAAATAAATTTAAAGTGATTTATTTTTAATTTTTGCTTGTTGATACCTCAACAGATAAAAATATATCAACCAACCCAGCGGAAATCAATAATGCATAATAATGCATAATAATGCAAAATTGCATTATTATATTTAATTAATTTTCTTTATAATAACTTGATATAATTGTGAACGCAGCAAAAATTGCTTATTTAAAGAAAATGAATTACCATAAATAAATAAGAATTATTTTAACATTAAAACTTTAACGTTATTTTTCTTCATCATACAAATCTTCCAGTAAAGCTAACTGTCCAGCCCCCACCAGTGAAAAGCGGGTTAGTTATTACTGAAGGATTGTACATGGTCCTTCGAGTCTTCAAGTAAAATAAAGTGACCAGAGAGAACAACAGTCATTAAGATCAGTTAAACATAAACAACAATGGATACAAAAGCTCTGTTCGACCAACAAGCAGACACAGCTGAAAATCTTAAACAGCTGGTTACAAACTACAAGAAGGATGGGAAAGAAAGAAAAACATATGACTATTGCGAGAAAAAAAAACTTACAGTACAAAGGCTGTATCTGGAGTATCAACGGGTGGACGAAATACTAAGAACCACCAAAGGAGTTGATACGAAGCATCCTTACTTCAAGGAATATCGGCTGAAGGTTCACCAATCATACGAATACATAATGGCTGAACTAAAACAACAACAATCAGTGCCAACAGTCGTAGTAACCAACAACCTAGATGAAGATCAGCAGAATGCCGGTGCCGTTAGTAATCCATAAAATTCTGTTCCAGATAAACTACCAGCATCAACAACTTTTTCAAGTGGTTTATCAACAGGAACAAAAGATTTACCAGAATCGTTATTAGCAAGAAAACAAGAGATAATGAACACACAACTTATTCGGAATTTTAGAGGAATTCGAGACGCTATTAATTTACAAAAACCAAAAGAACTTTTATCAATAAAACAAAAACAGATCGAATCTACCATGGAAAAACTTGAACTTATTCACCATGAAATAATTATGTCTTTAGAAAAGGAAGACAATGCAGGATATGTAAACCAACAAGCTATCTACGAATCTATTACTGATGAAGCAGAAGAAACATTAACTCTTCTGCAGCAATACATAAGTAGAAATAAGGTGAATATAGAAATAAACGAATCAAAAATCGATATTAAGCTTCCACAAATCGATTTTCCTCGTTTTTATGGAGAATACAGCAAGTGGTCATCATTTTACGATCAGTTCAAAAGATTCAATTAATGAAAATCTTAAATTGACTACAACTTATAAGATGTCTTTACTGAAATCCTACATAGGTGGTGATGCAGCCAAAATTATAAGTCATTTGGAAACAACTGAGCAAAACTACAACACAGCTTGGGAAATTCTGGTAGCGAGATATAACAACAAAAGGTTACTGATAACAAAATACGTAAACACAATTTTATCTCTACCAGTTATTAACACAGAATCGGCTGCAGCTATCAGAAATCTGCATGATACATTAAGAGAATGTTTACATGCAATAAACAACTTTGGAACAGATATTAGTTCTTGGAATGCAATTATCATTCCAATAATCACAAAAAAATGGATTCCGAAACTCTTAGATTATATGAAACAACACTCGCTAATCCTATAGAAATTCAAACATTGGACGAATTTCTGAAATTTCTAGAGGGACGATTTCAATCACTTGAAGCTATCTCCAACTCTATAATAGCATCAAAAAGTATCATCCAAAGCAGCAACAACCGCAACATTGGCTATTCAAACGCTTCAAATAATAATAGCAATTCATCGACTAACAGTAAAGTAAAAGGGTTTCATGCCGTAAATTCAAACGTCAACAATTGCCAACAATGCAGTGGAAGTCACCATATTGGGCAATGTCCAGCTTTTAATAAACTATCAACAATTGAAAGAACACAGCTGGTGAATTTATTGAAATTATGCAGAAAATGTCTTACCGTGCACCAGAACTACGGTTACTGTAAATCTGCAATAAAATGTACGAAATGCATGGGAAATCATCACATACTTCTACATACAGATAAATCACAAAATGAAACAAAGTCATCCAATTACCAAGCCGTTAGTGCATCTAACTTAAAAACGTTTATGTCACTTCGTCCGAATGAACAACAGTCCGGTACACTACTTGGAACGGCACTTGTTCAAGTTTGTAATCAAAATAATATTCAACCCAAATATCTTCGAGTATTAATAGATCCTGGGTCTCAAGCAACGTTTATAACAACAAAGGCGGCAAATGAATTGAAGATACAAGGACACCAAACGTTTGTTGAAGTAACTGGAGTTGCGGGAGCTAATGCTGGAATTGTACGAAAATCTGTGAATCTAGAACTACAACCTAAATTCCCATCTGCGTTTAAGATGAAAATTAACGCTTTGGTTCTTAATGTTCTCACTACCATCCTTCCAGAACAACATATAGATGATAGAGAGTGGAATCATTTAAGCAATCTTATGTGGGCTGACCCAACTTATTACAAACCAGGTCCTATCGATGTGCTGTTAGGGGCAAATCATTACTCGGAAATCATACTAGATGGCATAATTAAAGGTAATACATCAGAACCGATGGCTCAACAAACAGAATTTGGTTGGATAGTATCAGGAAGGTATGGCAGCCCTAACCAAGGCCAAATCAAATCAATGGTTACTTCTATAGAAATAGACAACCAATTAAAGAAATTCTGGGAGATCGAAGAAGTGGTACCCAAACGAACTCTTACAACAGAAGAACAAAAATGTGAAGAACATTATAAATCAACACATAATTTAGGACTGGATGGTCGATACATCGTTCGTATTCCGTTTAAAGAAGATTACAAACCTTTGGGAGCATCTATCAACAGAGCCTTTGCACGACTTCTACAGCTAGAGAAACGATTCGAATTGTGTTCAGAATTTAAAAGATCTTACAAGGATTGCATGCAAGAATACATTCAGCTAGGACACATGCAACCAGTTACATCCAACAACAACGGATCGTATTATATTCCTCATCATGCTGTTATTAAAGAAAACAGCTCAACAACAAAATTACGAGTTGTTTTTGATGCCTCTGCTAAAACTACCAACGGTGTCAGCCATAATGACAACCAAATGACTGGGCCGACAATCCAACAAGATTTATTATCTATACTATTGAGATGGCGTAAACATAAATACGTGTATGGTGCCGATATTGAAAAAATGTATCGACAAATTAAAATTCATGAAGATGATCAGCATTTCCAGAGATTATTGTGGCGCAATTCACCTACAGAAAAGGTTCAAGAATACCAACTTACGACAGCTACGTTTGGAACAACCTCTGCACCATACTTAGCCATCCGAACACTTCAACAGATTGCATACGATAACGAATTTAGATATCCATTAGCTTCGGAAATCATTCTCAATGATTTTTATGTCGATGATCTACTCTCTGGTAACGAAACAATCGAAGAAGCACTTATAACTCAACAGCAGCTTCTTGATTCTTTAAGCAGTGGCGGATTTAACCTGAGGAAATGGTTTGGAAATCACCCTAGTATTTTATCAAACATACCAATTGAGTTTCAAGAAACAAAATCATATCAGATAAAACTCGATGATACAATAAAAACGCTTGGAATAAGTTGGAACCCAACAACAGATACTTTTGAACTCAAGGTAACGATTCCGGATACAGAAATTATTACAACTAAACGAAAATTTCTTTCGGAAGCATCAAAACTGTTTGATCCTCTTGGATGGCTTTCTCCTACAATCATTCAAGCCAAAATACTCCTTCAACAACTATGGTTGACTGGTGTTAGTTGGGATCAACCACTGCCAGATAATGTTAATTCTAAATGGATTCTTTACAAACAGACATTACCTGCGCTAGAAAAACTGAAAATTCCGAGATGGGTCAATAACTTAAAATGTAATACACCTGATTTACATGGTTTCTGTGATGCGTCAGAACTTGCATAGCACTTGCAGCAGCAGTATATTTTTCAACCAAAGATGAGAAGGGATTAAAAACAGTCACCTTACTAACAGCTAAGACTAAGGTGGCGCCAATAAAAACAAAAATCACTCTTCCTAAATTAGAACTATGTGGAGCGTTGCTATTAGCCAAATTGTTACGAAATGTAGAACAAGCAATGCAAATTTCAAATATAAAAACATATGCATGGAGTGATTCCACGATTGCATTAGCCTGGATAAGAGGTAGTCCAATGAGATGGAAAACTTTCGTTGCCAATCGAGTAACTGAAATACAACAACTTACTGATGCTTCACAATGGAACCACGTTAAAACAGAAGACAACCCAGCAGATTGTGCTACTAGAGGAATTGATCCAGATAAATTAAGTGAACATCATTTATGGTGGAACGGACCAAATTGGTTAAAGGAAAATCAAGAAAATGGCCAAAATTAACAACTGAATTAAAAATTGAAGATATTCCAGATACAAAAAGAACTGTGCTAACTACGATGATGACAACTGATCCATATAGTCTTCTTTGTACAAGATACTCTAAATTAATAAAACTACAACGAGTTATAGCATACTGTCAGCGATTTGTAAACCGACTTAGAAAAAAACAGTATCCGACGTCTCTAACCCTAACAACGATAGAGATGGAGGAAGCTTTGCAGCGGATCGTAATAACAGTCCAATCTAAAAACTTTCATGAAGAAATATCGCAACTAAAAACTAAAACGCATATCTCAAGTAAGAGCAAAATTCTTTCTTTGAGTCCTTTTCTAGACCAACAAGGAATACTACGGGTAGGAGGTAGATTACAAAATTCAACACTTTCATTTAACGAAAAACATCCGATTATTTTGCCCAAAAACCATCCAGTAACCGAGCTAATAATAACGAATGCTCATTTAACAACTTTGCATGGAGGAGCGCAGCTAACGTTATCTTACATCCGAAAGCGTTTTTGGATTATTAATGCAAAAAGCTGTGTTCGGAATTCAATTCATAAATGCGTAAAATGCCACAGATTCAAATCTAAGGCCAATCAGCAAATAATGGGTAATCTACCATCATCAAGAATTGTTCCTTCTCGACCATTTTTAAAAACAGGAGTAGATTATGCGGGGCCTCTTAACATTCGAACAACAAAAGGAAGAGGACATAAATCATACAAAGACTACATAGCACTTTTTGTGTGTATGGCTACAAAGGCAGTCCATATTGAAGTCGTAAGTGATCTTACATCACAAGGATTCATTGCAGCATACAAGAGATTTACATCACGGCGTGGACTATGCACTGATATTTACAGTGACAATGGTACAAATTTCGTTGGCGCCAGTGCTGAGCTCAACAAAAGAAAAAAATTAACTATGCAACAACTTAATCCTGAATTTGAAGAGCTTCTCTCCAAAGACAACACTACTTGGCATTTTATACCACCTCGTGCCGCACATTTTGGTGGTCTATGGGAAGCAGGAGTCAAATCAATGAAGTATCATTTAAAAAGGGTGATAGGGGAAACAACATTAACCTTTGAAGAATTAACAACGTTACTCATTCAAATAGAAGCGTGCATGAACTCACGACCATTATCACCGTTGACATCTGATCCAAGTGATCTATCAGTTTTAACGCCTGGACATTTTTTGATTGGCGATTCCTTAATTTCACCGCCAGATCCAAATATAGAAGTATCTAACCTAAATGGTCTTAAGCGATGGAGATTGGTTGAAGCAATGAAACAGCATTTTTGGAAGAAATGGTCCAAGGACTATTTATCAACTCTGCAACAAAGGTCTAAATGGAATAAAACTGAAACTAACTTAAATATCGGGGAATTAGTTTTGGTAATAGATGATCAACTGCCACCAACAAAATGGATGACGGCCAGAGTAGAAAAAGTACATCCAGGACTAGATAACAAGGTGCGAGTGGCGACAATTTGTGGCCCGGGGAAGGTCATTCTGAAAAGGCCTATATCTAAATTATCACGCCTACCTATTGAAAAAATAGAAATTAATGATGATACAAATCTACAACAAAAAGGAAACAACGAAAAGAAGTCTGAAGAGCACAAAACTACCACCAATACTAGATGTACAAGAAGGAACACGGCACCATGCAAAATAAGAAGTAACCACTATATGTTTACAATGTTTATGATATTTGCAAACCCTTGTTGTGGTCAAGCAGCAAACATAAGTTTTGTAAATAATCAGTGTGAGGTTCACAAACTGAACAACCAACCAGGAATTGTCTTTGAAAAATTAGGTAAAATGTGGTTCACCAACAATAATTGGAACATAATTGTCTATTTAAATTTGTCAACCTACGAGCAAGAACTAAATATTTTTCACCCTGTTTGGAAAAAATAAGCCAAATATGCAAGAAAACCAATATTTCAAATTGTAATCAAACATATCAACAGTTTGATCACATGCTAACGGAAATAGTACAGCACGACCAGTTGATCAGACATCCAACTCATCATCGAGAAAAAAGAGGTTTGATCAATGTCATTGGTCGAATAGAACATGAATTATTTGGAGTAATGGATGATCGGGATGCTAATCACTACAAACAACAAATAAAACTACTTCAAATGAATGAAAATCACTTACTCCAGCTGCAGAAAAATCAAACTTCAATTGCCGAATCCACCTTTAACATATTAAAAAGACAAGAGGCTGATATAAACAACCATTGGTTACAATTCCAAGAGCAATCTCAATTAGTTTTGGAAGGAATAAATCATGAAACAACATTTATTAAAATGTCTTTATTCACAACGCTTCTAATGGTTAATTTCCGAAATAGACAAACAACACTTATACAAGTGTTGACAAACACACATTCCATAATGGCAAAAACTTCTATCTTAACAACAGAACAATTGCAGAAAGAACTATCATATATTAATGAAAATATACCAAAGGGACAACAAATACCATGGCCAAACGGAAAACACAACATCCTTCACATGTATCGTGTGTTAACAGTCACAGCAAGAACAATTGAAAATCTGCTAATTGTCAATTTCAAGCTTCCATTAGCAGACAACATGCTCCATAATATGTACAAACTCACCGCTTTTCCAATGAATACATTTAATGAATCTAAAGCAATTGTACCAAAAGGAGAGATTCTCATCACAGGCTTACATGGACCAATACTATTTTATGTCAACCATGGATTTGGATAAGTGCTTTGCAGCAAGCTCAGAGGAGTTTTTATGTAAGCAAACACATCCAATTCATACAACTGATCCTACAAAATCGTGTGAACTATCAATACTCTACTGGAACAAAATCAACAAATACTGTAACGTTCAAAAAGCAAAACCTGTTGATAGTTGGTACCAATTAAAGAACAACACTTGGTTGTTCGCATTAAGCAATGAAACCAATCTTCGGATCATATGCAAAGAAGAACAATTTATGATCCATCTAAACGGAAGCGGAAAACTTATACTGAAACCAAGGTGCGTGGCAAAGAGTGAAAAAATATTGTTACAATCCCAGGGATCATACAACAGTACCATCTACTCAGTAATTTTGAATCAAATGGATTTTGATGATGAAGTCGGGTTTAACAACTTTAGTCAACTTTTGAATTACTCCATCAATAACAGTATTTCTTCAAGAAGTGAGAATCGCAGAAAATTCTATTAATACAGTAAAATATCAAGAAACCTTACCTTTCTTGCAAAGGCCATCAGTTCATGATGTTCATCATTATTTTATTTTGTATGGACTAATTGTGTCCATTGCAATTATTATAATTATCAAATATCGATGCAGTAAAGAGGTTAATGGAATTCCTGCAGCCTAGCAACTAGAAGTATAACAGTATACAGCTGGGCCCCGGAGTATGTTGATACCTCAACAGATAAAAATATATCAACCAACCCAGCGGAAATCAATAATGCATAATAATGCAAAATTGCATTATTATATTTAATTAATTTTCTTTATAATAACTTGATATAATTGTTAACGCAGCAAAAATTGCTTATTTAAAGAAAATGAATTACCATAAATAAATAAGAATTATTTTAACATTAAAACTTTAACGTTATTTATCTTCATCATACAAATCTTCCAGTAAAGCTAACTGTCCAGCCCCCACCAGTGAAAAGCGGGTTAGTTATTACTGAAGGATTGTACATTGCTCTTTTATTTTTATTCAAACTATATAAAAAGCAAATATATTTATTTGTTTACAGGTTTTACAGGTTTTCTATACTATTTAACAGTTCTAATTAATATTAGAACCACTAAATTATCAAAAATATTTGATAGCGTATTTGATTTAGTGTAATATGCTTTTTCGCAGTCATCAAATAAAAAAAAATTACTTGACTAAAACTTGGATAGAAAATATTTGTCCATCATATTTGATAGTCTAATATGCGCCCTAGCCTGTTTATTTAACAAAAAAAAAAGAAGTTAAGGTTGGTTATTTAGTGATATTTTTAGATTAAAACAAATAATTTTTTTATTTGATCGGTATAGCTAAAGATAATTTGAAAAACCTAAATTTCCAGTTTGGACATTTAATTTTCAGTAAACATACATACGAAAGACGATGTTTTTTGACTAAATGCACGTTTTGTACATGCAAAACATTTATACCCTTGCGCAAAGAGTCGGATGTACCATATAGGTGATAATGGATAGACAAAAGGTTCCATAATAGGGAGAATAACCTTTCGTTTTAAGCTCGTTTTGGAGAAACATATTATGGGAAACATTTTGCAGTACTAAATAAGATGACCTGAAATGTGTCTAGGGCATTCAAATCCAAATATTCGTGTATTCGAATATCCGATTAATTTGGGTATATTTTAAGTATTCGTTATTCGAATATTTATACACGAATATTCGAATATTTTTTATCTCTCAAAATATAATGGTTTTCCATCCCTTCATTTCTTTTTCAAACTTCGAAACTAAGAAATTTCAATATTTTAAGGGAAATAATTTTATTACAAAAAGTGCTTGACGTATAAACGCCGCTTAATATTGAAGTCAAAGAACTTAGCGAAAAAAATTCAACACTTATGACAGCCGAAGGCATATGCAAATTTTTATTTACTTCTCTAACGGAACTGAACAGTGATTTAAGTAAAATTTTACTCCACAAAATCAGAAAACGAATGGATCAGTAAAGAAACAAAACAACCTTAAAAACCTTATATCTATATCTTGACACTGGAGTTATACCACAATCGAACGAATACTTTGATTACGCAAAGAAAACTGCTGTGAAAACTTTCCTTTCTCGCCTCCTAAGACGTCAAAGATGGACCAGATCCTAGCGATGAAAACAGTAATAACCATGGTTGCAGGTATCTGGTATTATGCAATAACAAGACGCACTTGCAGTCAACAATCAAAGTAAAAATATATTGCAACAAAAGCTGCAACCAATTACTGACTCCACGACATGAGATACAGTAACAGTGGTAATGAAAATCGCGGTTAAAAATTAAAAAAACATTTTTGTTATTTATATTCGTTCAAAACAAGAACAGATAAATTAGACAATTTGAATAATGCTCTATTGACTATCAGCCCCCACTTTAACAAAAACTGAAAGAGGTTTTTCTACGGCGGGATATCTAAAATAAAAATAGCCTCAAATTTAAAGATCTAAACGCACGATCAAAGATCTAAGATGCATATTTCAAAAAAATAAATAAAATAAAATGCGTAAAATGTTAAACCTGTTTGAACTTATTCATAATTCTTAGCACTTCTTTTACTATTCGAATACTAACCGAATATTCGGATATTTAAAGAAAAACTTATTCGATATTCGGATAACTCAAAATGTCGAATAACTGAATGCTCTAAATGTGTCTAAAAATCGTTAAATATGTCAAAACAAGAAAATTTGCAAATTTGTTGCTTAAGGACCGTTCATTTTAAGTGATACCGCGTAGTAACATCGATTGTGGAGACATTTTTATGGTCGGCATTGATATGTGAGACAGGAGCATGATTATTATATCACAAGTGTGGCAAAAAATACCGCTAAGTGTCTCAAAAGAATGATTTTCATTTATTGTTTTAGCCAATTTTTTGGAAAAACAAAATTAATTGACATATTAAACTTTTATTTATTATAAAAGTATTTAAAAGAAATTATATTTTGGTCTCCAAGTTGTTATATAATTTAAATTTACTCTGTATGTGCTTGTAATGTGTAAAGGTATCAAGAATAGAGGAAAAAGCACATATAGAGTTTCAACACCATAGCCCTGCCGGCATCTAGTCAAAAAATTTGAGTCTCGTTCGTTATCGGAATTAACCAGACAAATCACTACACGAACTAAGAACGGCCATGCACCACCACCCATAGATTCGAGAAAGAGCTATTAATCTGTCTTACTCGTTTATGTTCGGGCCTGGTAAGTTTTCCCGTATTGAGTCAAATTAAGCCGCAGGCTCCACTCCTGGTGGTGCCCTACCGTCAATGCCTTTAAGTTTCAACTTTGCAACCAAGCTTCCCCCGGAGCCCAAAAGCTTTGGCTTCCCGAAGAGGGAAGCTGAAGGAAGGAAGGAGACTGAAAGAGCCATAGGAGTAGCTACATCCGATTGCAAGCTGGCATCGTTTGGCAGATACCTTTACTATCTGGCAGATACCTTTACAATCTATATGTGCTTTTTCCTCCATTCTCGATACGTTTACAAATTTTGAACTTTTTTTGTCTCCCTGAATAAAACCCAACTTTTCTCATGGATTTGGACCTCCTGAACACGAATATCATATTCACTTTTTTTGGTTAGCTCCTGTTTTTGAGATATTCACGAAAAACCAATTTTTTCGGTGATCAAATATGTTGTTTCGATTTTTGGGTCTCACATTTTGCAAAACAAATAAATTAAATATATTAATGAAACAAGTGCATATTAAATATGCCAACAAACATTTTGAGCTATATTTTGTAAAAATCCATTAAGGATTCTGGAAGTTACAGTCAAAAAAAGTTGAAAAAATACTAAAAATTCACGTTTTTTTTTTTTAAATTTTTCCATTTTCAACGCCATAAATTTTGAACAAATAAAGACACTAATTTTTTTTTGATTTCTTGGAGCCTATAGTAGCTTCGATTTTCTTTCTTTTAAGCTAAAAGATACAAGCCCAAGTTATTCAAGTTTTCCCAAAAAAAGTCAAAACTCAAAGTCAAAACTCCCCCTCAAAGTCAAAATGTATTTCTGTCCGTCCGGCCGTCACAACCTACCTAAGAAATCTAGAAAACCGCTGGACGGATTTCAAAATTTTTTTTTCTAAAAATAGGTTTACTCAATGGAAAGAGCCGAAAGGACTATGTGTTCGAAAACTCTCCGGAAGTGTGTCAAAAAAATCGTCAAGTGTGTTAAAACAAGAAAATTTGCAAATTTTTTACTTAAAAAACGTTCATTTTAAGTGATTGCGAGTAGGAACATTGAATTTGAAGAAATTTTGATGGTCGGGATTGGTATGTGAGACCAAACTCTAGATTATTGCATTATAAGTTTGTCAAAAAAATGTTGTTAAGTGTGTCAAAGGAAAGAATTTTATTTATTTTTTTACCCAATTTTATGGAAAAAAATAAAATTAATTATTTGTTTGAAATGTAATTTTATTATTATTATTGAGAATTATGGCATAGTAAGTTTGTCAAAAAAATAATGAAAAGTAGGTCGTAGGAAATGATTTCATTTATTTTTTAGCCAATATTTTGGAAAAAAAAATGTAGCTGTTTTTATGACGTAAATGTAATTGAAAATGGAATTGGACATGAAAATATTTGAGTTTGTTACAGTTTTTGAAAAATTTTTGGAATATTAAAAAAAGTTGGTATTTTTGATTTAGTAATAATTTTTGCAATATTTTTAGAATTTTGGAAAAAGTTTTAATTTCTGATTTTGTAAGAATTTTTGGAATATTTTTAGAATTTTGAAAAATTTTAAATTTTTGATTTTATTATAATTTTTGGAATTTTGAAAAAAATTTCAGTTTTAGATTTTGTAATAATTTTTGCAATAGTTTTAGAATTGTGGAAAAAGTTTGAATTTTTAAGAATTTTCGGATTATTATTGGAATTTAGAAAAATTATAAATATTTGATTTATTCTAATTTTTGGAATATTTTTGGAATTTTTAAAAAAGTTTCAATTCTTGATTTTGTTATAATTTTTGCAATGTTCTTAGAATTTTGAAAAAAAAATAGAATTTTTAAATTTTATATATATATATTTTTAGAATTTTGAAAAAAGTTTCAATTTTTGATTTTGTAATAATTTTAGAATTTTGAAAAATTTTAAATTTTTGATTTTATTATAATTTTTGGAATTTTGAAAAAAGTTTCAACTTTTGATCTTGAAATAATTTTTGCAATATTTTTAGAATTTTGGAAAAAGATTGAACTTTTAAGAATTTTTGGAATATTATTGGAATTTAGAAAAAGTTTAAATATTTGTTTTTGTTCTAATTTTTGGAATATTTTTTGGAATTTTGAAAGAAATATGAATTTGTGATTTTTAAATATTTTCTCGAAACGCTAAATGGAGAGGTTTTTCAGTAGTTTGCTGAGTGTATCATCTTTTCACTAAATTATGTTAATTTATGATCTGTTATATTTTTCCGGCAACGTATTGATGTTTCGTGTTAGTTTTGTAATAAATTTCTAAACAGAGATAAAAAAATACTTATACTTTAACAAAGAGTTGTGTATGATATACATCGCTGCCTAAAACTAAAAACCATGTCCTCATAAAAGTTTTTTGCCGAAAACTATATCAAAATCCCTAATCCAGATCGAAGTCTTGATATCTCAGAGCTGTGAGATTTCAGCCCCTCCATATATATGGTATTATAAGTTTGTCGAAAAAATGTTGTCAAGTGTGTCAAAAGAAAGATTTTTATTTATTTTTTACCCAATTTTTTGGAAAATAGTAAAATTAATTGTTTGACATGAAATTTTATTATTATTATTGAAAATTATGGCATTTTAAGTTTGTCAAAAAAAATAATATCAAGTGTGTCAAAAAAATGACTTCTATTATTTTTTTAGATAATTTTTTGGAAAAAAAAATTTAGCTGTTTGTTTATGTAAATATAATTGAACATGGAAATTTTTGAATTTGTTATAGTTTTTGAAATATTTTTGGAATTTAGAAAAATTTTAAATATTTGATTTTGTAAGAGTTTTTGAAATATTTTTGGAATTTTGAAAAATTTTTAATATTTGATTTTATTATAATTTTGGAAAAAGTTTCAATTTTTGATATTGTTATAATTTTTGCAATTTTTTTGGAATTTTGGAAAAAGTTTCAATTATGAATTTTTAAGAATTTTTGGAATATTATAAGAATTTACAAAAAGTTTAAATATTTGATTTTATTTTATTTTTTTTTTTTTAAATAAAATGTGTTGTGTAATAGGGTTTAGAATATGTGTCACAACAACACATAAATACCTTTTCAGACCTAGGTCTAGACCTGGATCCCACAACAACTGGCGTTCTAAGGTGTAGATTAACGCTTTCTTAAACATCTGCGGGTTGAAGCCACCTGAGACTGAGTGTTTCGGCAAACTATTCCATTTGTACGCAGTTCGGACAAAGAAGTCTCTCTGCGATCTGCTAGTATGACAGCGCGAGATCTTTACCGTTTTACCGGTTGCGGCAGCCGATTGCCGAATGGAACGGAGGTAAGAATAAGTTTGAGGCATGATGCCGCTGATTTAATCTGAGCACTGCTGATGACGATATTTGTAAAAAACAACGAATTCAGCAACAGTGCGACGATGTTGTAGGGAATCAAGTTTTGATGTCAAAGTTCGATCACCCACAATTCATATAGCCCGCTTTTGAACAGAGTCCAAGAGAGCCAAGATGGAAACAGAGGCAGCACCCCAAACTTGACAGCAGTACTCCATACAGGGACGAATATAAGACTTATAAACATGGAGCAATTGGTATGGAGTGAAACATTTTTTGCATCTATTTAGGAGACCGAGTTTTTTAGACGCGCTTTTTGCCGTCGCCATTACATGATCGTTCCAGAGTAGGTCATTTGAAACTGTGACACTCATAATAAACGAATGTTTTTACATTCACCTATTGGTTCATCACACATACTGAATAAAATATCTTTGGGGAACTCGGTCCTTAATCTGGAAACAATCAACAGCTGTGTTTTGGTAGAGTTGAAATTGACAAGGTTTTGGTCACCCCAGTCGGCGACTTTAATCAGGTCTTTGTTTACGTTTATGGCAGCGTCTCTCTGAGCAGGATTAATTCGTTCGTGCATTTTACCTTTTGAAGGAAGGGGCTCAAACGACTTGTGCAGAGTACTATCATCTGCAAAACTATTTATTGGGTTGCTGGTGATTTTCAACAATTCGTTGATATAAATAAAAAATAGGGTTGGGGACAATACTGAGCCTTGGGGTACACCAGCGTTAATTAGTTTAGACTCAGAAGAAAATCGGTCTAAGGAGACCGAAATGTATCGGTTGGATAGAAAATTTTGAATCAGCCTCACAACATTGGGATGAAAACCGTACGCAACGAGCTTGTTGATTAAGTTGGCATGCCAGACTCGATCGAATGCCTTGGAGATGTCTAAAGCGATAACGTATGTTTTACCACCTTTATCAAGTATGCTGTTCCAACAATGCGCTACATAGTTTAATAGATCGTTTAATAGATCGGTAGATGATCTTTTGTTTCGAAAACCGTATTGACTGTCGGATATTAAACGATTTTCTTCCAGAAATTTTGAAATATGTGTATTAATATAATGCTAGTAGACTTTGGATAGGACCGATAGTAAAGCTATTGGGCTATAATTTGAGATATCTGATTTTGGTCCCTTTTTGGGGATGGGCTGGACATTTGCCAACTTCCAGCACGAGGGAAATATACCAGATTTGTAGGATTGGTAGAATATTTTAGTTAAAGTTGGTGCAAGTTCTTTGGAAAAGGTTTTTAAAATAATGGGTTTAATATTGTCCATTCTTGAGGCTTTGTTGATGTTTAACTCCTTTAAAAGTTTAGCGACTATTTTGGGTTTGAAGTAAAGTTCATTCATATTAACTCCTGAAGACTGGATTTGAAGTATTTCTCTAGGAGTTTCCAGAACAGTGGAGTTCAGAGCAAAGCGTTCAGCGAACAAGTTAGCTTTTCTTGCGGGATCATTGACGATTAAATCACCATCAATAATAGGGGGAGTAGAAAATTTTGTACCAGAATTTAAAGAATTAATCGCACTGTAGAAACTCTTGTCAGAAACAGACATAGACGTAAGTTTTGAAGCTTTCGCTCTGTCAATTTCAGACTTTTCGTTTGAGATAATCTGGTTAGATATTTTGTTGGCCTTTAGATATTGGGATCGATTAGTGGGAGTTTTGTTATGAATCCAAATATTAAATGATCTACGTTTGTTTCTAAGTGCCGTTTTGGCCGCTTTCGAATACAAGTATTTTTGTTTGGGTTTTACTATTTAGAAAGGGACAAATTTATTGATAGCAAATTGGACGGTTTCTGTAAAGTTTTGAGCAGAAACATTTACATTGTCAGTGTAAAAACAATGACGGTCGAAAGGGAAACCATGGAAAAAATTTTGAAGACCACTCTTATCCATTTTTGAGTAGTGAAATATTTTACGGGGTTTGGGAGCTGTAGTTTTAAGTAAATCAGTTTTGATAACTGATGAAATTAAATAATGATCGGAATTTCCAATACTACCTTTCGCGACATCGACACTCGTAATATCTGGCATTGTGGAAAGATAGAAATCTAAAAGAAAACTATTGTCACCGCCATTACGGGGAGTCAAAGTCAGGTTTTTAACAATTTGGAATAGGCCCTGAGACGCGGCAAAAATTTCGGCCAGTTTTCCACTATTGTCAACATCGTCGGTCGATTTGGAGAATTCCAACCATGATTTGTTGTGGACGTTGAAGTCACCGGTAACGATAACTTCACAATTAGGGGACTTGACTTTAATCTCGTCCACAATTTTTGTCAGTATATTAAAAAAGTTTGGGCTACGTTTGTTGGGGTATAAAGCTATTGTAAAAAAAGTCATTTCTGGAAGACAAATCTTTAAAACCATTGTATTGAAGCCGTCACCGTGTAGTTCAAAATTTGGAAAGCGCGTGTACGCAACACTCTCATGAATGAATGCGCATACGCCCTGATGGAGTTTGAAAGCTGATTCGAGCCTATATTTGGAATTAAGCGATTCTATAAAGAGAAAATTTTCAGAAACTTGTGTTTCTGTAAGGAATAGAATGTTCGGTTTGTCGTGCTCAAGATGATGTTGCACGTGGTCATGGTTAGCGTTCAATCCGCAGATGTTTTGAACATGTATTTTAAAATTTTTCATTGATTCATGTATGTTTTGTCCCTGCAAATTCCGTGGACGTGCCGCTTTATGGGCGGGTGGATTGCGCAAATTTGCTTTACCACTTGCAGACTTATTTTTTTTTCGGTTGTACTGCCATATATATATCAAAATGTTTATTTTATTTTTTTATGTTTTATTTTAAAATGGATAACTAAGTAAAAAATCCTATCATACAACAAAATATGACATATGCCAATATATCATGATAAGATGAAGAAATAATAACAAAATAATAAGTGAAAAACAAATTGTGAGATATTTGCAGAAAACAAAACAAAACTACATGCCAATAATCCAGCTGATGCAGCGCACCCCAGACGCACCGCCCACCACCTCAATCGAGGCACAAAGCCCACACATAACTACGTGTTGGTCCGATTCCTCGGAAGAGCTAATGAGCGGTACCGCTACGGAACGCAGCCCAGCTAAGACTGGAAGTGCTGCCGTTGACTAATTAAAGTTCGTCCGCCAGCACTCTAAGATATCATCTTGGCTAATGACATCTCCTGCCATTGCCAGTGGTATGTGATATCTCACGCTAACTCATATGTCAATGGCAGGGACTGGAGTACGCAGGGTAGTCAGACCCGTAGATCAACATTGATCATAATCGATCAAAATCGATCCCTCCTGCGGGGAATATGTATGTATTTTTAGAATTTCGAAAAAAGTTTCAATTTTTGATTTTGTTATAATTTATGCAATATTTTAAGAATTTTTGAAAAAAGTTTTAATCTTTGATAATTTTTGAAATATTTTTGGAATTTTGTTTGAAAAAAGTTTGAATTTTTTATTTTATTTGATTTTTACAATATTTTTGGAATTTTGAAAGAAATATGAATTTGTGATTTTGAAATATTTTCTCGCAACGCTATATGGAGAGGTATTTGAGTAGTTTGCTGATTGTATAATCTTTTCACTAAATTATGTTAATATATGATCTGTTATAAATTTTCGACAAAGCATTATGTTTCGTGTTAGTTTTGTAATACATATCTTTTTTTTTTTTTTTTTTTTTTTTAATGGCGTTCATGCTCCATGTAGGAGCGTTGCCAGGCTAATCAGCTTTGAATATTCACCACGGTCATTCGCTCACGGTCAACAGCGACATAATTACCATGGCAGCCGATTTTTTTAAGGTTTTTTTACGTCAGTCTCCCATTGTAGTCGTGGTCTTCCTCGCGGTCTACCACTCCCTGAGGTACTAACGTACATTTTTCTAATCATTCCAGACTGTGAATCGGCTCGTAGAACATGCCCAAACCAAGCAATCCTGTTAGAACGGATACAACCTATTATATCAGGACCCTCAAGAAGGTCTCTGATCTCAAAGTTATACCGGGTTCTATACTCTCCATCGTCTGTCTTAAGTGGACCAAAAATGTAGCGTAGGATCTTACGCTCAAATACAGATAAATGCGATTCGTCATTTTGTGTAAGGGTTCACGTTTGTGACCCATACATCACAACCGGTCTAATCAATGTCTTGTATAACTTGAGCTTGGTGCAGTTAGTTGATACATACGGTGATCCAAGGAGAGGTTTAATTGAGTAGAAAGTTCGATTACCTGCAGCGATTCGAGCTTTAATATCTGTAAGTATGCTGTTGTTTGAGTCAAGCATTGATCCCAAATATTTAAAAGATTCAACTCCCTCAATTCGTTCATCCCCGTACATCAAATTTTTCTTCTCAGCCTCTCTTGAAACATTCATATGTTTGGTTTTATTGTAGTTAATTTGAAGACCAATTTTCCTAGCACCACTCTCAAGCGACTTGAAAGTCTCACTCATAACAGCTTCACTTCGGCCGAGGATGACAACATCATCAGCGTAAGCAATCATCTGTACTGAGTTTATTGACAAGATATTGTTATTAGTCGGTAGTTTCTTTTGACGGCACACATATTCCAAGGCTAGATTAAAAAGTATAGGAGAGATAGCATCACCTTGTCTTAATCCGGAGTCGACTTTAAAAAATTTTGATATTTCGTTCTCTACTCGTACACAGCATTGAGAGTACTATCATTTTGCATAGTGATACCAGTTTACCAGGAATTCCCAGTCGTAGGCCTGCCTGAAATCAATGAAAAGTTGGTGCACAGGTATGTTGAACTCTCGACACTTTTCCAAAATCATCCTTATCGAGAAAAGTGCATCGGTGGTACCTCGGCCTCGCCGGAAGCCACACTGATATTCTCCCAACAGTTGTTCAGCAAAAGGATTGATTTTGGATAGCAAAATGTAGGAAAAGATCTTATATGCTGTGCAAAGGAGAGCGATTGCTCTGTAGTTTGCACATTGTAGGCGATTACCTTTTTTATGGATTGGTATCAGCATAGCTGTGTTCCAGTCCTGTGGCATGGTTTCAGTCCTCCAGATCATTTGAACAAGTTCAAAAAATCTTGAGAATAGAGATTCGCCACCATGTACAATTATTTCGGATGTTATATCGTCGATACCAGGTGCTTTATTGCATTTTAATTTTGACAGCGCCGCATCGAATTCCTCTTTGGTGGGTTCGTCTACATGTACCTTTGACGCACGAATAAGCTTTGCTCGTCACCCGACTTGTTGCTGGTCACTTAAGTTGAGAAGATTCTCAAAATAAGCGGCCCAAGTATCTAAAATATTTTTAAGTTCTACTTGTAGCTCCCCATCTTTGTTTTGAATAGCAGTCGATCTAGTTTGAGGGCCCTTCCTTAAGGTTTTAACCTGTTGAAAGAAGTTACGCGATTGATGTTCCTTATTGAAGCTTTCAATCTCCTCACACTGTCTCTTCCACCATTCTCTCTTCGTTCGTCTACATAGCTTTGTAACGGCTTGTCTCGCCAGTTTATAGTTCTCCTTCGTGGACCTGGTGTTGCGTCCTTGTAGACACTTCAGATAGCAATCGCTTTTGTATTGAATAGCGTCAAGGCATGCTTGATCCATTCATGGCTTCTGGGAGTGGTTCTGTGGTCGTCCAAGTATTCCCTCAGCAGCGCTTAAAACAGCATCTTTGAGCAAATACCATGACTTATCGACGTCTCCATTAATGGTTTCTGATTTCTCCAATGTTTCGGCAATATGGATTTGATATCTCTCTTCTGTTTCAGCATTCTTTAATGATGAGATGTTAAAACGTTTCCGTTGATTGAATTTTGGAATGCCTGGATTTGGGAAGTGGAACCTTATCGTTGCACATACAAGGAAGTGATCACTTCCAATGTATGCACCTCTAAAGGATCGCACATCCCGAACGCTCGAAGAGAAACGTGTTGTTACTAGAACGTGATCAATTTGATTTCGAGTGTTTCCATTCGGTGAAACCCAAGTCTGTTTATGAATCGATCGATGCGGAAAGAACGCACTGGCAATTCTCAAATTATTTGATAATGCAAACTCAGTCATTCTTTCACCATCATCATTCCACCAATACATATCTAAACAGAGATAAAAATACATGAACAAAATACATGTAAACATAACTCTTTGTTAAAGAGTTATGTTTGATATACATCGCCGCCCAAAACTAAAAACCATGTCCTCATAAAAGTTTTTTGCCGAAAACTATATCAAAATTCCCAGACCGAAGTCTTGATATCTCAGAGCTGTGAGATTTCAGCCCCTCCATATTTTCTGATTATGTTATAATTTTTTTAATATTTTTAGAATTTTGGAAAATTTTAAAATTTTTAATTTTGTAATAATTTTGGAAATATTTGTAGAATTTTGAAAAAAGTCAATTTATGATTTTTTTATAATTTTTACAATATTTTTAGAATTTTGACAAAAGTTTCAATCTTTGATTTTGTAATAATTTTTGCAATATTTTTAGAATGTTGCATTTAAATTTCAATTTTTGATTTTGTTATAATTTTTAAAATATTTTTGGAATTACAAAAAAAATTTTGAATTTTTGATTTTGTAATATGCCCTTGAATAATTTTTGGAATTTTGAAGAAAGCTGGAATTTGGATTTTATTATAATTTTTGGCATCTTGGAAAAAGTTTGAATTTTTAATTTTGTAAAATTTTTTTGAAATTCAATCAGGCCTTTTTCTTAGTAAAAATAAAATTAATTATTTGTTGACATTAAATGTAATTGAACATGAAATTGGTAGATATTAGATAATGTGTTGTTTGTTTTCAAAAAGTTGAAATTGCTGAACGCTAATTGGAAAGGTTTTTGAGTAGTTTGCTGAGTGTATCACGTTTTTAGTAAATTAATTTATGGTCTGTTATTATATGCCGACAACGTGTTATAATTCGTGTTATTTTTTTAATAAACTTATTAACAGAGAAAAAATACTTGTACTTGTACAAACAATTTATGTTTAGTATACATTGCTGCCCAAAACTAACATCGATGTCGTCATAAAAACCATTTGCCGAAAACTATATAAAAATCTTTAATACAGACCGAAGTCTTGATATCTCAAAGCCTTTATATTTTTCTTTCAAATCCAAAAATTTTGTCAATCAAATAAATTTGTAGTTTTTTCAAATAATTTTTTTTGTAATTTACAGTATTTTTGGTAAACATACAAGAAAAACATTGAAATCAATGATTATCTTCCCAAGTTTGAAATAATTGTCAGTTTTAAATGCAAAAGAATCTAGGCGATGCATTTCCATCGTTCCAGTTGATCTGAAAATCTTTATTTAACCATCCTCAAATATGCAGCCAGAAACGAAGTGTTGTTTGTGGCTCCATCTTTCAGACAGTGTGAGTATCATTTTATAGGCTTAGGTAATATCATCATGCAAAAGGATCCTTTTTCAAGACATTAATTAATGCAGCACCTTGTGTGATAATCTCAATGGATTCAAGCTACTTTTTGTAAGACTTTTACTTCGTTATTCCAATTACGGTTTTGAAAAATTTTCTTGTTTAACTATAAACAAAGCCCAATCAACTTCATCACGAGTTTTCCAATATTTTTGCACAAATTTGCCTTATATTTTCAAGGTTTTTGTTCCACCAGATCCCTTTGTGTGCATCCCGTTCTTCTCTTGGAGCACAAGCTTTTAAAAGCCAGAACGCTGAGCTAATAACCGGTCTTGTCTTTAGTTTTTAGGGTTCCGTTTTTTATACGGAACACTATTGGTGAGAGTAAAACGATTTTTCACATCATTTCGATTATCTCGTAAACTATAAATGCTATGGACTTGAAATTTGAGGTGCGTATAAAACTAATCGGTCAACATGAAATGACGAAGAATACAAATAAAACTAAAGTGGTTTTCGTTTGGTTTACAGGGGTTCGATGAGAGACCTTTGAGAAAATAGATTTTTTATAGATTCAAGTAGGGTATCATACGAAAGGGCTTCATTTCGGTATTCCTTAAAAATTTATTTTGGAATTTTACCCTCACCATTTTTTGTATAATTTTGAATAATGGCGTTTTTTTCGTGTTTTCTTACCTCGATTAGCTCCGAACCTAACTGATCGAAAATTTTCAAATGTATTTGGAATGATAGAAAAATTAGTACGTTTTTAATAAAAAATATATAAAAGTGTCATATTCTCATAATTATATTTATTAAGGGGTGGATATGAGGAGGTGTCAAGTGGGGTGTCATTTGAAAGAGCACTTTATTTAGAAAACATAGCAATTTTTTTAGAATTTTGCGATGCACAGTTTTTGAGTTATGGACAAAAAAGTGCAAAATTCAGACCGTCCCCCCCCCCCTACGTTTCGACACTGATTGACAGGAAAATTGGAAAAAAATCACACAGCTAGGAAATTTGGTAAATTTTGTATGAAAATTATAGCGAGGTCTTAAATAATTATATTTCTGTGTGTTTAGGGGACCGGTGTAAATAAGGGTAAAAATTTTTTTGACCCAAGCGAGTGGGGTGTCATTTGAAAGAACACTTAATTTAAAATTTGTTGCAATTTTTGTAGAATTTTGTTGTGAACAGTTTTTGAGTTATGGACAAAAAAGTGCAAAATTCAGACCGTCCCCCCCCCCCCCCCATACGTTTCGACACTGATTGACAGAAAAATTTGTAAAAGTTCACGGAGCTAGGTAATTTGGTAAATTTTGTATGAAAATTATAGCGAGGTCTCAAATAATTATATTTCTGTGTATTTAGGGGACTGGGGTAAAGAGGGTAAAAAAAAACTTTTTTTGACCCAAGCGAGTGGGGGTGTCATTTGAAAGAGCATCTAATTAAAAATTTGTTGTAATTTTTTTTAGAATTTTGCGGTGCCCAGTTTTTGAGTTATAGACAAAAAAGTGCAAAATCCAGACCGTTTCTCCCCCTACGTTTCGACACTGATTGACAGAAAAATTTTAAAAAATTCATTGGAAAGTATGGGAACGTATGGGGGGGAAGGTATGTAAATTTTGAATGAAAATCATAGCGAAGTCTCAAATAAATATATTTCTGTGTGCTTAGAGGATGGGTGTGGGGATAGAGAGGGTAAAAAAAAACTTTTTTGACCCAAGCCAGTGGGGTGTCAAATGAAAGAGCACCTAATTTAGAATTCGTTGCAATTTTTTTAGAACTTTGGGATGCAAGGTTTTTGAGTTATGGACAAAAAAGTGCAAAATTCAGACCATTTCGCTCCCTACGTTGCGACGATGATTGACAGAAAAATTTGAAAAAATTCATGGGAAAGTATGGGAACGTATGGGGGGGAAAGTATGTAAATTTTGAATGAAAATCGTAGCGAAGTCTCAAATAAATATATTTCTGTGTGTTTAGAGGATGGGTGTGGGAGAGTAAAATAACATTTTTGACTAAAGCGACAGGGGTGTCATATGAAGGACTACATAATTTAAGAAACATTACAATTTTTTCAGAATTTTGCGGTGCACAGTTTTCATGTTATTGAAAATAAATATTTTTAGTATGTAGCCTCTCCACCCCTCTAAATTTCAACACTTGATTGACCGAAAAAATAATCAAATTTAAACCATTTACAAGCTGGTGTAATTGAGTCTTTCTTGAGTTACCGTAAACATCTATGGTTGAGATTTAACCTAAAGTAACATTTTTTGAGTCCTTTTTGATCAAAGAAGATTTGATTGTAATTCACTATTGACATGTACGATTAAACATTTATTTTGTTATGCGTCTATGGTCTGGAAATATAAAGACATTGCAACACAACTTTTTGTCAATAATTTTTGATATGGTGTTCTTTTACATCCACGGAACCCTTGACGAGCGAATTTTATTCGCACTTGTCTGACTTTTTTTTCTTTATTTAAGTATATTTTAATTACATGTTGTACAAAAAATTCTTAAATTTAATTTCGGATTGGTTTTTGTGAACAATTAAGCTTAAGTACATATTGGAAATCACTTGAATTTTGCAATTCGAAATAATTTTTCATTCTCTCTAAAATTCCCTTAGAAAAAATTTTGTTGTGTTTCGTGTCAGAATTCGAACTACACTCATCAGAGACACATCGTTCAAATTCCGTGTGTCTTACACAACTTAGCCAAAGAGGCGATGACGAAACATATTTTAATTTTGATGTTCAGATAATTTCTAAATTGAAACTTCATCATTTTTCATATTTACTTAAGTTGAATTTTTCATCTATGATTACATATTGAAAATTGTATTTCTTTGGTATTTTTTGTATTAAATTTCTAGATATTACGATGTGTGAATTCATAGGATGAGAGAATATTTCGTCAACATCTAAGTCAACATTCTAATCAACATCCCAAGTCACGAGTGTAAAGTCATTAATGATTGTTGCCAATCAAAATTAAAATATGTTTCATCATCGCCGCTTTGGCTAAGTTGTGTAAGACACACGGAATTTGAACGATGTGTCTCTGATGAGTGTAGTTCGAATTCTGACACGAAACACAACAAAATTTTTTCTAAAGGAATTTTAGAGAAAATGAAAAATTATTTCGAATTGCAAAATTCAAGTGATTTCCAATATGTACTTAAGCTTAATTGTTCACAAAAACCAATCCGAAATTAAAAATTCCCCTAATGTTGTCTATATTTCCTAACCAAAAACATAACAACATATTGACTTTACGTCAGATATTAAGTTTCGCATTGATTGGCAACAATCAATTAATGACTTTACACTCGTGACTTGGGATGTTGATTAGAATGTTGACTTAGATGTTGACGAAATATTCTCTCATCCTATGAATTCACACATCGTAATATCTAGAAATTTAATACAAAAAATACCAAAGAAACTTAAATTTAATATTTGTAATAGCATACAATGCAGGCTGCAAATGAACTTTCGTTTTTCATTAAGAGGACATTTTTTGTCCGGTATGTTATATAAATTAGTTGCATTAAGTTTTAATTTATATAAAAGTGTGCTCTGTAAAATAATGTTCTATATTAATCCAAATTATTAACTAATGAATAAATTTATAATGTAATTTTTTTTCAATATTCTCATAAAAATGATTTTTTTAAATAAATTTGAAATTTGAAATTTATTGACCTTGACAAAAATTAATTCTATTCAGTTTGCTTTCTACAATATAATGAAATATAGTAGACTATATTATTAACTTAATAATTGTATTTTCTAATTATTTTTTTAATTATTTTCATAAATTCATAAATTTTTTAAAATTTCTTAAAACCAAATTAAATTTTGAAATTTTCTTGATCTCTTTTAATTCGACAGGAATAGCGTTAAAAATCAATAATCCTTTATAGAGAGGAGAGCTTTGACCACTTGTAGTTCTAAAAAACTCAAAATAGATATCAATGTATTTGTTCTAGCTGGAAAGTGGTGAATATCATTAACTTGACGTAAAAAAAATTATTCCTAAAAATATTGTTTTTAATCTTAAATACAAGAACAGCCAATTCATAATCTACGAGCTTTCGAATAGGAAGAATATTTACATTATTGAGCAATCGTGTTGGATATTCATATTGTATAAAAATTTATGTTTCTAATACTTTTATTAATTAAAATATGAATTGAATTATGAGTTATGACTCATGAATTACGAGTTTACACTTTGCAATCGATTCCGTTTTCAGACGCAACCTTCTACCGGGATCAAAATCATTTGAAAATCAGTAAATCTATATATATATATATATATATATATATATATATATATATATATATATATATATATATATATATATATATATATATATATATATATATATATATATATATATATATATATATATATATATATATATATATATATATATATATATATATATATATATATATATATATATCTTATATATATAAAAATCACGTGTCACGATGTTTGTCCGCGATAAACTCCGCAACAACGTAACCAATCTTAATAAAATTGTGTTCAGTGTGTGTATAATGGTCCAACTTGAGAGATAGGATAGTTTTTATTTTGATTAAACACCTAAATATTTTTTAATTACGAATTAAATGTTAAATATGGATAGTTCATAAGCAAACTTTCAGATGGCGGCATAAATTAATTAATTTACTGTCAAACCTGCTTTATCGACTTTTCAACCATCCATGTAGGGCCCATATAGACTATCATATGTTATTGAGCGATTATTTTGTTCCGGTATTTGCTGCAATGGCACTGCAAAAGGGGGAAAAGAAACGAAATTCAATAAAATTTATATGGGATTTCATACAAAACACAACTTGAATACTTTTAAAAATTATCTATGAAATTTCTCATTTTGCTACAATTAAATAATTTAAATTTCTTTTGGCGCTGCAAAAGGGGGAAAAGAGAATAAATTCAATAAAATTTATATGGGATTTCATTCAAAACACAACTTGAATAATTTTTAAAATTATCTATGAAAGTTCTCATTTTACTACAATTAAATAATTTAAGTTTCTTTATGTACTATTACTGACAATTACTGACAATATTGAGCATCTTATCTTATATATATAAAAATGACGTGTCACGATGTTTATCCGCGATAAACTCGGCAACAACGTAGCCAATCTTAATAAAATTGTGTTCAGTGTGTGTATAATGGTCCAACTTGAGAGATAGGATAGTTTTTATTTTGATTAAATTCCTAAATATTTTTTAATTGCGAATTAAATGTTCAATACGGATGGTTCATAAGTCTACTTTCAGATGGCAGCGTAAATCAATTTATTCAATTCATAGTAAACTTCAACATCTGTATAAAGCCGTGCATTCACATACAACAGAAACAGAAACCGAAACTGAAACTGAAAATTTTCAGTTTCTGTTTCTGTTTCTAATTTGGTTGACGGTGATGAATAATATCAGAAACGGAAACCGAATTTTGTTTGAGTTTGTGAATTTGCTATCCATTATGAATAATAAAATTGAAGAATAACAAAAACAAATAATTTGTATTTATTAAGGTGATTGGTGATAAATATTTTATTTGGTTTTTTGTTAAAATATCGGTTTATGAGCGTAGTTTGCTTTTATTAATGTTTTTATAGTTATAATTAAAGAATTCAATAACGAATTAAATATATACTCCCGCAGGAAGATTTGTAAAATTTTAAATTTTTGATCTATGGGAGTGACAACCCAACGTACTTAGATTCCTGCTATTTGCATATGAGTTAGCTTGCGTTATCGTAAACCACTGGCAATAGTAGTGAGATATCACTAGCCAAAGTGATATCTTAGGGATGTTGGTGGATGAACTTTTTCAATCAACGATAGCACCCTTAGTCTTAGTTATAGAATATTCTTTGATGATGACACGCTATTTCTTTTAAAATAAAATGTGTTGGGTAGTACGAATTACAATGTGAGTAACAACAACTCATGACAACCTTTGAAGAATAAAGTCCACAACAACATGCTTTCTAAGGTGTTGGTGGACGCAATTTTTTTATTTTTTAAAAAAATGAATTTTTTCGTTTACTTGGAGAAATGAGCTTCCATATAACTATTAAATGTGCCGGGTTTAATCCTAAGCAAAACAATGTTTACATGATCTTGGTATATGCTTCTAGCACTAGCAATTTGCGTCCATCATCTTAAAAAACATGATGGTGTGGAACCTCGGTCTTAAAGGATTTTATGTGTTGTTGTGAGACATATTGTAATTCCAACTACACAACAAATTTTATTAAAAAAATATTTCAAATATTTTGAAATAGCACAAATGTTTTTAAAAATTTTTGGTGAAAAGGATGATGAACAAAGTCATTGAAGCTACAATCAATTTTGAATGGAAAATTCAAAGAGGGAGATGTACTGTTGCTACGCATTTCAATGATCCCAACAGATATGGCATTTGAATTCAAACGTTTAGTTTCCAGTGCGACTCGCTTTTGCAATGACTGTCAACAAAGAACAAGCAAAATTGCTGCAAGGATGTGGTAGATTTGGAGAATCCGTACTTCTCACATCTGGACAACTGTATGTGGTGGTCAGCTAACGTCGGAATACCTTCTGATTTATTCGTGTACGCATCTAGACGGAAAAACGCAAAATATAATGTGTGCCCACAAGCACGAGCAAAGAAATATAATTAAAACGACATTTTGAAATTTTTTCCTTATTAAAATAAATAATTGTTGCAATAAAAATGATACAATGTAAATTGAATGTTTGGTACGCTTAGTGTGACTAAAACAATTGAAAAAACAACAACAATTGTATTAAATTTTTCGTTGTTTCAAATGTTTCAGTCAAATCGAACACGGCTGTTATCAGAACGAGTTTTCTTGAATTTCCTTTCTTATGAGATACCGACAATATGCGACAGGTATAATGTTAAATAAACAAAAGTTTTACACTATTTGGTGTAAAATAAATAAAGTTTTGAGAGATTTTTAGAGTGATTAAGCTTAAAGTAATTATTTTAATTCACATGAATTTTGCAATTTTAAAGCATTTTTTATTTTCGCTCAGAAAAACTTCTTTAAAACAGTTTTTGTGTGTTTCGTGTCGGGAACAAATACAATTTACAATAGTATAATCACAGATGAAGAATTCAATTTAAATAAATATGAGATAATGAAGTTTCAATTTAGAAATTATCTGAACATGAAAATTAAAATATGTTTTATTGTTGTTTCATCCACTGTGGCTGAGTCTGTATGATGGCTTTGAAGTTTGAACTATGATGTCTCTGATGAGTGTGAGGTTAATCCCGACAATAATTACTTATTATCGGGAATATTACTTTCAATAATTACTTTGAGCAATAATTGCTCACAAAATCGCCCAAAAATTAATATTCCATTAATGTTGTCTATATATGGAACATATATGCCAATATATTGACCGTGTGTAAGATATTAGTTTCGCATTGATTTGCAACAATCAATAATGACTTTAAAATGACTTAGGATGTTGACTAAATAGAAATATTTCTCGCCCTATGAATTCACATCCTATGAATTCTAATACAAAACCATCCAAATAATTTTGATTTTTTTGGCATCACTTCTTATATTCCTTTTTTGCATCACTTCTTCTATACCTTCATCGAATATATTGTCACTATTCTTACTGCCCTTGCTGACCATAAAATGTTATAACGATCAAAATTGTTTGCAACGTTTTTAGTAACCTACCGCAGGTAAAGAAAGCGTATATTAAACCGCATGAGCACTGTGAAAATTTGTGAATCCATTTTTGTTCCGTATGTTCTAATGTTCTATATAGAGACACACCTGAAAACTTATTTGATCGCGTATTTTTTTATATATCCTTTGTTGTATATATTATACTATTTTTTTTATATTTTACTGATCAACTAAAGTGCTGATCCTTTTACATTCATATTTAAAAAAAAAATAGATCATTTCTCATTACCATTCTTTGAAATTATTGCTACACCGTCAACAAAATGTATACACACAAACTTTATTTATAGGCGTAGCAAAGCACGCCGGGTCCCGCTAGTATATATATATACATATATATATATATATATATATATATATATATATATATATATATATATATATATATATATATATATATATATATATATATATATATATATATATATATATATATATATATATATATATATATATATATATATATATATATATATATATATATATATATATATATATATATATATATATATATATATAATATATATACATAAATATATATTTTTTTTTAAATAAAAAGTGTTGTGTAATAGGGTTTAGAATATGTGTCACAACAACACATAAATACATTTTAAGACCTAGGTTCCACAACAACTCTCGTTCTAATGCGTTGATTAACGCTTTTTTTAAACCTCTGCGGGTTAAAGCCACCTGAGACTACGGGTTCCGGTAAACTATTCCATTTGTATGCAGTTTGGACAAAGAAGTCTTTCTGCGATCTGCCAGTATAACAGCGCGGGATCTCGACCGTTTCACTGGGGTAGCCGATTGCCGAGTGGAACGGGGTAAGAATAAGTTAGAGGCAGGATGCCGCTGATTTAATCTGAGCACTGCTGATGACGATATTTGTAAAAAACAACGAATTCAGCAACAGTGCGACGATGTTGTAGGGAATCAAGTTTTGATGTCAAAGTTCGATCACCCACAATTCGTGTAGCCCGCTTTTGAACAGAGTCCAAGAGGGCCAAGATGGAAACAGAAGCAGCACCCCAAACTTGATAACAGTACTCCATACAGGGACGAATATAAGACTTATAAACATGGAGCAATTGGTATAGAGTGAAAAATTTTTTGCAACTATTTAGAAGGCTTTTAGACGCGCTTTTTGCCATCGCCATTACATGATCGTTCCAGAGTAGGTCCTTTGAAACTGTGACACCCAATAAGCGAATGCTTTTACATTCACCTATTGGTCCATCACACATAGTGAATAAAATATCTTTGGGGAACTTGGTCCTTAATCTGGAAACAATCAACAGCTGTGTTTTGGTAGAGTTGAAATTGACCAGGTTTTGGTCACCCAAATCGGCGACTTTTTTTAGGTCTTTATTCACGTTTATGGCAGCGTCTCTCTGGGCGGGATTAATTCGTTGCTGCATCTTATCTTTTGAAGGAAGGGGCTCGAACGACTTGTGCGGAGTACTATCATCTGCAAAACTATTTATTGGTTTGCTGGTGATTTTCTACAATTCGTTGATATAAATCAAAAATAGGGTTGGGGCAATACTGAACCTTGAAGTACACCAGCGTTAATTAGCTTAGACTCAGAAGAAAATCCGTCTAAGGAGACCGAAATGTATCGGTTGGATAGAAAATTTTGAATCAGCTTCGCAACATTGGGATGAAAACCATACTCAACGATTTTGTTGATTAAGTTGGCATAAAAAGGTTTTTAAAATAATGGGTGGAATCCATTCCTGAGGCTTTGTTGATGTTTAACCCCTTTAAAAGTTTAGCGACTATTTTGGGTTTGAAGTGAAGTACATTCATATTAACTCCTGAAGGCTGGATTTGGGGTATTTCTCGGAATTCAATATTCTGTAGTTCATTTTATTTTTCCTAATGTTCACCTTTCATCGTTTAAATTTATTTTCGTGTTTGTATAAATTTCCTTTTACAGTGCTCCAACCTTCACTTTTTCAACATTTAACTAATGACCATCAGACTATATACAACAATTCACAAACTCACCGTATAGATCTTTTGGAATTTCAAAAATTTAAAATTTTTCTTCTTCTTTGTATTCAAATCGTTATTCTCTATATCAAAAGTTTGTATCAATTTTATTTTATATTCGTGTTATGTGTACAATGATCATCGGTTTGATATCCGTTGTCATAAAATATCAAAAATTTAAGCTTTGGTGGTTTGTTGTTATAAATAAAAGAGAAATGAAACAATAACAACAACAATAAATAAATAAATTTCAAATTTTAAATTTGATTGATTATTTGAAAGGAATTTTAGGTTGTTTTTTTTTTAAACTTTTTGTGCTTCTACATTTCGCATATAACTGACATTCGAGTTCAACAATTATGAAATAATAAACAATAACAAATTATTTACTACTTAATTGTTTACCTTCCATTATATTAACATTTCAAAATAAAACATTCAACTTAGTATTTAACAGCAAAAACAAATTACATTAATAGTTATATTTTCAAAATGAAAAAAAAAAATAACTCTACTAAAAACCTAGATAATTGTCTTGTGAATGTGTCAAAACACGCGACATTGTATTTTAATAATTTTTTGTATTATTTTTAAAAAATTTTTAAAATTAATATTGCTGCTAGCCCTAATTTTTCCGACTCCATTATCTATTTTCTTTTCATTTATTTTATTTTAAAGATATTACTAAATTTTTTTTAAATGCATTAATGATAATGAAAAGACTTACAATGAACCAACAACAAATACATTTTACGACAATTTAGCATTTGAAAAAAAATTATTTTTTACAATAATTTGTTGAAAAAAAAATTGGAAAAAACTATAACCACAAAACTGAAACTATTGTTAGTAGCATGCAATAAATAAATTAATTTTCATTATAATGTTTACGTTGCGTTTTTTTATTGAAATTTCGTGTTTGTTAATGTTTAGAGCAAATTAGTCTTTAAATGACATGCGATCATTATCTTAAAATGTTAGAAATAATTTGCTGGACCAATCAATCTGTGCTGTTGTAACTTCTTAAATATATAAAAATGGAAGAGATTTTACTACCGGAGTTTTAAAATACGAATTGGATTGATGGAGGTATTTGAGAGAGCATTCAATGTACAGCATACAATAACACTTTTGAGGTGTTGAAGTCAGACAACATCGGTAAAATGGTATTATAAGACCGGTATTAGATTTTTTTTAAATGGGAACGGTTTCGTTACAGTTTAATAAACCCAATTGAAAGTTTAACCAAAAAATACGTTAGCTCTGATTTAGTTCCCATTAAATTAGCTTAAATTACCAAAAACTACTTGCTTAATGAGCTCCTAAGATTTCTGTACATTGAGATCTCCTGAAATGTGATGTAGGTTTTTTACACTTTGACAATCTTTTGTGATCAAAAAGGTTTTGAATCGTTCGTTTTTATAAGTTAGTTATTTAAATTAGTCATTTTTATTATTTCTCTGTTTGGACTAATAATTGTGAATAACTGTTGTTGCTGCAAAGCCGAAGCTTCAAACTAAATAAAACTATTTGTCAATTGTGTCGAACACAAATTAATGTTCGATTGCATCGCACATAAAAATTTAATAAAAAATGACATGTTTTCTAGCATTTCAACCTGGGAATTAATAATATGTAACGCTTTATACCGATCACTGAGCTTCATCCATACTGCAGAGAAAAAAATATTTTAAGCTCATCTAAACATTCATTGAGAAAAAACTATTTAAAGCAAAATATTGAATTTTAGTCATTTAATCTTATTACTTCGGTCTGAAAGACATTCATGAGCTAAAAGTGAAATTCTTACCCCCACTTTTTTGGGCATTTCTCGACGTTTTAGGACCTACTGATTCTAAAAAAGAAAAAAAAAATTATGTCTGTTTGCCGGCCGAGCGGCCGTCCGGCCGTCACAACCGACAAAATCTAGAAAACGAATGAAGGGATTTGAAAAATTTTGAATTTGAAAAATAGTTACACTCAATGGAAAGAGCCAAAAGTACGATGGATTCGATAATTGTACCGGAAGTGTGTCAACACTAGGAAATATGCATATTATTTGCTTAAAAAACGTTCATTTTTAGTTGTAATGAGTAGGAATAAAGAATGTGGAGAAATCTGGATGGTCGGAATTGGTATGTAAGACTAAAAACTAGATTAATGCATTATAAGTTTGTCAAAAAAATGTTGTCAAGTGTGTCAAAAGAAAGATTTTATTTATTTTGTTACCCAATTTTTTGGAAAAAAATAAAATTAATTATTTGTTTGAAATGAAATTCTATTATGTTTATTGAGAATTATGGCATTATAAGTTTGTCAAAAAAATATTGTCAAGTGTGTTAAAAGAAGGATTTTCATTTATATTTTTACCCAACTTTTAAGAAAAAAAAAAAAATTAATTATTTGTTTGATATGAAATTTTATTATTAGTATAAAGAATTATGGCATTATAAGTTTATCAAAAAAATGTTGTCAAGTGTGTCAAAAGAAAGATTTTTATTTATTTTTTTACCCAATTTGCTGGAAAAAAATAAAATTAATTATTTGTTTGACATGAAATTTTATTATTATTATTGAGAGTTATGGCATTATAAGTTTGTCAAAAAAATGTTATGAAGTGTGTCAACAGAAACATAAAAACATATTGTCAAGAAAATGATTTCGTTTATTTTTTTAGATAACTTTTTGGAAAAAAAAATTTAGCTGCTTGTTTACGTAAACATAATTGAACATGGAAATTTTTGTATTTGTTATTGTTAATTTTTGAAATATTATTAGAATTTAGAAAAAGTTTAAATATTTGATTTTATTCTAATTTTTGGAATATTCTTAGAATTTTGAAAAAAAAAATAGAATTTTGCAATTTTATATATATGTATGTATTTTTAGAATTTCGAAAAAAGTTTCAATTTTTGATTTTGCAGGAATTTTTGGAATATTTTTAGAATTTTGAAAAATTTTAAATTTTTGATTTCAGTATAATTTTTATAATTTCGGAAAAAGTTTCGATTTTTGATATTGTTATAATTTTTGCAATATTTTTAGAATTTCGGAAAGTTTGAATTTTTGAATTTTTAAGCATTTTTGTAATATTATTAGAATTTAGAAAAAGTTTCAATTCTTGATTTTATTCTAATTTGTGAAATATTTTTAGAATTTTGAAAAATAAATAGAATTTTTGAATTTTATACATATTTTTAGAATTTTGAAAAAGTTTCAATTTTTGATTTTGTAAGAACTTTTGGAATATTTTAAGAATTTTGAAATATTTAAAATTTTTGATTTCAGTATAATTTTTATAACTTTGGAAAAAGTTACAATTTTTGATTTTGTTATAATTTATGCAATACTTTTAGAGTTTTTGAAAAAAGTTTTAATCTTCGATTTTGTAATAATTTTTGAAATATTTTTGGAATTTTGTTTGAAAAAAGTTTGAATTTTTGCTTTTATATAGTTTCACAATATTTTTGGAGTTTTGAAAGAAATATGAATTTGTGATTTTTAAATATTTTCTCGGAACGCTAAATGGAGGGGTTTTTGAGTAATTTGCTGATTGCATAATCTTTTCACTAAATCGTGTTAATTTATGATCTCTTATAATTTTCCGACAACGTATTGATGTTTCGTGTTAGTTTTGTAATACATATCTAAACAGAGATAAAAAATACATGTACTTTAACAAAAAGGTAAAGCCCAAAACTAAAAACCATGTGCCCGTAAAAGTTTTTTGCCGAAAACTTTATCAAAATCTTTAACCCAGACCGAAGTCTTGATATCTCAGAGCTGTGAGATTTCAACCCCTCTATATTTTACAAATTAATTTAATTTATTTTAAATGATTGCAGGTAAACAGACTTAAAATGTTTTCGATAGAATTTTGAACTTTAACGAATAATAGAAAACGAAGCCAAACGAAATTCATTTTATCATTAAATAATTGATACTAATAATAAACAAAAGAATAGATTGAAATATTGAAATATTGAAAAATTTATATTAAATATTCCAAAATGGCTGGTTTTTAATTGATGAATCTTTAATTTATTCGCATCTAAAATTATGTGGGAAAGAAATTGTTTTGTGAAGATAATGAAAACAAACACAAAAAACAAACGGTCACTTTTTATAATTAATTTTATTAATTTTATTCAAATGGTTACTATAAAGATGTTTATATTATTATTATTAATAAAATAAAAAATTAAAAATAAACATATTTAAAAAGTATATTTTTAAATATGCCATTTTAATTTTATGGATTTAAAAAAATATTGATAGTGATTGATTGAAATTTTTTTATTTTCCTTGTTTCATGTCGGTTTGCCGATATTTAAATCTATTTTTTCATAATATTAAGAAAACTATTTAAAATTTTGAGTCTTTAAAATTTTTAATTTCGGATTCTTTGTCTTTTAAATTGTATCATTAAAAAATAGGTGAAAAATTGCATCATTTACTAATACAATCACACACATGCGTTTTCAATCTACAACTTAAATATATGACCACTATCTTTTTATGTATGAAAATGTTTGTCGGGAAGATCCAACTCTGGGACCTGATCAAACGGACCACACAAATTTCTCAAATATATCAAGGGCCATTAAACCAAAAGTTGTTCTTGTGGAGCGGAACATACAACAAACATAGATCTTTCCAGTGGCGTAGCGACATACGGGTTTGTTCGGGTTCAAACCCCCCCCATTGAAATTTTAAAATTTCTGTAATCTAGAAGAATTGCTCTAATATTCTAATATTAAGATTTTTTCCCTGGTATCTTACGAATGAATTGAACAGTTGCTTTCTTTTCGCTCCTCAGAACCCCCTCCTTCCATCTTCCTGTCAGACCTGACGCCGACGGGGGTTTTGGGGGTTGTGACACCCTCCCAAGAATTTTCCCATTCGGCAAATTCGGCATTTTTACGAAAAGAATTTTCCAATTCGGCAATTTTACGATTATATTAAAGTTAAGTTAAGTTTATTAAAGTTATTTTAGCAAACATTTTAATTTTCGCAGCGATTCCCACTTTTTGTTCAGTATCACTTATTTATTTTCTTTGTCATTCGGCAAATTACGATTTTAAAATCTTTACGGCAACTCGACTTAAAATAGCCGAAGCAGAAAAATCTGGATGAATGACTAATACATTTTTAAATAAAATCAATAATTTATATAAATAAATTATTGTAATTATAATCAACGGAACAAACTTTTTTTGGTATATACTTATTATAACATGTTCCGAATGTAAACATTCATCGTCAGATTACCAAAATCAGTGGCGTAGCGACATACGGGTTTATTCGGGTTTAAGCCCCCCCATTGAAATTTTAAAGTTTCTGTCTTCTAGAAGAATTGCTCTAATATTCTAATATTAAGATTTTTTCCCTGGCATCTTACGAATGAATTGAACAGTTGCTTTCTTTTCGTTCCACAGAACCCCACCCTCCACTATGTTGTCATAGTGATAGCACACATATTCATTAGCACACATACTCAAAAAGTTGACTGCCAGCTGCATGCCACGATGCGTACATGTTAAGTGGTGTTATCAGAACCACCACTTAACCTTGGCCCTGTGTTAAGCAATATCGCTCCACCTGCTCTCAAACGCTCGCATGCTCTCATGCGCCAACATAAAAAGGTAACCAACAACATCACGTTACCCTTGCACGAAGATAATGGTGACCACACTCGTTGTCGATTGAAGTCAAGAAAGCCTCCACATAAAACTGCCAGCAACCTGCTGGCAACTAATTTTAATATCTTGGATGTCTGGGACACCTCCTGGCATCATCAATACAACTGGCCTTTCTATTACTAACCCGACTTCTACCCAACCTGGTTTCGATCTGCCACGTCATACCTAGACTACACTAAACCGAATAAGAACGAATCATGGACGTTGTGCTGATTCTTTCTACATTTGGGGCATTTCAGAGTCCCCTGAGTGTGACTGCGGCGCTCCACAATAAACCATAAAACACATTGCAACTGTGTGTCCAATTCGACGGTACAATGGCAACATCTCAGACATCCATTTGGCAACTCCCGACGTAGTAGCATGGATAGACTCGCTCGATGTAAACATCTAATATTCAAATGTACTGCCCAATGTTCAAATATTTTACTTTTTACTTTTTTACTAAAAGACGCGCAATCAAATTGAATGTAAGTTCATTTAATGTGTATCCATGCTTTGTTTTAGGTAGATTTCATAGAAGAGTCTACCTATTTGTCACAAAAAACCATACGCTAAATAAAAAGAAATAGTGACACAATAATTTGGAAAAAATAACAAATATTATGTCAAAGGTAACTTGTTCCACATATTTTTATTTCAAAATTTATGCAAATTTGTAATTTCAATTTAGAATAAACATTTTTTTTTAAATATTTTACTTGCGGCAAATAAAAAATAGTATTTGATGCACGGACATAAGCTATTTTGGACTTAATGTGGATGCAACTCCACATACGACCAAAATCTTTAGCTTTATTTCCTAGCATCATAATGTACTATTCTGGCGTCTTTTATTTATGCCCACTGGTCTACTATTTTGTCTACTATTCTTTCTTTATGAGTACATCTGTAGCCCTATTCCTGTACATCGTGAAATAGGATTTGAGAAATAAATTACAGCAATTTTTTCATAACTATAAGTACTCCGTGCCGGAAATAACAAATAACAATTTCGTAGATTGGACAATAGATAAGATCGGACAAAACAAAGTGTCCTGGAAGTTGTTCTAAATACAAAACAAAATTAATTGTGTTAGAATAGTTAAAATGATATCTAACGCCTTGATATTTTAAGGAATTTGATTAATCAGGAAAATCATTTTTCATCCCTTCCTTGACACAGGTTTGAGGCGAATCAATAGGTAAAGTGTCATTCAGTTTCAAATAAGTTTAAATTTCAAAATTACTAGCACAAAAATTTCTATTTAAAAATAAACAAAATTATCATTTTTTAATGTTAATAAAAAATTATTCGAAATTTGCTTTTTTAAAGTTAATTAAAAATTATTCGAAATTTGTTTTATGAAAGTTAATTAAAATTATTCGATATTTTTGTTTTATATTGCACCAACTCTCACCAAAATATTTTATAAATCCTATAAATCTGGTATTTATCCATCCTGCTGGAAGTTGGCCAATGTCCAGTCTGTCCCAAAAAAGGAACGAAATGTGATATTTCAAATTACAGACCAATAGCCTTACTCTCAGTCCTGTTTAAAATATACGAGCAATATATTAATTCACACATATCCAAATTTTTGGAGGACAACCATTTGATATCATGACAGCCAATACGGTTTTAGAAACAAAAGATCAACAACCGATCTATTGAACTATGTAGCACATCTTTGGAATAGCATACTTGAGAAAGGTGGTGAAACGTATGTAATCGCATTAGACATCTCAACAGCATTTGATCGAATCTGGCATGCCAACTTGATCAACAAGCTCGTTGCGTACGGTTTTCATCCCGCTGTTGTTAAGTTGATTCAAAATTATCTGTCTAACCGATACATCTCGGTAACTATAGATGGCTTTATTTCTGAGTTCAAATTAATTAACGCTGATGTACCCAAGGCTCAGTTTTATCTCCCACTTCATTTTTAATTTAAATCAACGAACTGTTGCAAATCACCAATAACCCAATAAATAGTTTTTCAGATGATAGTACACTGCACAAGTCATTCGTCCCCCTATCTTCAAAGGGTAAAATGCATGAACGAATAAATCCCGCCTGGAGAGACGCTGCCATAAATGTAAACGAAGACCTGAAAAAAGTCGCCGGTTGGGGTCGCAAAAATTTGGTCAATTTTAATTCCACCAAAACACAGCTATTGATTGTTTCCAGATCAAAGACCGAGTTTCCCAATGATATTTCAATTAATATGTGTAACGACCAAATAGACGAATGTGAAAACATTCGTTTATTGGGAGCCACAATTTCCAGTGACTTACTCTGGAACGATCATATCATGGCCATGGCAAAGAGCGCGTCAAGAAAACTCGGCCTCCTCAATAGATGTAAAAAAATTTTTCTCCGTATCAATTACTCCACATTTATAAGTCCTATATTCGTCCCTGCATGGAGTATTGTTGTCAACTTTGGGGCGCTGCATCTGTTACCATCTTGGGCCTTTTGGACTTTGTTGAAAAGCGTGCTATACGAATTGTTGGTGATCGAAATTTAACATTAAATCTTGATTCCCTACAACATCGTCGCACTGTTGCTGATCTCGTTGTTTTTTATAAATATCGTCACCAGCAGTGCTCGGATGAAATTAGATCTATAATGCCTCAGACATCTTCTTTTCCTTGTTCAACTCTTCAATCTGTTTGTGCAAATAGTCAAACTGTCGGGATTACTCACTGCCCCAGTAACAAAATGCAAAGGGATTTCTTTGTGCGTACATCGTACAAATGGAATGCTTTGCCTGAATCAATAGTCTCGAGTGCCTTCAATCCACAAAGATTTAAATAAAGCGTCCACCAACACCTCAAGATGCATGTTGTTGTGGGACCCATAAGGTCTTAAAAGGTATCTATGTGTTGTTGTGACATATTTTGTAATTCCTACTACACAACACCTTTTACTAAAAAAAAAAATATTGTAAAAATGTTTTTGTTTTAAAATAAAAATTATTCGATATTTGTTTTCTTAAAGTTAATTAAAAATAATTTAAAATAGTTAAAAAAAATCATTAATCTATTTTTTAAAAAATTATTAATTAAAAAAATTTAAATAAGGGAAACATTAAAATGAAGTATCTATTATTATAATGAATTATTAATAAAACTAATTAATTGGTTTATTGGGTTAAACTATTAAGTCTTATAAAATAATCCTTGACCCCCCCCAATGGAAAATTCTGGCTACGCCACTGGATCTTTCAACACAAATTAAAAAATTAGGTCTTGGTTCAACACAAATTAGGTTTTCTTTGTGCTTTCCACTGTATCAAAACCTTGTTATTGGATAGAACATATAGTCACAATTAGAATGAATCAACCAATTCCTCTTCACAGAACTCCTTCCCCTTCGTCCAACGAATTGTGTATTCCAGTCCCTGCTATTAACGTACAAGCTGACCTGGGATATCGCATATTCGTTTGCAATAGGAATGACCTATATCTAGCTGAACTGTATTCAACCATCAGTAGCACTTGATATTCCACTGGATATTTCTCGATGATCACAGGTGCTATTGCTTTTTCGAAATGAGATAACTCTATACATGGTCGTAAGTACATATCAGTTTTGTTTCTGGAAATTTTTTGCAACAAATTTTTATTCTTGCTTTTATTTTTAACTAATTGTCATATTTTAATATCTGATGGGATGTATATTGTTTAGGTATCAATTTAAAAACAAAAAATCTGCATCTATCGATACATTAATACATATGTTGTTGTGTAATCTAGTTCTTAAAATGTTTATTTGTGCGTCACAACACACATAGTAATTCCTACTACACAAAATATTTAATTTAAAAAAAAAGTACGTATCTGTTTATTAGGAAAAGAAAATGTTAAATAAAGTTTAAACCGCATCTTGTTCCTCTTCAAATGTTGGACAAAAAATTAAATATGTCATTATTTCTGCGACGTCTTTTCTCAAGCTTGACAAAGAAATTCAGAGGCGTTTCGTAATAGAAATATAATTTTTCTGAAAATTACATACAATTGTGCGTAAAAAAATTAAATTTTATCTTTTGATAAAGGTTATGTAAGGTTTGATAAAAATCAATTTTTTTGTACCGGCCGATCTCGAATTTATTTAACTTAAACATTTTCACTTTTTATCGCACTTTTTCAGCCATTGGATATTTATATTTATTATTACATATTTAATTGTTGAAACAATTGTAATATTTCGGCGCATGGACATTATCGAGCGTCTTTTTTTACTATGTTAAGAATATAAAATAAAATGTGCTACTAAAATTGTAAATGTATGGAAAAAATAAGAATATGAAACAGAAATAAATAAATAAAATATCAAAACTATACAATTTTATCACAACACAAAACAAAATAAATTACTTAAAATTACATACTTATTAAATTGTAAGTTGTGATAGTTGTATATGATAGTTGTATATTTTTGATATTTTATTTATTTATTTCTGTTTCATATTTTTGAATATTTTTATTTTTGTTTTATATTTATAATTTTGCTAGCATATTTTATTTTATATTCTTAACATCGTCAAAAAAAGACGCTTGATAATGTCCATGCGCCGGAACATTGCAATTGTTTGAAAAATTAAATAAATAATAATAAATACTTAATGGCTGCAAAAGTGCGCTAAAAAGATAAAATTTTCTAAAATATGTTCATACTATTAACATTCTATAAATGTTAGTATTGGTTATACTTATACAAGTACTCAGACTTTGTATTAGTAACGGTTGTGGAATATGTCGAGGTATGCATTTTTATAAGTATTTTTTTTTCAATTATATATTATGACTGCGAATAATAGTTTTTTGTTCAAAGAGTTACTTGTTTTTATAAAATGACATGCAAACAACACTGCCTATTCCATCAATGAATAGGCCTACATATTATCACTTTAATTTTTGTCTAATCCATTACTTAAGTTTACATCATATATATAATTGAATAAATAAATAACTTTATTATATAAAATACTGACACCCTTAGGTAATAAAAATCAAATATAAACATTAATAGTGGTTGTAACAAGGAAAACAATCAAATAAAACGAATCACTAGCAAAAGCCATAAAATCAAAATCATTATAATCTAAGTTTTATTATTTTCTATTTCCCTCTTGTTATATGTTTGAGAAAATAATTATATTATTTTTTCTTATTCTAGCTGAAAAATCTCAACCCCTGTTTTACTAGTAACTAGTAAGTGGTGTATAGAGAAAACAAGTAAAATTAAATTTAATAATTTTCTTCTGCTAATTAAATATTATATTGAGAGAAATGCAATCGATTTCAATTATCTGTTATTATAGTTAAACTATTCCATCACGAAAAGAAATCATTATTCAAATAATAATAAACCAAACCATAAGAAAACGTCTTAACAATTTTTCTCGTTTTTCATGATTTTTTCTACGTTTTCTTTCATGATTATTCTTAGGATCATTTCCTTTTTTCACACAACATATATTTCATAAGTCATAACTCACTTTGAAGTCAAAATGATTTATTTTGGTTTTATATATATAAAAAAAAAATAAAATAAATAAGAATTTCAAAGAAAGTATCGTAAAATAGGAAAATCTAATATGTTTATAAGTTAGACATTCAGACAAATTAGTAATAATCTTTTTGGATATCATAATGGTTAGTATAATAATAGATGTATATTGAAGAAACTAACAAGTAAACATCGGCAACTCGCCGAAACCGATTTAGACATTCGACATATCAAAATGTTCAGTTTTTTGTGCTGATTAAAAAATCACAAAAATTATTTGCCAACGCTCCCGTTGGCGTGAGTTTTGGGCGTTTCACTTTGCAATGAAGTCTACACTCAAAAAAAAATTAATGAAAATTGTTTATAAACCTGTTTATTAAATTTTATAACCAAATTATTTATGAAATCTATAAATCTTTACACAAATAATACGAAATATTTATAACTTCTGTTTATCGTTTGATAATTTCAAAAAGACAATTTCAAAAAGTTTATCAAATAATAAAGAATTAATGCTTAAATGCTTTTAAACTCATATACTCTATGTATGTTTATTCATCTCTTAAACTGATTATGACTCATGCCATTCTCGGCGTTGGCAACTAATCTTGGTATTTCTGAAATCAGCACAAAAAACTGAACATTTTGATATGTCGAATGTCCAAATCGGTTTCGGCGAGTTGCCGATGTTTACTTTTAAGTGAAAACTTATTAAAATATTGCATGTATTTTATGCTACAACTTATGTAAAGTTTCACCAATTCAGATTAATTTACTTAATTAAACTGCATAAGTTTATTGTTTTCTTTTTTTCTGAATTTTTATTTTCTTAATAAATTGAACAAAATTGTTATATATTAATATCTAAGTTCAATGATTGTACGTATTTTATGTTGTATAGAGATAATATAACCATTTAGATTTAGATAATATATTAATAGAAATCATTTTTCGTTTTATTTTCGTTAAAGAAAATTATATCAATAAAGATAACAATATTATTTTCCATTTGAGATCTCGTTGAATGCTTGGAAAATGAGAAAACTTTTATATTAATACATATAAGATTAAATTTGATTGGATTTTGTTTAAATATAACTGAAAGGCAAAGGCTACTGTTTTCGAAATGATGATATAAATTTGTGAAAATTATTTTATAGAAAATTTTATTGACACATATAGTTCTAGATTTTATTTGAATGTATATTTCTTATACACGAAAGACAATGTTTATTTTATTATTCTGTTTTTCCTCAATTACCCCGTTTTAATTAAAATATAATCTTATATATTAATACGCTAAAAACAACTTTTTGGAGCCTAAGGCTTTTTTATTTGCAGATGGATTCATTTAAAATTTTCACTGCTAACTGATATTAGTGTAACTAAGATTTTAAAGATTTTTCACACAAATCGGATCATAAATAAAAAAGTTATAGACGAATTAAAATGTATTTTTGAATTTAACGGCCCCTGCTATACACTATGATATGAAATTCCCCAAGTCTTTTCTTTGTTTTTTTATTATTATTATTTAGTATTTTATATTTTCTTTTCAAATTTCAATTTAGTTTATGCATTGATTTAGGAGTGGATAGACGTTTTATTTTTCTTTGTTTTTTTATTACTAGGAGGGCCCGGCGTGCTTCGCTACGCTTATAAATAAAGTTTTTGCGTAGACATTTTGTTGACATAGAAGCAATGATTTCGAAAAGTGGTAATGAGATATGCTAGCATATAATTTCTAATTTTTCTTTTTAAATATATGAATGAAATATAATCAGAATTCTAGCTGATCAGTTCGAAAATATGAAAAATTAGCGATCAAATAAGTTTTCAAGTAAGCTTATTAGATCTCTAACTTATTTGATCGCTAATTTTTCATATATCCGAACTGATCAGCTAGAGTTCTGATTATTTTTCATTCATATATTTAAAAAGAAAAATTAAAAATTATATGCTAGCATATCTCATTATCACTTTTTGAAATCATTGCTTCTACGTCAACAAAATGTCTACGTAAAAACTTTATTTATAGGCGTAGCGAAGCACGCCGGGCCCTCCTAGTTTTTACTATTTGATCTATATATTATGATGCTAATAAAATGATAACGAAATGATGCTTGATAACGTAATGAAGCCCATTTTCAGGATCATTAATAATAACAATAAAAAATTATATCACGATTAGAAAAAAAATAAATATTAGACATAAATTATATAAACCAAAAATTGATATATAATTTAACATGAGTTATAATTAACTTAAAAAATAGTAATCAAGTAAAAAGCTTAAAGAAAATACATTTAGTCCTTGATGCATTGAATTCGTATGATCCTAAAATTAGATTCACATATAAAGTTGAACAAAATGGTATATTAAATTATTTGGATTCAAGTATTCATCATTTGGATAATGGAAAGGTTATAACTAATTGGTATCATAAAGAGATTGCTTCTAATCGATTATTGAATTATTATTCTACACATCCACGTAACATGAAGTAAAATGTAGCTAAATCTTTCATTCGAAAAATATTTCGACATAGCTTTTGGAATAATAATTTAAAAATATTTTATAACATACTTCGTACTAATAACTTCGTACTAATAAATAGTTTAATTGATAAAATGATTAGTCAGGTTGTTATGAGGATGTTTTATCAGTTGCGACTGTGTTTTCTACATTTTTATCCAACCATATTATTCGTTATTATTAAAACATAGATTGCGAACGCATCAATTTCGATGTTCGTAATAGTTATAAATGCGAGAATCCGACTGATGATTTAATGAGTTGTAAATACGTAGTTGTCAGAAAAAATTGTTAACATGTTAACGTGGTGGCATTTTGTGTTTGTGTTTTCCTAAAGTAAATTTAAAAACAAAAAAATTAAATATGATGTGATATTTCTCGTTATTTGTTCGTTGTTAAGTTATTCATTGTTTTTTGTGTTGTTTAATTTATTAAAAAAAACCATCAGTGGTCATCTTTACCAGAAGAAAATCCGAAATCAAGGACAAGAACACAGATAATCGTAAATATATGTTTCGTATTTTCTAACTAATTATTATAAGTTATTTTCAACCTTAGAAATGGCAATTGATTAAAAACGTTAAAATTAGTGTCCTGCACAAAAAAATTCATAGCTGTACGGGGCAAGTTATTTTAGTTTATTTTTAACATTATTTTTAACATTAGAAATGATAATTAATTTAAAACGTAAAAATTAGTGTCCTGCACAAAAATAATTAAAAACTGTACGGTGCAAATTTAGTTAGTTTTAATATTAGATACGATAATTAATTGAAAACGTTAAAATTAGTGTCTTGCACAAGAAAATGAATATGCGGTATACGGTACGGTACGGTGCAAAGTTAGTTATTTGTTTTTACATTAAAAATGATAGTTAATTAAAAACGTTAAAATTTGTGTCTTGCATAATAAAAAAAATGAATACTTGTATGTTGCAAATTTAATTATTTTTAACCTTATAAATGTTAATTAATAAAAACATTAAAATTAGTGTCTTGCATAACGGTGCCTTTTTGTTTTCTAATTTACTAATAATATAATCGGCCATTAGTCCATATAAAAAAAATTATTAACATTTTGGCGAAGAGTTTGAGCGTTTGTTTTTTTGTGAAGAACTGGATTCAATTTTTATTTAAAAATTGAAGTGAAAGAAATTATCCTTGTGCGTCACAATATTTAAGGAATCCAGTTTTGATTTTGCTTTTGGAATATTGTTACAGTATTGAAAGTACAAATATTAGACAAAATCAAAAATACCTAAAGAACAACATAGTGGTGTTGTTTACAAGGTTGGTTGTAATAACTTTAACACAACATATATTGGCGAAACAATTCAACAATTAGGTGTTCGTATGGATCAACATAAATACAATTCTAAAAAAAGCTTCAGTTGGTATAATAATTGTTCTGCACTTGCTAAACATTCTATAGAAAATAAACATGAATATAAATTCGATGATGTTCAAATTTTGGCTAAGGAAGGAAATAAAACTAAATTACAGATACACGAAGTGTACCAAATTATAAAAAATGAGGAAACAATTTGTAAGTTTAAAAGTGATAAGAAGGATTTTTCGAATAATTATTTTAATTTAATCCGATTATTTTAAAATTTAACGTAACTTTAACCTTTTTACTTGATTACCATTTTTTAAGTTAATTATAACATAGTAACTCATGTTTATATATCAATTTTTTGTTTATATAATTTAGGTCTAATATTTATTTTTTTTTTTTCGAACTGTGATATAATTTTTTATTGTTGTTATTAATGATCCTGAAGATGGGCCTAGCCCAAAATATATAGATCAAATAATAAAAATTGTATTTTAATTAAAACGGGGTAGTTGAGGAAAAACATAATAATAAAATAAAAATTACCCGGCAACACAAGGTTACAATATGGACAATGTTTATGTATATATTGAACTGTTTTAGAATTTTTAATTCAATAGATCTGATTTTTGAATAAGTTTTAAATTATTAGTGATTTTTGGCGAGAATTTAACCTCTAGTAATTAAGGAACTCATTTAAATTTTATAATTTAAAAGTATATTTTGGGTTTTTTTCTGAGAAAACACAATATTTGTCTAATACGCGTTTCGGTTGGGATTCGAACATATAGACCATCAGTGCCATAATTCGAATATCTTGGCAATACTAACTTTGTTAATGCTGGCTAGCTTAGAGTATGGAAAATGTGTTGTAGAGTTAAAATGAGACTAAGGAACACACTTGAATAGAAAATTAAAAAAAAAACAGAAAAATCTAACGATAATTGAAAAACTCAAGTTAAATAGATAAATAATAATAACGAAACTTTCGACCACTTAGGTTTGATACATATACACAATAGGTATATTATACCTATAACTTTAAAATACCATCGCCTCGGTGGCGTAGTTGAATAACGTGTCTGCCAAAGTATTAAAATCATGACACTGATGAGGTATAGGTTCCAATCCCAATAATAGAAACACCTTTAAGAGAAAATAGTATATTCTTCAACGATGCCAAAAACAACATATTTTGAAATGAGAGGACAGTTTACCAGCCGAGGCGATAGCCGAGGTTGGTAATGGTCGCGAGATTCAAAATATGATTTTCGGCGAGTACTACGAGTACTACGAGTACTACGAGTACTACGTCGACTGTACTTTTTCTACTTCTATTTTAAAAATTATTATTAATTATTAAACATTTTCATGTATAATTACATATAATTCACATTTTAAAACATACACTGTTACAAATACAAATTGTATATGTGTATTTATATTTCTTCTATTAAAAAATAGATGACTCAATATGAATAAATTATCCAATTTTTATGTTATAAACATAGCTGTCTTTAATTACAAGCCTTATTGTTTTTTTCGCGAATTTTTTACATATCCATACATGATGGATGATATATGATATATTCATGATATATTCATGATGTTATTGTTTTATTCTATTTACGCTACAAAATCCTATATTATTATTCTATTTACTCTATAAAGTTCTTAAAATCATTAAATAACACATCTTTGTAGGTTTATTGTTGTTTTAATTTCGCATCTACCTAGTAGGCTTATATCTAAAGACGGTTTGTACTTTGTCATAAACAAAATCAAATTCAGATTTCAGATTTCTAAAATAAAAATATCAGTTTTGATTTAGTTTTTGAATGGGTATGACGATACGTAAATTCTTGATATATTTTAACACAACCTACATTATTTTTCGTAAAATAAATATTTTTTTTTCATTTTTGTTAAATAAATACGTGAAACAATATTTTTTAAAAATATCTTAACACCAACTGTTTTTTATCATACTGTTTAAAAAGAATATATGAATATTATATATTTAACTATTATTATTTTTACAATTTTAATGTAAATTGTCCGTAAATAATTCAAAAATAAATTAACGTCATCCTCCAAACAGAGACAAATTAACACTAACAAAATTATTTCGTTCAATCAATTGATTGTCTTAACGTTTATTCTAGGATGGTTTATTCTAGTTAAGAAATTAGAAAATAGATGGCTTTTAAAAAATTACTTTCATCACTAGGTACGAAAGTAATTTGTATAGGTTTTTTATAACCGGTAACGAAAAAGAAGTTTGCTATGCTATGAACAAACATCGAAAGTAGATTTTTTATGTTGGGTAGTAGAAAAATTAAGTTTTTCAAAGGGGAAAATGCAAAATAAACTTTCAAATTGAGAAATTCACACATAGTTGTTTGATCTATTCAATATGGTTTTGCTCACGCTTAAATTTTTGCTAACAACAGGAATATTTTTTATAAATTTGTCCTATTTGCTTCTTTAATTAACTTTTGTTTGCCGTCCCACGGTTACAATTTTTGTTTATTTTTGAATAGTTGATTTATACGATGGGAGCTTTCATTTAGTGGTATGACTTTATATTGGTGTAAATTGGTGATCCCGTAAACTAATTCTGTAAAATACATGAAATGTGCACTTCAGGTTCAGACGCATATTTTAAAAGGGTTCAGACGCATATTTTCGAATAATCAAAAACGAATCGAATCGAAATTTATTTAATGATAATAATAAGAAACAAAAGAATGAATGTATGGAAGAACGAAAACTTTTTTCTATGATATAGCATATGAAAAGTCTATTTCCATAACGCTTAACGCCCTGTGAAAATGGGTTCTTTTTCCATTAGTGTAAAAAGAACTAATTGTAGTTGCTATGGTTTTTCATATAATTTTATCAAGTTATTTAAACGCAACCATGAAAAAATAGAATATGAATTTATGTTGTCGATTTCTAATTTTATAATTTATAGTAAATATCGATTATATATTATATAGCATAGAAAACATTGCATTTTCTACGCGAGATAAAAACGATTTTCGTTCGTAAACATGTCTATTCACGAAAAATCAATGTTTTCATGTCTTGTAGGAAAATATACTATTGAAAATTTTATAAAACGGATGGTTTCAATTAGCCTTTTTTGAGATAATATCACTTTCGATTTATTAAATTTATGAATTTTATCTTACTTTCATTTCAAATTATATGCGAAAGAATTTTTTTGCTATGGTAATGAAAACAAACACAAAAACAAACGTACATAAATAATTTTGGTAATTGAAAAGTATTATTTGTTTGTCTTGTTTCATGTCGGTTTACCGATATTTAACTTTAGTTCTTTATAGTATTACGAAAATTATGACAAATTAATATTATTTTTTATTTGTAAGTCAAATATTTAATTTTTTTAATATCTGACAGTTTTTCATTTTAATTGTATCATTAACAAAATATGGATAAATAGACACATTTATTTATTTATTTATTTCAATTTAAATACTAGCAAACGGAAATATATCCAATAACATACTAGTATAGAAGTAATACAAATTAAAGACAATATTAAAAAATTATATAAAAAATTACAGTAAAAAGTTTAAATTTAAAAGTAATACAAATTAAAGACAGTATTTAAAAAATAATATAAAAAATTACAATAAAAAGTTTAAATTTAGTTTATAAAAAGATAATGTTAATGTAATACACAAGATAAAATGAATAATATTAGAATTTAAAATATATATATGACAATAAAATTAATTTAATTTAATTTAACAATTTGTAAAATGCTTCTTTTAAACTGGTCTAAGTTAGAGCAAAACAAATTGACTTGATTAAATTTAATGTTGGGGCTGTACTGTAATCTAATCAACGGTGAATGAACTCTTAGATTAGTTAGAAAAGTATTATAATGCAGAGTGTACGAATGCCTAGTATTATAACAAGGTGTGGTATTCAAACGAATTAGACTAGCCAAATCTGATCCAATACTATGGTTAAGAATTTTATAAAGGGTTGTTTGATCAGCAATACTACGTCTCTGTTCCAATGATAATATATTTTATCGTTTTAATCTATCTTTGTATGGTTGATATGGGAAGCTTAATTTAAATTTCACAAATCTAGTAAATAAACAAATCCAATCACACACATGCATTTTCAATTTACAACTTAAAAATACGACTGCTTTCCACATTTGTCGTAATAACGTTATCAAAAATACTAGTCTAGGAAAGATTCGTAACGTATCAGAAGATCCTAGTCATAAAATTCATACTTAAAATATTTTTGTATTTATGCACATTTTGTATACATATTTACATGATTGAAAAATGTCAAATTAAAACAAATGTGTATGACGTTCGTTAACACTGAAATAGTTTTAAGTTTCAACAAAATTTAAAATATACACTAGAATATTTAAAAATCCTTTCGATAATTCATTGAAATTTTTTTTTAAATATTTCGATTGTTTTCGATTTTTCTAAACCAAACACGATTTGTTTAAAAAAACGTTTGTTTTACTATCGCCTTACATATGTCCATAAAATACAGATAAACCAAGTATTTGGCATTTTTTCAGTAGGCGTGGATCAACAAATTTTTAACTGTTAAAAATTTTAAGTTTATAGCACTTATAGTTTCTGAGAAAACCAATTATGTAGAATTTAGGACGGACACCGAAATCTCACAATTAGGGTTTTTACATTTTTAAAGTATGGAACCCTAAAACGGATGATTCGATTCAACCAAATTCTATCAAATGAAGTAGTCGGTCAAATTTATTTTCTTATTACATTATGGTTTAAAAACATTATTCAGTTTGAAATCACGGGCCAAAAGCGAAAATTTGAAAACTCACCTCACACTCTTTGACATTTCTCGACGTTTTAAGACCTACTGTCTGCCGGTCGGTCGTTACAGAGAAAACCGCAGGAGCGATTTCAAAAATGATTGTTGCTAAAAATAGGTTAACTTAATGGGACGAGCTGAAAGGACGATGTGCTTGATAACATAGTAACATTGAATGTTACATTGAATGTAGTGGAGAAGTGGATCCGCATTGGTTGATGGATTGATGGATCCGCATTGGTATGTGAGACTAGGAGTTTGATTATTGTATTATAAGTGTATCAGAAAAATCAGTTAAGTGTGTCAAAAGAATGACATTCATTTAGTTTTTTAACCAATTTTTTGAGAAATATAAAATGAGAAACATTTTCGATTAGAAACATTTGTCAAATAAAATTAATTATTTTTATGACATGAAATGTAATTGAAAATTGTGATTATTAGGGAGATGTTTCTTAAGTAATTTTTTATGTGATTGCAGATGCCACGACTTTAGAATACCTGCAGGAACAGTTGTAAAATAAGTTTGAATTTTTGATTTTGTTATAATTATTGCTATGTTTTGGGAATTTGAATAAGATGTTTTGATTTTGGCAATATTTTAGAATTTCGAAAAAAGTTTAAATTTTTGATTTTGTAATAATTTTTTCTTGTACTTGTATACAAAGAGTTTTTGGTATAATAAACATCGGTGCCCAAAATTAAAAACAGTGTCCTCATTAAAGCCTTTTACCGAAAACTATAAAAAGTCATTAACCCAATCTGAAGTCTTGATATCTCAGAGCTGTGATATTTTAGCCCCCCCATATTTTGAATCTTAATTTACTTTGTAGTTAATTTGCCACAATAGTAATTTTGCAAAAGTGCAATAAATAAATCTGTAATAAACTCTAAAAGCAAATTAGCGAATATTAGACTTTTGCACCACTTAGGTTTGATACATATACACAATAGGTATATTATAAACTGTGCGCCGAGACAGGAACCTATTTCCACCGCTTGATAAGTTTATTTTTGATTTTTGGGGTACTTAAAAAAATTATTAATAGTGTAGACATTTTTTTTTCAAGGCATTGGAGATGAACGTCTGATACAGTGCACAATGTTGGACTTGAAAAGCAAACCATGCGAGGTGACCTGTCAAAGTCATTGAGGTTATGTAATCTTATGCCACCAAAGATTTTGTTGTCTATGCTTTATCACACTACTTAGCAAGCTTTGAGTTAGATTTTATTGTATTTTAGTGTATATCGACAGTACTACGATCCGAATTTCCAGCAGCATTATTTTTATCTCTATGTCTTCGAAGATGCGACTGATAAAATAAACTTTTTAAAACAACTGCTCTAAACCATTTCGTGAACTAGTTCCAGAAGCAAAGGGATGATCATGATCAGATTTATCTGATCAGTAAGGGTTTTGGCTAATTTAAGTTTTTTTGCGTTTAGCTTATTTTAAATTTTAGGAATTACAATATGTGTCACAACAACACATAAAACAATTTAAGACCTAGGCCCCACAAGTCACAACAATTACACTAAATTTCTAACCGCTCGATTCACTTAAACACAAACATCAGCTCAATTACAAAATCAAATCGAAAATTTGATTTATTGTTTCTAAATGCTAATATGACAAGTAACTAAAACAATAAAAAAATATTAAAAATTTAAAAAAAACAAACCAGCTACTGATTACCAACGAACGTCATGCTGTGTGACAAAACATATAATAAAAACAACGAAATATGTATTGAACTTATGAAACACGCCCTGAATTCGAATTAAATACAAAATCATTTTTCTTTATTTCAGATAACCCAATTGAAAATCAACAGTAATCAATCCATTCATTTGCAAAAGTTTTAAAAGGTTTTCGTGACACATCAAAATTCACTGAATATGAGAGGTAATAATAATAATACAATAATAATTTAATTTATTTAAAGTATGAAGTTTTTTGATAACTTACCATACCATTTTAAGTCGAAGTCGACATTATATAATAATCATATAATTATGTTTAATTCTATTGTTATTAGGTTTCGTTAAAAACCGCAAAAACAACAAAATGACATCTGGATCAAAGAATCTTAATATATAATTCTGACAATGATAAGTAATCGTTAAATTTTATTGTTTTTTTCTTGATGACATTTTTTTGTTTGTTTTTTTTTCCAAACTTTAATTGTTTTTTAATTATTTATAAAAAACTGAAACATTTCGTCAAATTATGGTTAATTTTGCTAATATCAATTTTATAACTTTGTGGTAAGATTGTGGTTTTTAGATATACTCCTTCCTATAAAAAAAAGGTACAATAGACTTCACAGTAGTGATTCAAGAAACGATTCTGAGAAACATCTACTTGAAAACAATTTACAAAGTCGGAAAATATTACTTCCGACTGTAACACCAAGAAAAAAAAATTAAAATATAAGAAAGATAAATTATTGCGGGTTTCTTTTATTTAATGTTTCTTATGATTGTCCTTAATTTTAACAAATTTTCAAAATCATGCAATGCGACAATCATCTTCTTAACTGTTATGTTTTTTGGTAATAATTTGCTTAAGTTGAGTCAAGAAAATTATTTAGTTCGTTAATTTTCTTTGGTTTTTTATCGTATTTGACAATCGTAAAATTGGAGTAAATTATATAAATTTTTTTTTTGTTGTAAAAGCTATTCAGTTTGTTAGAAATGGTTTGCATGGTGATGACTGATGAGTTTTCTAGTAACAACATATTTTTAATATCTGTGTTATAGTTTTAAGCAAATAAACGTATTGTCGTGATATTTCTTTTAGTTTTATATTTATTATCAACTGCGGTAACTACATGTTTAAACAAGTCAATATGTCAAAATAAATTTTTTATTCGCCTACATATTAAAGTGTTACTTTATTATTGTGATTTGCGGCTTTAAGGTATCACTTTTCAACTATTTATTTTGTTGTCATAGCTACGTCCAAAAAAGTAAAAAGCATTTGATAATGTTTAAATTATAAAAATTTTTATCAAAGCAACCCTCAAATTCAAAATTTCATTATCCAATTAAAATAGTTGTTATCATTTGTTGTCATAGCTACACAATAATTTGGAAAAATATTTATGTCAAAGGTTACTTGTTCCACATATTTTTATTTTAAAATTTATGAAAATTTATAACTTTAATTTAGAATAAACAACTTTTCTTAAAATATTTTGCTTGCGGCGAATAAAAAATAGTATATGATGCACGGACGTAAGGTATTTTAGACTTAATGTGGGTAGCAAACTCCACATCCGTCCAAAATCTTTAGCTTTACGTCCTAGCATCATAATGTACTAGATTCATTCAAGTTACAATGTAACAGAATGAGCAAAGTAAATTGGTTTAAATTAAATTACAACAAACATTAATCGCCATGTTAACGCTTGCTGTTTTCCTTTATGCATATTTGCACTAATTTTTATTTAACAATTAAAATTAAATTCTTTTATTTGTATAATTGAAAATATATCAAATATGAATAACAAAGACCCATTTTAATAATTTATTTTTAATTCTACCGACCCATGGTAAAATCCATAAGTTTAGAAACGGATACGAAGTTTTTATGTAATCCTTTAACCTATAGCTGTAAATAGCTGCGCTATTATATTTTTGCTGCGTGTTCACCAGATTTGGTAGATGTTTAAGTTGGCTATAGAGATAATTTAGATACTGCTAGAGGCGATGAAAATTGCTGGGATGAATTTTGGTATCCAATAAATTTATCCAACGAAGCTTCCAAATTTTAAATTATACAAGACAACGTTCGACAGATCAGCTCTTCAAATTTTACGCTTATTAACAGGTATCAGTAAATTAAACAATTGGGTTTAAAATATAGTTATCTTTTTTCTGAACTTCTTTGTTAAAATATTTTCATTACTTTTTAATGTGAATAATTAAAAATAAACAAATTATTGCGTACTAGAGCCCCCTTTCACTACAACTTTGACACAATATTTGCAAATGTTTAAGAATCACATAATGTGAAATTACACTTTCATATTACTATTGTGTGTTTAAATTACTCAAATAAACTTAAAGAACATCAATTATTTAACTTGATAGGCATACAATATTATTTAAAATCTTGATTAATTAAAAATGAAATCTCAATAAAATGAAAACAAAAATCTTAAGAAAAAATTTTGAAATGAATACTAGATGAATAATAATTTTTTCTACTTCAAGCTACGAAAATGTCATTTTAATATATAGTAAAACCTATGTGAAAGGGAAACTTTTCTAAGTAGTGACTGAAAATGTTTTCAGTCACTAGGACTAAAAGTAAATAAATTTTGGTGGTCGCCTACAGGTGGTGGTTTATGGTTATTTAAAGGATTGAATAAATAATTGAATATTTGAGATTGAATTTGATTTACTGTTTCTGTTGCTGTGTTTATTTCTGCCAATATCGCAGTATTTTGAAGGGATTGAATATTTTGGATATTTTGATCGAATCGAATCGAAACTAATCATTATATCAATTGTGTGTAATTCATTAATTAAACTAGTAATGAGTGTGTTTTTTTTTCTATATCGGAGAAATCGGAGCGATAAAATAAAATTTGTATCAGATATATCGTATAATTTTTTCCTCCGATAATTAACTAACTAGATATAAAATATATTCTCTGAGTTCTTTCCGCAAAAAAAAAAAATAGAAAAAAAATTTATTAAATAAATAAATAAATTTTATTAAAAAATTTATTTATATATGTTTTTAATTGAAACTTTACCTACAATTTTTTAAATTTATACTTTAAACGATGACTTCTAGTCGGTAAAAAAATATCTGTCATATCTGTAAAAGTTTTAGAGAAAATATATGAACTATTTTCATTATTCATATTGTCAAATTCATCTACTAAAAACTTACAAAACGACATATCTAAATTTGACTGTGTAAAAAATAAACAATTATATATCGCATTTTTACCAGTGTAAAATAATGTTATTATTGTGTTCGCCTGTAATTATTCCATCTGTAGGCGAACACAATAATAACATTATTTGAGACTGGTAAAAATGCGATATATAATTGTTTATTTTTTACACAGTCAAATTTAGATATGACGTTTTGTAAGTTTTTAGTAGATGAATTTGTAAATATTATCATTTATATTTACAAGCGTAGAAAAAATAGCGTTTTCTACTCGTGGTAAAAACGTTTTTTCGTTCCTGAACCGTTGCTGAACTGAACAAACCGTTCAGTCACGCAAAAAGTCACCACAAACCTTTCTGTTATTAATATAGTGGAGTGGTATGTGGAGAGGTTCAAATTTAGGAGAAATATAAAGGAAAAATTTAGATGTAGAAATTTTGTGGCTCCAAAATTTTCCAAACTCTTATCAGACTTTTAACTATATAGTAAATATAAACAGTTGATGAATGATGTCAGCCTATTTTTAGTACATAATAAATGTAGATAGCATTTCTTTCTGGAATGAATAATTTCCGTTTTCTAATTCTGCAGGATTATGAAAAATATTGTTAAATGAAGTTAATATCTCGAAGTAAATATCTTAAGGGGTAATACGCAGTTAGAAATGTCAAAAACTCGATTTTATTTTTATTGCATTTTTTAAATGTTCATATATTTGAGTAACCAGTAGAAATTCGTCAGGGCTCAAATAAGGTCCTGATCAGGTTTGCTCTAGTCCGGACCAGGCATTGGTAGGGTAGCCTGATTGGGTCTTGATCATGACTGCAACTCTTTTTCCCTATCAAGTCCTGATTGGGATAACCGGATCAGACCCTGATTGGGATAATCGGATCAGACTCTGATTGGGATAATCGGATCAGGCTCTGATTTGGATAACCAGACCAGGCCCTGATATATATTTATATTATAAAAATATGAAAAATTTTCCTTTTTCAAAAACAGCTTATTATAGACAAGTTGAAAAATCAAACTACAAAAATTACATAAAAACTGTTTAGTTTTATTTTACAATTTTTTAATTTTTGTTAGTTATAGTTACTCCAATATTTCGACTTGTTAGTCATTATCAAGGAAAGTCCGTAAAAAATCAGAACAACATTTACAAACATGTTAATATTTCTAATATGGCTAGTGACGCTAACATTATAGAAAACATACCTAAACTATAACTTCATGGTTTTTTAAAAAAATGCTTTATATAAAACAATGATAATTAAGGAAAAAAAAAACTATATAAACTGGCATTAACACATATAAAAAAACTTTTAGATCAACATATGATCGTGTCATCAAAATTTAAAAATTAACTGAATACAAAAAACAAAATCAAAAACCAAATAACTAGCAATTAATTATATATTCCTTCTTGTAATAAAAACCTAACATTATATTTTTTATATGTGCCAATTATATTACGTCATTATCTATGCGATATATATTCTCAAATAAAAAAAATAAAATAAAAAAATAATATAAAATATAAAATTAAACTGAGAGATGTTTATGCCAAGCTGGAAAAACTTTCTGTATCCCTGTTAAGAGTTACTGATCTTTATTAAGAAAACTACCTTATATTGGTGAAACTTCTAAGACGATAACCACTAGGTTAAACCAACATAAGGTTGACGTAAAGTATACAATGAAGAATAAGAATAACATAACACATCATAGATCTGCCCTATGTAGACATGCCATTGAATGCAACAATAATTTTAAGTTTCAAGAAGCCTCAATACTTGACTATGCGTCTAATAAACATAAGAGAGTGTTCAAAGAGATGTGTTATATCACACGTCACAACAATTCAATAAACTACAAAACGGATTGTAGAGGTTTACATAAAAACTATCTGAGCTTAATCAATCGTTAAGATAAGGGAATAGCATATATTTTATTGGTTTGTTGATTCAATATTGTTGTTGTTTAGGTAGTTTTCTTAATAAAGATCAGTAACTCTTAACAGGGATACAGAAAGTTTTTCCAGCTTGGCATAAACATCTCTCAGTTTAATTTTATATTTTATATTATTTTTTTTTTTTATTTTATTTTTTTTTATTTGAGAATATATATCGCATAGATAATGACGTAATATAATTGGCACATATAAAAAATATAATGTTAGGTTTTTATTACAAGAAGAAATATATAATTAATTGCTAGTTATTTGGTTTTTGATTTTGTTTTTTGTATTCAGTTAATTTTTAAATTTTGATGACACGATCATATGTTGATCTAAAAGTTTTTTTATATGTGTTAATGCCAGTTTATATAGTTTTTTTCCTTAATTATCATTGTTTTATATAAAGCATTTTTTTAAAAAACCATGAAGTTATAGTTTAGGTATGTTTTCTATAATGTTAGCGTCACTAGCCATATTAGAAATATTAACATGTTTGTAAATGTTGTTCTGATTTTTTACAGACTTTCCTTGATAATGACTAACAAGTCGAAATATTGGAGTAACTATAACTAACAAAAATTAAAAAATTGTAAAATAAAACTAAACAGTTTTTATGTAATTTTTGTAGTTTGATTTTTCAACTTGTCTATAATAAGCTGTTTTTGAAAAAGGAAAATTTTTCATATTTTTATAATTTGAATAAAAAGACAAGTAACCATTGAAGATTTTGATAAATATATATTTATATATTATATACCTAAATTAATTAAATTAAAATAAAAAAATTACAATGGAAAAAATTGAAACATACCACCTTAATCACTATTCTGATAGTCTTTCAGCCGAGAAGTGATAACTAAAACATACATAAAACAATTTTAACTATATATTTCTAAAATGGATAATACTTTAATGAATTTTAACCAAATGAAATTTCAGCTAGGGGTCGAATACGAAAACCAAATCAGGACCTGATATATTCAAATAAGATTAACCCTAAAAGGGTATTGTAAATCAGGCCCGGAACAGGCTCACATCAGATTGCCTTAATAAGGCTTGCCCTTTCTAGACTGACCAGGAGTTGATCACGCCCTGATTGTATTCAGGTTTTCCCTAACCAATTTCTGTTCGGGTATATTATCTGAAAATTTTAAATCGATCCATCAAATATTCAGTACCATACCTTTTCATTGTATTCGACATTCGCATACATAAAATGACAATGTAGAAGGTCTATTTTATACCTAAGGTCTGCATTTAGTTATTTCTTATATACTAAACAAGTGAATTTCGTTAGTTGAAACAGTCAGTGTAAACGTCTTTCGAAACTTTAAAAGCGTTTTTCTTAAAAATGTGTTGTGTATGTGTTGGTGAGTGTGATTTCTCAAAAACGGTTCAACCGACTAGGTCTGAAATTTTAACACAACTTTTCCCAGATATATTTTTCAGGGATCGATCGATGGGAATTTTGGTTGAAAATCGGAAGTTTTCTGATTTTGCCGCCTTTTTTTTTTTTCAAAAAACAAAATTTCGACTATTCCTTCGATCAATACCTTGAATTGTCTATCCACTAATAGAATCAATTTGGTTTTTTGATGCTCAATAATCCAAACCAGACAGACAGCTTTTATGGAGGATTTCCAGCAGATCGTCTATCACGACTCACGAGTACCGTAGCTCAATGTTATTGAAAGTGAAACAAGCCGATATAAAGTTAAAAACTACCACTATCTGCATTAATACTTCTTGTATTTGTCAAATGACATTCCTTTTCAAGAAAAAATCATCAATAAAAACTTTTTATGTCTTGCAACATGTGTACACTGTGCTATAACTTTATTTGCAGCAAGGGTAAGTCAGTACAACAACAATATTTTAACTCGTTTTTTTGTATGACTACAGAAATTCCAACAGTTGATAATAGATAAAAAGCCAGCTTAAACGCAGCGTTAATATAATAGCACAATATCTTTAGCTAGAAATAGATAGCGACACACTGATTGATTGCGTTTCGGGATCTTTTAAATAGAGGAACGAGCAGGTGAAAGCATTTCGAAGGTTCATGCTATAGATCAACGATTTGTTAAACTGGGCTTTGGAGGTGCTTCATTAATGTGAGTCTCAAAAAGTCCTATCTTGATTCGTCAGTGTTTAAACGTAAAAGCAAGACTACAAGAAAGTTAAAGGGCAATAGGAAAGAACACTAAGGGCTGCAATTGCTCCAATATGTTCTTCACCCTAGAGAGAAACCACATAACCACTGAATTTTTGCTAAGGCTGAAGCATCCAGGCTGTACAGTAATGGTGAAACTATACAGAAAGGTGATTATCATTTCAATCAAATGGTGAGGATAAGAGTGGCAAATGACAATATGCTAATTTTATCATAAAAATTTTGGCAAAACAGATTATTCAAGGTTGTTGGCTTCTAGATAAAGGATTAGCTTATTACGTAGCCGAATTAAAAAAAAAATAAAGGTAGATTATCCGCAAAGGTCATGATTTTACTGCTGTTAAACGTTTCCCTTATTTAACAACCATTGACAAGGATTAAACTCTTGACAGATAAATCCTTGTCGTGCTTCATTTCCGAAACAACTAAATCAGCTTGTCATCGATTAACCGAAGACGTTTAAAAATGTCTTGTATACCAATTATATGTTTTTCCATTTTGGTTCTTCCGGTTCGTATAGATTCACTGGAGAAAATAGTTTTGCGGGGTTTTTAACTTTTGGCAAATAAACTTAGATTTAGTTGATGTCACAAATTTGATTTTGTCAAACACATGTTGTAAATTGTAGAATACATCAAATTATTTTAACTTAATCTTTGGTTCTTATCTTGCAGCCAACTATACTTGGTACTATAAGAAAAGGATCTGAAGAACTCACATCACTTATATTCACTATTTTTTTTTTTTAATAAAAAGTGTTATGCAGTAGGAATTACAAAATGTGTCACAACAACACATAGATACCTTTTAAGACTTAAGTCCCACAACAACATGCGTCTTGGTGTATAAGTGGACGCTCTTTTTAAATCTTTGTGGATTGAAGGCAAGCTCGAGACTATTGATTTGGGCAAAGCATTCCATTTGTACGATGTACGCACAAAGAAATCCCTTTGAATTTTATTACTATGACAGTGAGTAATCTCGACAGTCCGACCGCCTGCACAAACTGATTGACGAGTCAAACGGGTAAAAACATATGTCTGAGGCATTATGGACCTGATTTCATCCGAGCACTGCTGGTGACGATATTTATAAAAAACAACGAGATGAGCAACAGTGCGACGATGTTGTAGGGAATTAAGATCTAGTATTAAATTTCGATCACCAACGATTCGTATACCACGCCTTTGAACAGAGTCCAAAAGAGCCAGGATAGTAACAAACGCAGCGCCCCAAACTTGACAACAATACTCCATACAGGGACGAATATAGGACTTATAAATGTGGAGTAATTGATGCGAAGTAAAATATTTTTTACATCTATTGAGGAGGCCGAGTATACTTGACGCTTTCTTTGCCATGGCCATTATATGATCGTTCCAGAGTAAGTCATTGGATATTGTGACTCCCAATAAACGAATGCTTTCACATTCGTCTATTTGGTCGTCGCACATATTAATTGAAATATCGTTGGGAAACTCGGTCTTTGATCTGGAAACAATCAATAGCTGTGTTTTGGTGGAATTAAAATTGACCAAATTTTTGTCACTGCAATCGGCTACTTTTTTAGGTCCTCGTTTACATTTATGGCAGCGTCTCTCCGGGCGGGATTTATTCGTTCATGCATTTTACCCTTTGAAGATAGGGGGGACGAATGACTTGTGCAGTGTACTATCATCTGCAAAACTATTTATTGGGTTACTGGTGATTTGCAACAGTTCGTTGATATACATAAAAAATAAAGTGGGAGACAAAACTGAGCCTTGGGGTACACCAGCGGTTACTAATTTAGACTCAGAAGAAAAGCCATCTATAGATACCGAGATGTATGGGCTAGACAGAAAATTTTGAATCAACTTCACGACTGCGGGATGAAAACCGTACACAATTTACAAATTTCGTCCAAAAATACCACAATCAGTCCTAACATAAGAGAAATGCTCAAATAACAACCTCTACCTCTAGATCAAGAAAATGATAAAATCGATAAAATCTGTATCAGGTAAAGGTTATGGCATTAAGTGTGTAATTTAACAATAGAGCTTGTAGTGAATAAAAATGTAGATGTTTTGCTGGGAACTTAACGGTGTAATAGAGTCGTAAAAGCAATAGACGAATATCAAAACGTGATAGATTATTTGGATATCGATGGATATAAATAGAAAACATGTTCAGCGTTTCAAATTATTGGTACACACTGTAACAACAACCAATAAAATTGTTCGTTATATTAAAACACATCGATTATTGAACTTTCGTTGACTCAATAAACAATATTGTTGGTTCAATGAACAATTTATTAATGTTAAGAATACTTTTTTTATATTAATAAATTGTTTATTGATTGAAAAAATGTAGTTTTTAACTTTATTTATATTCATATTTTATATTTATATTTGTAATCAACGTTTTTCAATTTGTAGGTCTAATTAAATATATTTATATACACATTAAAGACGCGGTACTGATGCTGGAGATGATAAGAAAATTATCGAAACATATGTCCAACAAATAAAGTTTACACTCATTTTCACACAGCGGGAAATACACAATTTTTAAAAATATTTTAAAATAAAGTTATTTAAATTATTATTATTTAGTTATTATTATTAAAAAAAAAAAAAAGTTAAAAGTTTTTTCGATTCTGTGTTACTTTCACATTCGTGAAGTTTAAAGAATACGCAGTCTAGAGGTGTTGACGGTTTTCAACTAAAAATGTTCAAAATTCTTGCGAAACAGTTATCTGGACCAATTGAAAAAATTATCAATAGGTCTATTGAACAAGGGATTGTACCCGATAAATTGAAAATTAGTAAAAATACTTTGATTCATAAAAATGGCTGCAAGAAGGATTTCAAAAATTATCGATCTATAAGTCTTCTACCAATCACAAACAAAATTATTGAGAGACATGTTCATCGTTTCCTGGTAAAAATGATTTCGGAAAACAAATTTTTTAATCATAATCAATATGGTTTCAGAAATATAGCAACACACAGTCAGCGCTATTTGATGTCATTTCCAACATACAGTATTTTTGTGATCAAAGGAAAAAGGTTGGACTAATCTTTATAGATCTTAAAACATCGTTTAATACTGTCGATCGTAAACTACTATTAAAGAAACTTTTTAACATGGGCTTCAAGGGAAACTCCTACCGGTGGTTTGAAAGTTACCTGAATGGAAGATTTCAGTTTACTTTTGAAGGTGGAACTCATAGTTTTCTTGAATAAATAGAGTTTGGAGTTCCTAAAGGGAGTATTTTGGGACCAACACTTTTTGATTTATATGTTAGTAATGTCGCTAGTGAAAACTTACACGCAAAAATGTTTTTATATGCAGATGACATTGTGATTGTGTATACTGGAGGATAATTACTTAGACATGGAACAACATATGAACGCTGATTTATTAATACTCTCGGATCTCTTAATCCAAAACCGTTTAACTATAAATATAATGAAAACCAAATACATGATTATAGGAAATGGTGCTAACATTCATCTGGATATCCAAGTATCGGATGAATATATAAGTAAAGTCAGTGAATATAAATACCTTGGAGTAATTATTGATGCAGATATGTCTTGGAATGCACAATTTCACAATATTAGAAATCGTTGTGCTCCAGTAGCCAGTGTATTTAAAAGAATTGGAACATTGGTACCAGACAATCTTAAAAGAGGAATATATTATTCACTTTTCCATTCACATATAACATATAGTATTTTAATTTGGGGCGCCACGTACAAAACTAAAATTCCAAAAATACAATATACCCAAAACAAAGTTATAAAAAATATGTATGGCTTTCCTAAGCTAACACCAACCATTGAGATTTACACATCGTCTAATATACTTTTTGTGAAGCAATTATATAGTTTACGTTGCGGTGCTTCGCAACATTAAGATTAACTCAACAGTATTTGGATCTAATTCAACTTTATATAATGCAATTAATGAATTCTACAAATTACCTACTAATATCAGCTCGCTTTCAATTTCCAAAGTTAAAAAAGAAGTAAAAAATAAGCTTTGCTCAATTTAGTGTATTCTTTCTTATATGTTTTAAACTTTTCCTTCTTTTCTTGTGTTTTGTTTATTCTTAGCTTTTTTTTCTTTTATTTGTTTTTTGCATGTTCAATATTTTGTTTTTTTTGTTGTTATGTAACACCAATTATAAACTTTGTATAGGGTGGGCCATTTAAAAAAAAAACGGCTATAAAAAAAACTACTTATAATTTTTTCAAATTTCTGGTTTTATTGGAAAGGTTGAACGTTGTCATTTAATAATGGAACACAATATCATTCGTGACCACCACGACTGGTTCGGCAGTACCTCATCCGATCAACCCAATTTTTCAGTACATTTTCGATTGTTTCGGATCGAATCTCTTCAATGGCAACTTCGATTTGATATTTCAACGCTTCAATTGTCTCTGGATGCTTTGCGTAACATTAATCCTTAATGTCTCTCCACAGAAAATAATCCAAAGGGCTCAAATACACACAAGGGCACAATTTCGGCTGTTTATTCGATTTTCAAAAACAGTGCGTAAAATATCGATGGTTGCGTTGGCTGTGTGACATATGGCCCCGTCTTGTTGAAACCATATGTCGTCCATGTCATTCTCTTGACAATCGACAATGTACTGAATTGAATTGATCGGATCGAGGTACTGCCGAGCCAGTCGTGGTGGTCATATGAATGAAATTGTGTTCCATTATTGAATGACAAAATTCAATAAAACCAGAAATTTTAAAAAATTACAAGTAATTTTTTTTTATAGCCGATTCAAATTTAAAATTTTAAATGGCCCACCCTTTATATGTAAATATCTATTACGAGCTCTGCTCTTAATGGTATTATAAATAAATTATTATTATTGTTATTATTAAGTTTAACTGTATACTTAGTAAACCATCAATTTAGTTGACAATTTTAGTTTAGTTGAATTTATTCATTCTGGAACCGATTCAGAAAACTCCCAACACTGCCCAATACAACAAAACTCATCGAAACGAGGATTATAAAAATTGTTTAGGGACTATAATTATAATTTTGATTAACTTCATCATAAGTTCAACACTATTCCAGCGCAACCGAAGACGTTTTGTGTTTTTAATATAATCACCATAGTGCAATCTCACCAAAGTAATTTCTGGACCCACGATCAATGTTTTAATCTCAGTTTCTTGCGCTTGAACAAATATCAAAAGCAAAAATCAAATAAGTTGAAAAATTGTGTCTATTAAATCTAATTTTGTTCTAACAAATTCTCTGGAATTTTTTATCTAAGTTTATTGTATGATAGTTTCTTTGAAATAAAAATCTGATTGCTGTGAGAATGATATGGGTTGACTGTTTTTGTCATTAAATTGAATTTTTTGTTTCCAAAAATATCCAAACAAATTTTCATAAAACTTGTGTCGTTGTGTGGTTGAGAAATTGTTATAATTATATGTAATTAAGAAATTTATACGATGATAGACAAAGATAATTAATGATTCTATAATTTATAATCTTAATAATTTTAAAATTTGCAACTCCATAGAGTACGTAATAATAACAGATAAATAAAAGTTCAAAAGAAAATCATAATAAAAAATCCGTTTGTTAATTAAACAAGAAAAAACCACATCAAGAAAATGAATAAAAAAATATTAATTACTTAAATTTTTTTTTATTATTTGAAAATAATTTAAAATAAATAAACAACTAATTCCAAAGAGTTATGTTTTTGTAAACATTTTTAAATTATTTTTATTCGATGACAAGATTTTTTATCTTGAAATTTGATACAAAACTTACTTTTATTCTGAAGAAATTTTCCGCTTTTTCTTCATTTATTTATTTACATTACTTTTTTTCATTAATGTGGTTTGTTTGTTAGCGAAGATGAAGAAAATTTGGGATTTCCGACGGTTTAAGAAACGTCAGAAAGAATGGTTTAATAGAAGAGCATTTTATTAAATTTTCTGATGATTCATATTTATTTTTTGATTCTTGGAAATAGTAATTTTAACTATTAATTCAAAAGACATATAACAAAATCAATTTACAGATTAATTTAAACAGAATCACATAAAAAAAACTAATTGTCATCGTTATGGGTTAAACATCAATTTTGTAAATTATGTCCAATAACTTAAGTTGGAAAATTGAATCAATAAACTTCTTGATCTTAAGTAACTGATAGGATTTTGATTTTTTTTTCATTGTATTTTATTGACAACCGATCAATGGTGAATTAAATTTATAAATATTATTTTATTATTTCTTTTTCAATTTATATTGGATATCTGTGAACTGGCCATCACCAAATTGTTATAATAAAAAATTTATAAAACATTTAAATTCCTGATGTTTTTTTGTTCGTGATATGAAATGATTTTGCTTCATCATTCAATTTATCCGATCAATAACGATGACAGATGTAAGATTGTTCAAATATAAATAATTTATAAAAAACAGCTTGTTTAATTGTCAAAGATTTAAATGTTATTTTCTGGATAGCAGAAAAGATGTTTTTCTGATTACGATGACTAGTTGTGGCTGGTCATCAATGTAAAATTTAAATGGAAGCTGTAAAAATATTTTACATATGTCTGGATTAATCCCTCCAAAAGTTATAAACATTAAATTAAACCTTAGCCATGAACAATCAACAGCGGGAATTCTGAAATCACTCAAAGAATAATATTTCAACATCAAATAAAAACTTCTTCTTCTGGAAAACATAAACTGATGTTTGAACCTATATAAAACCAAAACAAAATCAAAGTCAGTAACACAAAATTGAAAATTAAAGAAAACGCCACTAATACAATATTTTCCGCATTATTGAGCCCATTTAAAAAATTTCTCTCGCTACTTACATCAAACCATATTACAATATTTAAAACAGTTAAAATTCAACAAAAACATTAAACATAATAAAACAAAAAAAAGCTTTAAAACTATAGCTATAATCTTCAATCATAACATCATCTTAATTTTTACTTTGAAATATTTAACATAACATAAACAACAAAATCATGTTAAGTCAAAATGAAAAATCACCCGACTTGAAATATGCTTCTGTCAATGGAACGTCAAAGAAATACGAATACCTAAAAAACCAACAACAGAAATAACACAACTTATAAGCTTATTTGTTTCTTATAATAAACAGTAACATTAATTTACATGAATTTATAATGAATTAAATAATATGATTTAGAAGATGAAGAAGAATCAACTTGATGTTCATAAATTTAACAAAATTTTTTTTGGGGAATTAATCGAACATTTTATTGAATTTAGTGCGTTGGTTTTGTTTTTGTTCTATTTGATTTCACTTTAATATGACAGCTAAAACGTTTAGCAATAAAAAAGTGTTGATCGATACAATATAAATGGATCAACTTTGAAAAAACTAGCAAGTGGATTTTAATGCCAGAAAGGTGAAACTAAAAATATAATATACATATGTGGCATATATTTAAGGCTAAAAATCACCACCACAAAAACACACACAATTTTTCCTCGTTCGTCCTTTACGATGTTTCTATAAAAATACTCGAATGGATTAATTAGATGTTAAAACAAATGTTTTAAGTTTTACCTATTCTAAACTAAAAATAATCCCAGCGGCATGTATATCCGCTAGAAATAGGTAGATTTCGGGGTCAGACGGTTTTGTGTACAAATAAAATTAGATAAGTCAGATTAGTTTTAAATAAAAAATTTAAGGAGAATAATAATTCAAAAAAATTATCGAACCAAATTAAATACATTATCCGAACTAACTTCATTAATACAGTTTCGGAACAGTTTTATTTAAGTTGGTTTAAACTACTTTTAATAACATATTAAATCCACCAAAGATCAAATGAATTACGTCACAACTACAATTATACCATCCCACATAAATAATAATCAAACATTATCAAACAATTTTATTTCAAAATCATCTTTGTGTTGTATTTTTTTTTGTTCTTGGTCGTTCAATAAGTCCGTAGGATAAGTAAGAAAAAAACAACATTTTGACAAAACTCGATTTTTTTATTCAACATAGTTGCCTTCGAGGGCGATACAACGAGTATAGCGATTTTCCAACTTTTCTATACCACTTTTATAGTACGATTTCTCTTTCTCGTCAAAATAGGCCTCAGTTTCAGCGATTACTTCATCATTGGACTTAAATTTCTTTCCAGCAAGCATTCTCTTGAGATCTGAAAACAGGAAAAAGTCGCTGGGGGCTAAATCTGGAGAATATGGTGGGTGGGTAAGCAATTCAAAGCCCAATTCATTCAATTTTGCCATCGTTTTCATCGATCTGTGACACGGTGCATTATCTTGGTGAAACAACACTTTTTTCTTTTGCAAATGTGGCCGTTTCTTTGCGATTTCAGCCTTCAATCGATCCAAGAGTTCACAGTAATACTCGCTGTTGATGGTGGTTCCTTTTTGGAGATAGTCGATGAATATTATTCCGTTCGTATCCCAAAATACAGACGCCATCACCTTACCGGCCGACTGTTGCGTCTTTGCTCGCTTTGGATTCGGTTCGTCGACTGCTGTCCACTCAGCTGACTGTCTTTTGGATTCTGGTGTGTAATTGTGAAGCCATGTCTCATCCATTGTCACATATCTACGATAGAATTCCCTTTTATTGCGATTTAACAGTGCCAAAGACTCCTCCGAAGCATCGATTCGTTGTTGTTTTTGGTCGACTGTGAGCTCACGCGGCACCCAATTTGCACAGAGCTTTCGCATACCCAAATGTTCATGTAAAATGGTAAAAACACTACCATCTGCTACCTTTACAATGTCAGCTATTTCGTGCACCTTCAATTTGCGATCGTTCATAACCAATTTGTGGATTTTTTTTATGTTTTCTGGAATAACAGCCTCATTTGGGCGTCCACTGCGCTCTGCATCTTTTGTGCTGGTACGACCACATTTAAATTCAGCCATCCACTTCTCTACCATTTGTCTCGATGGAGCAGAGTTTGGATAATGTTTATCAAGCCATTGTTTGGTTTCCACTGTATTTTTTTTCATCAAAAAGCAATGCTTTATTAAAATTCGAAATTCACTTTTTTCCATTTTTTTTCAAAAACAAAAGTTGCTTCACACAAAATGCTATAACTCACGAATAAATAGTCAGATTGCTGTCAAATTTATACACGTATCGTTTGAAGGTTAGTACTAAATAAAAATCATATGGAAAAAATTCTAGTAGCGCCATCTATGTGTCATCCTACGGACTTATTGAATGACCTAGTATTTTAATCTTTTTTCAAACGGTTACTTAGTAAAAAAAAATAAAAACAAAAAAAGATTTTGATAATTTTTCTATGGTATTAAATGGCTTGATATTTTTCTCGCAAGAGGTGCATTATAATGCTTATAAAAATGGAACCTTTTGGGTTAGAAAGCTGAAATTTTGAGGCTATAGCTTAAAAGTATTAAAATGCAATATTCAAAAATAAACTTTTAACTGTTTATTTTATTAATAATAATATAACCTTCCTTATAGTAACAATTTGATTTTATTTTTTATTTTATAGAATATCGATTTCGACTTACGTCATCCTCAGTTCTTAAATTATTATTACAATTTTTGCTTAAACTATTACTTATATACTATTTCAACTGCTGTTTTTTTATTATTATGTCATATATTTTGTTAGTTTTAGTGTTGATTTTATCATTTAAAATGTTGTTATTGTTTTTATGTTTATTTATTTCTATTTCTTCCAATCTATCTAGATGTTGTCCTTTTCTTTTTTATGTAATATGGTTAAATTTGTGTTGATATTGGTGTATTTGTGTTTTTCTATTCTCAAATGTTGAGCATATCTGGTTTTGGATCGCTTCTGTTAATATCATTGGTGTGCTCGATAAATCTTTTTTTGAAGGACCTCCCCGTCTGGGCTATATAAAATTTACTGTAGTCGTCACAGGTAAGCTTATAAACACCTGTGTCTAAGATGTGGGTTTTTTAGTTTTTAGGTAATTTTCTATTTTATTTTTGTTTTTGTAAGCCGCAATATATCCATATTTTTTTTAAGTTTTTTGCATTATTTTGAATGTTGTTTTATTGTATGTTACGCCTACGTATTTTTTACCTGCTAAGTTTTCTTCATTCTTCAAGTTAGGGTTCGTAAATTTTTCTAGTTTTTATATTTTCTATTTAATGTGTCAATCATTTCATTTTTATATCCGTTTTTACTGGCTATGTATTTGATGTTGTTTAGCTCGTCTTGATAATTTTCAGCATTCATTGGTATAGTGATCAATCTATTGATCATATGGTTGTAGGCAGCTAGTTTATGTTGGTATGGATGATATGATTTGATATTTATTGTTTGATCCGTGTGGGTTGGTTATCGGAATATTTTGAATGTGTGTTTTGAATCTACATTTTTGATTGATAAATCCAAAACATTTATTGTGTTATTTTCTTCATTTTAGTGAATTTGATGGAAGGTTCTATGCTGTTTATGTATTGGTTTAATATATTAAGCTGTCTATTCGTTCCTTTGAATAATAAAATTATATCATCAACGTAGCGATACCAATAAATGATTTTTTCTTTGTGTGGATTTGAGTTATTATGTATATATTTTGTTTCAAAATCGTTGAGTTATATTTCGGCTAATGTTCCAGATAGTGGGCTTCCCATAGGTAATCCTTCTGTTTGTTGATAATACTCATTGTTATGTGTGAAATAGTTTTGTTTTGTTATTTCGGTTATTATATTTATTATTTCTTGTGAATGTGTTGGGCTTAAACCATTTTTTATTAACATATTTTTTGTTATATTTATTGTATCTTTTATTGGTATGTTGGAATATATGTTGGTTATATCAAACGATGCTAATTTTGCGTTGTGAGGTATTATTATTGGTTCTATTCTATTGATTAACAGATACACAAGAAATAATAAATATAATAACCGAAATAACAAAACAAAACTATTTCACACATAACAATGAGTATTATCAACAAACAGAAGGATTACCTATGGGAAGCCTATGGATTACCCATGGTCTTAAGATACAGGGTGATGAAAAATCAAAAAATTGCTCGACCCTGGTGTATTGAAAAGGTTCTATAGTCAAAACTACTGAGCTGATTTTAATGTTATATAGCTCAAAATGTAGGTATTGAACAGAGCTAATTAAAATAATAATTCACATTATATGACCTTTAACACTTTCTTTTAGAAAAATAACGGTAAAAAATTCAAATTCGATTTTCTAGAAACGCGTATTTTTTAAATTTTTGATTTTTTAATATGTGCAAGGTACATATGTTACTAACATTTTATAAAAAATTCAGGAGAGGAAAATTTTTTGTTTTTTTTTATTAATTTTATTGCAACACGCCTTAAAATGTTTCATCATAAAAGAAGTGGAGTTAAAAAATTAACGATACGAAATATAACGAAAACGACCGGCACTCTCACGGTCGCATATGTTGGGGTTGATCAAAAAAATTTTATGTGCATGTGTGTTTTATTAATATCTTCGACAAATTTGTGAATCAGCAAAATCCGAGACGTGGTTAAGAAGCTAGCGGCTTTTTTCTAAAAAAAATTGATTTTTTAAAACCGTTATAACGGCCGTTTGGCTACTAATATTAAAAAAAAATTAACAAACTTAAAATATTTGGAATCTTTTTTATCAATTTATTTTAAAAATTGACCTCTGCAGTTAGAGGTTCCTGAGTGAGCGGCTCCAACAAAAAAGTTTGCAAAAAAAATTTTTTTTTTAAACAACAGGCACTCTCACGTTCGCATTTGAAGAGCCAGGTCAAAAAACCAAAAATTTGTGTTTTATTAATATCTTGGATATGTTCGCAAATCAACCAATCAGCCCTTTATACTAGAAAAAAGTCTGTTTTTAGATCTGTTATAACGGCCGTTTGGATATTAATATTTTTAAAAACTTCATAAATTCTTTGAAACCTTTTTTATAAATTTCTTCCAAAAAGTAGACCTCTGCAGTTGGAGGTTTCTGAGTGAGCGGCTCCAACAAATAAGCTGGTAAAACACAAAATGCGTTTGAATCAACCGGCACGGTCGGATTTGTGAAGCCAGATCAAAAAACCTTTTTTTAAAATTTGTGTTTTATGAATATCTTGGACAAGTTCGTAAATCAGCAAAATCCAATACATGGTTTAGAAACTAGAGGCTTTATACTAGAAAAAAATTGGTTTCTTAAGCCCGTTATAACGACCGTTTGAATACTGATATTTTAAACTCATCAGAAATTTAGAATCTGCGGAAACAGTTTAATCCGTTTCTTACAAATATAAACCTCTGCAGTTAGAAGTTTTTGACTTGTCGGCTTCAACAAAAACATTTGTAAAATTCCATAACAACAACAACAATTTGCAAAAACCTTATAACAGTCAATAAAAAAAAAAAGATTTGAATAGAAGAAATTAATTTTTATTTCTTAAAAATAAACTATTTTGATATTTTACAGTAATTGCACGACATATGATATAGAGTAGGTTTACCGTGTGTTTTTCATATAGTGTCATAAATTGTCACACACATGTTCTGTGGTAGATTTGATATTTGTTTGGCAAATTGCGTAGATGTAGTGTTGCTTATATGTAGCTAATTTTCTTTTTAAAACTTGTTCGATATCTGTTTGTAAATAGTTTGTTTTGTTTACACTAATCTGGTACATCAGATTCTACTTGTACACAAAACTGTCTGATCTCGAAATCTACATATTTCTAGCGGACATCTTGCCGCTCGGACTTTTTTTTAACGATTTTTTGGATATAAATGGGAAAAATGTGACAGTTGTGTTCTTTTGAGTTTTTTGGTTGTTTTGTTTTTTTTCAATTTATTGGTTTAACACTTAAAAATCAATTATATAGAAACAATGTGTTCAATTTTGTTGGGAGGTTCTTTTACAATTTCCATTTACAATGGCCGAATTTCGGCCACAGGGCAATTCCTAGTAAAACATAAATGCTGCTTTTAAAAAAAGAAGATGTAATATGTTTAGAATTATAAGTAACTGGAACTGAATGTATTCAATTGAATAGAATGAAAAATTACTTAGAAAAGTGAAAGATCCGTAACAAACATTTATCTCCGAGCTGGAATTAAGATAAACGTTTGTTATACGTATCTTTCAATTTTGAAAGCAATTTCTCATTCTATTCAATTGAATACATTCAGTTCTAGTGACTTTAAATTCTAAGTTACATAATGTTAAATTCATTGCTGTAGTATAAAATACAGATAAAAATCTTAATAAAATCTTGAATTCAGTATGTTGTTTGATAAAATATTATATTACTATAGCTTAGGACTATAGTTTAGAAACTAGAGTTTAGAAATTAGAAATTAGATGACCTTTACAAAATTACTTTCGTTATACGTTATTTGTATAGGTCATTTTTATTCCTGAGCATTGTACTAACATCGAAAGTAGAATTTTTATGGAGGGCAGTAGAAAAACTATTTTACTGTATATAAAAATATAAACATTATTAAAAACCAAACATGTTTCTGAATACTATAATATTCCATCAGAAGGTATTTTTGTAAAACGTACGATTGTTCTGTAGATGGAATAATTAAGTCCGAAACATGTTGTGTAAGTATTGAAGTTTATATTTTTATAGGAAACAATCCAAAAATGAAAACTAATGTTTAATTCTTATTTAAGTCGTTCTGAATAGTTGATTTTATTAAAATAAATTATCTTTACTGTAAAACAAATTGAGCTTCCGTTTAAACCTAATATATATAACTAATATTTCGTCGAGGTCTACTGTTGAAGATTGTGCTTTTATTACCGCTTTATATTCACTCATGTTATACAAAAACATTTTATCTGAAAACGAAAATAGTATATTTTTCTACTTCAAGCTACGAAAATGTCATTTTAATATATAACCTATGTGAAAGGGAAACTTTTTCTAAGTAGTGACTGAAATTGTTTTCAGTCACTAGGACTGAAAGTAAATAAGTTTCGGTGGTCGCCTACAGGTGGTGGTTATTTAATGGATTGAATATTTGATTGAATATTTGAGATTGAATTTGATTTACTGTTTCTGTTGTTGTTTTGGTTGCTGTGTTTATTTCTGTCAATATCGCAGTATTTTGAAGGGATTAAATATTTTAAATATTTTGATCGAATCGAATCGAAACTAATCATTATATCAATTGTGTGTAATTAATTAATTAAACTAATAATGAGTGTGTTTTTTTTCCCATATCGGAGAAATCGGAGCGATAAAATAAAATTTGTTTCAGATATATCGTATAACTTTTATAATTTTTTCCTCCGATAACTAATAAACTGACAGATATCAAATATATTCTCTGAGTTCTTGCCGCCAAAAAAATAAAAAAAATTTATTAAATAAATAAATAAATTTTATTAAAAAATTTATTTTTATTTGTTTTTAATTGAAACTTTCCTACCATTTCTTAAATTTATACTTTAAACGATGACTTCCAGTCGGTAAAAAAAATATCTGTAATACCTGTAAAAGTTTTTAGAAAAAAAATATATGAACTATTTTCATTATTCATATTGTCAAATTCATCTACTAAAAACTTACAAAATGACATATCTAAATTTGACTGTGTAAAAAATAAACAAGATTGTATTTATATATATAGCATACCAGTGTAAAATAATGTTATTATTGTGTTCGCCTGTTATTATTCCATCTGTAGGCGAACACAATAATAACATTATTTTACGCTGGTAAAAATGCTATATATAAATACAATCTTGTTTATTTTTTACACAGTCAAATTTAGATATGTGGTTTTGTAAGTTTTTGGTAGACGAGTTTGTAAATATTATCATTTATATTTACAAGCGTAGAAAAAATAGCGTTTTCTACGCGTGGTAAAAACGTTTTTGCGTTCCTGAACTTATTCCAAACAAACCGTTCAGTCACGCAAAAAGAGACGTTTTCACCACTTGTATAAAAATCTACTATTTACATGCGAGTGAAAATATTGCGCACGAGACACGTAGCGGTGAGTGCAGTACCTTCACGAGCATGGAAAATGGTTTGCAGCTCGAGGTTTGTTATATTCTTTTTCTACGACTTTGTTTTAATGACAAAACGCATATAATTACTTGAAAAAATGAACTACTAATTATAAATTAAATGCAAATAGTTTACAAATTGTGGTAGGCTCTGCATTATTCTGTGTCAAAATGAATTGATATATTTAATTTTTAAAAATCAAATTATTCTTTTAATAAAAATTTTTCTTTTTATTAAGAGTGTTTCGTAATATATATATGAAAATCCATTACCGCACACTTTTTTTTACTTACCCCACACTTTTTGAAATAATCAATTTACATGTCATGGATAGTGTGATGTAATTGATAATTTACTGTGATAGGAGTAGAAAAATAAATTATTGTATGAAGTTTATAGAGAAAATCATGGCAAGCTTAGTAATTTTCAAAATTTCTAGCGAGTTTAAAAAATTCTAAAAATGATTTATTTTACAATTAAGTACATACACTCAGGCTGAAAGGAAGATTACGCCCTTGGTTCAATAAAAGCCCTCGCTTCGCGTCGGGCTTTAATATGAACCGCAGACGTCATCTTCTACTTTCAGCCCTCGATATGTAAATAACTATTACAATATAGTGGAAAAAGAACACATTTTCACAGGGTATTAAGCGTGATGAAAATAGACTTTTCATATGCTATTATAGAAAAAAATTGTTTTAATATAAAAATAAAATTTTTTACTCAGTGTCTAAAGATAGTGGAATATGCTAAAGAAATATTCGAGAAAAAGAATTCAAAAATTAAGAACACACCTGATGCAATTAAACAAATTCTTTTTTATCATTTTGTCCAACTCAAGGGACCAAAAATCTAAGAGAATAGTATATCATAAGCCCCACAAATCGCATTAAGTGTCAAATATCATGATTCAGTTCTACAGGCTTGCAGGAAGTTAGAGTATATATGCTTTAAAAATTCAAGTTTACTTTTCACTTTTTCAGCCCCAATCCTGCTGTTTTTGACAATCTTGGCCAATAATTTTTTGTATTCACATTTTTAACCAAACGCTTTTGTTGGTTCACAATAAGGCCAAGTTAAAATAAAAAACAAGTTTCAAACTGAATTTGGGATTAAAACATATATATGTCAAATCTTCGTTGAGCTAATTTTAAATCAATTCCGTTAAATCTCAGAACTAAAAAATTAACAATCACAAATTAATAATAAATAGCAAACCAATATCCAATTTAAAAATCTAAGCACTAAAATTTTCACACCTGACCATCAACATTGAATAAATTAACCTTTTTGTGATAATCGTCAGACACAACAACAAGAAAAAAATTAAAGTGAATATTCACATCTACGATCATCTTAAATATAATAAACCAAAAACTATTTTAAAACAAAAATTTATTAATAATATTTTATTATTAATTCATTAAGTATTTAAATCCACTAGATTAGTTGATTGTTGTTGTAAAATATATTTTAATGTCATTCAAATAAATCAAATGTCTGTCTTTAAGAGAACACAATAATATAATATTTTTTTTTTGTAAATAAACAAAAATAAAAGTTGATGCTTAAGATATTAATAATATTTGTTCCAACAAGCAAACAAAAAAATTAATTTAAATCAAAAATCGACAACATTTATCATAAACGTAAGAAGAAACATATTTAAATTTAAAGACGATGATTATTCATTTGATAAGAGTGAGGTCAAAAGAATTTTATTTTATTTCTTATGAATTTGCTAAATTGGTTGTCATATTTAGAAGATCGAAATATATTGTCAATGGGATACAGAATATAAGAGAATTCCAGTCTATTAAAGGAACATTATTCAACTGATTTATTCTAATATAAGATTCTCAAACCAATTCCGATCCGTCACACTGCATAGATCTCAACTAGAACCTTTTCTCATTTATCATAAAAATAATACCAAAAACATAAACGAATCAACAAACATTTTTGAAATATTTTAAATAGTTTTATTATGCGCCAGTCAAAGTGATTTATTTATTTCTTAGAATCAATCTAATAATCTTCCTTGTTTTTATTTAATTTAAAAAAAATTTAAAACATTTGTATTTAAATATTACTCAAAAAAATGACTGATAGTTTTAAGTATTAAATGACAGATATGAGAAGAGATTATGATTTTTGATATGATTTAGGAAAGACAGGGTTAAGTATTTTCAATTCCGACGGGTGATAAATGAATTTTAAAATAAATGTTGTTATAGTTTTTAGAAACTTTAAATCCACCCCTAATATTAAAAGCTCAAATAAAAATACGTTTAGAAGAAAACCTGTCATCAAAACTCATAAACTTTAAATGTACATAATAACTTTCAAGAGGATCACTCTATACTTTTTTATGGTTTTTTATTTTAATATTCTTACATTTTGTTTTTTTTAATTAACTTGATCGTGAGCAATGTTTTTGTCATGAATATTTTTTTAAATTTTGAACAAATCGAAAGATTTTATTGTATTACGATTTACGAGTATTAAGAAGATTTTATTGATAGTTTAAGAAACGCTTCAAAGCTAACCAAACTTGAATTAATTATATAAGTAATTTGTTTGTATGCTTAACAGTGGTAAAATTGAATTTTGTTTGTGAACAGAAGAAGTATATACAGAAGTTTATTGTGTGTTAATTGAATGACTTTACATATAAGTACTTATAAGTTTTAGCATCGGTCAAGCGTGGAGGGCAACTTTAAACCATACTATTCTTGAAGGTTTTTTATGGAGTTCAAAACACCACCATCCTCAAAGTCGGGATCATTAAATAAGTTTTTTCTTAATATTTCATAGATCCTGAGTATGGAAGGTTTTATTTTCAAAAATAATTTTAAAACATTGGTCCTTCGAGCCGGAAAATGAATAATTTTTTGGAAAGTATTAGTTTAATACCAATCAATCAACTAAGTAATATTTAGAGATTAAAACATTTTGTGTTAAACCAAAGTTTTATTTGTTAGTTAGTAGTTAAAACTTTGGTAGTTAAAACTTTACCTGGTTCCATCCGGCACTTTATCTAATGTAAACATTCTCACTGAGCATCATTTGTAAAATCATCAATGTTTGTCTGGTTGTTTCCACAACAATATAAAACGGTGTAACATGAACAGAAAAGATGGCACAGCCTCTTTTTTTCAAACTCAATTGAAGCTTATTTTATATCTAACTACTTGTGAAAGTTTGGGATACGTGTTATTTTTTGTTTTAAGGATAAAATTCGTTGTGCATATGACTGTCTGGAATCAGTTTTTTTTGTTCTGAAGGAAAATTTAAAAGATGGCGTTATAAACTAAGGGTAGCGAAAATCCGAAATTATACGTCCACGCCGTGCTACCTGGGTAACGCTAACAGAATTAGGTTGGTGTAGTTGAGAGGGGCAGAGTAAATACTGCTTATACTCAATGATTCTGCACCATGGCGAGTCATTGGCGCCATAAAACCAGTGCAACTCAAGCGTCTGTTCTCCATGTTAGGGGCGGCTTGGAGCGGGCGTCTGTCTTGGATCAAGCGGCTCGCTATATAAATGTGTAGAAAGCGTCTGTTCTCCATGTTAGGGGCGGCTTGCAGCGGGCGTCTGTCTTGGATCAAGCGGCTCGCTATACAAACGTGTAAAAGGTTGTTTCTGGTGACTTTAAGATGCAGAACGAACCCATTCACGAAAATTTGGGTTGGGCGAAGGGCTAACACCCCATTTCCGTAAAAAAATTATTGTCATGAATTCTGTACACAGGCCTCGGAATATCTCGGATTCAATATTGGAACGACCTCGGAAACTGTACCCGGACTACGATTTAAAAATGGGAACCTGGAACGTGCTTAGCCTCAGAAGACCAGGAGATCTCCTAAAACTAACACAACAAGTCGAGAGCTACACACTGGATATAGTGGCATTACAAGAACTAAGATGGCCAGGGAGTGGAATCCATGAAACAGCGAAAGGATACACTCTTTATTATTGCGGTCATCAAAACGGAGGAGAATTTGGAGTTGGCTTTCTTATACACCGTCGCGTGAATCAGCATGTTATCGACTTCTGCCCAATTAATATGCGGTTATGCACACTGAGAATCCGCACGCAAAAATTCAATGTAACGATCGTCAATGTTCATGCACCTACTGAAGATAAAGCAGATGATATTAAAGACCTGTTCTTCCTAGAACTCGAAGAAGTCATCAATAACATCCCGCGGCACGCTATAAAAATCGTGGTAGGTGACTTTAATGCTCAAATTGGTAGGATTGCAGAACTTAAAACACATATCGGCCCCAACAGCTTGCATCATACCAGCAACAATAACGGTTTTCGCGCAACCGAGCTGGCTATGATGTATGATCTAGTAATTTCCAGCACTTTCTTCCCTCACAAGAGAAATCACAAAGCAACGTGGAAATCAAATGACGGAAGAACAGAAAATCAAATCGATCACGTCATGATCTCTAAGAGACACTCTACAAGTGTAACTGACGTTCGATCATACAGAGGTGCTGATATGGACACCGATCATATGCTTGTCATCTTTAAGTACAAGTGCAAATTATCATCTACATTTAACAGACAAGCAAAAAAGACCGTGCGCTGGAATGTCGAAGCATTTAAACATCCGGAAACGCTGAATAGATATCAGGAAATAATAACACAGAACATAGAAGAGCATGACATCTCTTCTGAGATGCCATTAAACATACAAGAAGAATGGCAAACGCTTCAATCAACCATTATAGCCGCAGCACAAACTACAATCGGAAAACGACCACCGAAATCACACAACGAATGGTTTGACGACGAATGCCGCCAATCCGTTGAAAATAAACAAAAACTGCGAGAAAAATGGTTATCAAGGAACACCCAAAGCTCCCAAGCTGATTATCTATGCGCCAGAAAAACCTAAGCAAAACTTCTACGTAAAAAGAAACGCGAACACATGAAGAGCTGCATCGAAAACATCGACCTACATGCGGCCAACGGAAATTCACAAGAGTGCTTTGCCAATGCACGGAATCTGACAAAAGATTTCCACCCAAGATCTACAGCCATCAAAAATGAAAACAATGAACTTACAACAAGTGAATGCGATGTGCTGGCAGTGTGGCGATCCCACTTTCAAGACCTTCTGAATAGAACGAATGAAGTTCATCCTATTCGAGCAATTGCTCCGTCAAATGAGGAGATTTTTGTCCCTTACCCAGCAATAGAAGAAGTGGAAGCTGCCATTAAAAAACTGAAAAATGGCAAATCACCAGGCTTCGATGGTATTCCCGCAGAACTTTTGAAAAATGGAGGAGCAGCTCTGGTCTCACGTATATATGATCTGATTCTTGCAATCTGGGACCAAGAAGAACTACCTGCTGAATGGAAAACAGCTCTCATTGTTCCGCTGCATAAGAAAGGTGACCGTCTAAAGTGTGCGAATTATCGTGGCATCGCACTGTTGAACACTGCATATAAAATACTAGCTAATTTCGTACTTGCTCGACTCATCCCGTTCGCCGAATCTATCATCGGTGACTATCAGTGTGGTTTTCGTCCCAACCGTTCAACCACAGATCAATGTTTTACCTTAAGGATGATTCTAGAAAAATGTTGGGAGTACAACATCAGCATTCACCAGCTCTACATTGATTTCTAGCAAGCATATGATAGTATCATCCGCGAAAACCTTTGGTCCGCACTCATATGCCTTGGCATCCTAGAGAAACTTGTTTCTCTGTGCAAACTCACAACATCGTGATCAAATTGTAGAATAGTAATCGAAGGGTCAGTTTCTGATCCTTTCGATATAACATCAGGTGTTCGACAAGGTGATGCACTCGCGCCCGTACTGTTTAATTTGGCGCTGGAGTACGCGATAAGAAAAAGCCGAATTGAGACACAAAACTGCATATATAACAAATCTAGTCAAGTTCTTGGCTACGCAGATGATACTGTGCTTCTCGGACGAAGAACAAGCGATATTAAGGATAGTCTCTCTCAGCTTGAAAGAAATGCTAAACGACTTGGATTATGCATCAACACCGGCAAAACCAAAGTGTTAACAACATCTAAGAACATACCTCCCGGAAATCTGGATACTGGCGACTATGAAGTGGAACGCGTGGAAAACTTCAAATACCTCGGGTCTGTAATAACATCGTCAAATGACATGCAGGCAGATATCAAAGCCCGTGTCTCTGCCGCATACAGAGTTTTCTACGCATACTCAAAACTTCTGCGATCAAAATATCTTTCGCGGTCGTGTAAACTCACACTTTACAAAGCATTAATTCGACCTGTGCTTACATTTGGAAGTGAAAGCTGGACACTGACTTCCTCCGATTGTAGAATTTTATCAACTTTCGAGAGGAAGGTCATACGAACAAGTTATGGTCCATGTAAAGTTGCTGAAAATCAGTATAGAATCCGAATGAATCACGAGATCAGACAGCTTCTTGGAGGCTGTGATGTAATCGGATTCATTAAATCTAACCGGATTAGATGGTTTGGTCATGTAGAAAGGGCTCCATTGGATAGAATGATAAAAAAAGCGTCCCAACAACAACCAGCTGGTGTTCGTCGAAGAGGAAGACCTAGACAACGCTGGCGTGATGACATCATCCAAGACCTTCGTGATATAGGATGTCGAAACTGGGGTCAACTGGTCATGGAACGAGATAATTGGAAGCTGATTGCACAGACGGCAAAATCCCTCCATGGATGTAAACGCCAGAGAGAGAGAGAGTTATAAACTAAGAGATTTTTTTTTTTGTTAAATATCAAATATTTTATTATTAAATGAACTTTTTAAAATATTATAAAACTTATATATGTACAATAAAGAAAATATGAGCAATTTCAACGTAAATCCACATAAGCGCTTATTGCTATGTACATTAAATGAAGCTTATATGGAGTTTAAAAATAAGTTTCCTGATGTGAAAATAGGATAGGAACTAAATTCACGTCCCTTCGACCACAACAATGTATAAAATTATCCCAAGGAGTTCATAATGTGTGCATGTAAACTTCAACAACTTTAACAACTGGAAGAAAGATTACTAAATGATTTTGACGTTAAAGGAATCCATCAAGTCAAATATCAACAATGGAATACCACTGATTGATGCAATTTGGATACTTAATTAGAAACTGTAGAAGAATTTATGAAAAAATTTGTTTGCAGTTTACAAATTTTGATACCACACAACTTTATAGCAAAACAGCAATCTTCATTCATTGAGGAAAGAAAAAAAATTAGAACCAGGAGAGTGCTTCGTTCAAGGGGATTTTTCTGAAAACTACTCCTTCATAATTCAGGATTCGGCTCATGGCTATTATTATAATAATTCACAAGCTACTATTCATCCATTTGTCATTTATTTTAAAAGTGCCGCAAGTGAATATATACAGCACCGAAGTTTTATACTCATTTCGGATATAAACGATCACAACAGTACTACAGTCCATCTTTTCATTACAAAACTTATTGAATTCATCAGAACGCATATAAATTCTAATATTAGGAAAATAATTTATAACACCGATGGTGCACCTTCTCGATACAAAAATAAATATAACCTAATTAACTTATGCCACCATAAAATAAACTTTAAGGTTGATGCAGAATGACATTTTCATGCTACCAGCCATGGAAAGGGACCTTGCGATGGGATTGGTGGTACACTGAAGCGTGCTGCACACCGTTATAGTATGGGAATCAGAGATTTTATTGACACAACAAAAACACTTTTCGAATGGGCTTTAAAATGGGAATCTACCATGAACTTGGGATACGCCGATAAAAATGAATATCAATTAACAAAAGAAAAATTACAAAATCCATATAAAAATGCGATTGCTATAAGTGGAACTCAAAAATTTCATTCTTTTTTACCATTAAATACTAAGACAATAATTGCAAAAATGTTTTCCAGCTCAAAGAAACTTTTGAATGTAAAATAAGTAAATAATGTTTAATAACTATATTTATTTTCTTCAACCTACATATATAGTCCCTGGGCCTTCACCTACATAATTTTGTGATTACCACATATTTTATACTTGGTGATGCGCCTGTCCTTGACGAGCCCGAAAACATTTGTTCTGCGATTTTTTTCAAATCGGCCGCTTTTGCTTTCGGCAAGCTCCGAAAAATGCCGATTGCCCGGGCTCTTGTAAATTTTTGTTTTTTTTAACTATGGGGGTTGGAAATTTGATTTAAAACACAAGGGTAAGCTTGTCCGACAAAAATTTGTCTGCTTTTGTCTAGTCCGACAACCCAAACATCCAAAATGTCAGTTGTCGGACTCGACAATAGCAAACACATTTTGGTCGGACAAGCTTACCCTCGTATTCTAAAACAAATTTCCAACCTCCACAGTCAAAAAAAATAAATGTGGTAGTAAATTTACAAGATCGCCGGCAATCGGCATTTTTCGGAGCTTGCCGAACGCAAAAGCGGCCGATTTGAGAAAAATCATAGAACAAATGTTTTCAGGCTCGTCAAGGACAGGCGCATCACGAAGTATAAAATATGTGGTAATCACAAAGTTATGTAGGTGAAGGCCCAGGGACTAATATAATTTGTATGATATTTTAAAAAGTTTATTCAATAATAAAATATTTGTAATTTAATGTTAAAATACAAACTTTTACTTTATGATTCCATAATAACAAAATACGAGCATAATACTTCTCCAGTCAAAAGTTCCTAAATAGATTTAGTTATTTATACGGCTTTTTTGTTTGCAGTCGAGACTGTCAAATTATTTTTTATAAGAGTGACAAGTGATTAGTAAAAGTGATAAATAAACATATCATTTTTTTATGCCATCTAATACAAAGAAAATAATTGCAGAAGTGTTTTCCTATTCAAAAGAAACTTCTGTTTGTAAAATAAGTATATCATTTTTAACAATTGTATTTATTTTATTTATTGTACTACATATATGATTTTTGTAATATTTTAAAAAGTTCATTTAATAATAAAATATTTGATATTTAACATAAAAAAAATCTCTTATTGTTATAAACTATACATTTCTATAATTTTCCTTCAGAACAAAAAAAGTCATATGCACAACGAATTTTATCCTTAAAACAAAAAATAACACGTATCCTAAACTTTCACAAGTAGTTAAATATAAA
>OY856186.1:157407190-157512856 GCA_963693315.1 Diogma glabrata
ATCATTTCGTTATTAACAAGAAAATTAATTATATTTTGACAGACAGTGCTAAAAGTTATATAATAGCTCCGCTCATTATTTTTCATTCTTTCATTCCTGTGAAATAAAAAAAGGAAAGACAAAAAGTACTATTAGAGTATTTTTCTTTCAATATGAATTGACATCTGCATCACACAGATGAATAAACACAGTTTAAATGCACAATAAAACAGTGTGACGTCATTGAGAAGTAAAATTTAGAATGCATTCAAGGGATTTTCTTCAGTTTTTTAGTTGTAGAAATATTTCGTGATTATTTAAATTTTCATACTTTTTGTTGTTGTTTTCTTCTGTTTCCTGTAGGTAGCATGTAAATAGATAGAATCGGAATAATTAGGTTAGGAATAATTTATACATTAAATAGCACAAAGTTGGTATATGGTATTTATAATATTAATAAGGTTATTAATTACAAGATTTATTTTGCATTACAATTAATTGGTTTAAACGGATAGTATTTAATTTTACTTAAATCAAGTTAAATTATTAAAAAACATTTAACGTATACATGGTTTAATTTGATTAATGTACAATTATTTAGTTCACGTCGTTTTTTTTGGAGCGTTCATGCTCCATGTAGAAGCGTTGCCAAGTTAACCAGCTTCAAATATTCACCACGGTAATTCACAACAGCAACATAATTACCATGGCAGCCGATTTTTTAAAGTCGTTTATTACATCCGTCTCCCATTGCAGTCGTGGTCTAGCGTATGAGCTTACGCTCAAATACAGATAAATGCGATTCGTCATTTTGTGTAAGGGTCCACGTTTGTGACCGATACATCACAACCGGTCTAATCAACGTCTTGTATAACTTGAGTTTGGTGTTAGTTGATACATACGGTGATCCAAGGAGAGGCTTAATTGAGTATAGAAAGTTCGATTACCTGAAGCAATTCGAGCTTTTATATCTGTAAATATTCTGTTGTTTGAGTCAAGCATTGATCCCAAATATTTAAAGGATTCAACTCTCTCAATTCGTTCATCGCCGCACATCAAATCTTTCTTCTCAGCCTCTCTTGAAACATTCATATGTTTGGTTTTATCGTAGTTAATTTGAAGACAAATCTTTCTAACACCACTCTCAAGCGACTTGAAAGTCACACTCATAACAGCCTTACTTCGGTCGAGGATGACAACATCATCAGCGTAAGCGATCATCTGTACTGAGTTTATTAACAATATATTGTTGTTGGTCGGTAGTTTCTTTTGACGGGACACATATTGCAAGGCTAAATTAAAGAGTATAGGAATGATAGCATCACCTTGTCTTAAACCGGAGTCGACTTTAAAAAACTTTGGTATTTTGTTCTTTACTCGTACACAGCATTGAGAGTTCTGTCTGTACTGTTATTTTGCATTATGTAACCAGTTTACCAGGAGTTCCCATTGACATCAGAACAGACCACCAGAGTTGAAATCAACCAGACACCAGAGTTGAAATCAATGAAGAGTACACAGGCATGTTGAAACTTTTCCAAAATCATCCTTATCGAGAAAAGTGCATCAGTACCTCGGCCTTGCCGGAAGTCACACTGATATTCTCCAAAGATTTGTTCAGCCAAAAGCTCGATTTGGGCTAGCAAAATGTATGAAAAGATCTTTCAGCAAGAGAGCAATTCCCCTGTAGTTTGCACATTGTGGGCGATTGCCTTTTTTATGGATTGGTATCAGCATAGCTGAGTTCCAGTCCTGTGGTATGGTTTCAGTCTGCCAGATCATTTGAACAAGTTCAAACAATCTTAAGGATAGAGTTTCACCACCATGTACAATCATTTCGGATGTTAAATCGTCGATACGAGGTGCTTTATTGCGTTTTAATTTTGACAGCACCGCTTTGAATTCCTCTTTGGTTGGTTCGTCTACATGAACCTGTGACGCACGAGCAACTTTTGCTTGTCGTCCGACTTGTTGCTGGTCACTTAAGTTGAGAAAATTCTCAAAATAAGCGGCCCAAGTATCTTAAATATTTTTAAAGTCTACTTGTAGCTCCTCATCTTCGTTTTGAATAGCTGTCGATCTAGTTTGAGGGCCCTTCTTTAAGGTTTAAACCTGTTGAAAGAATTTACGTGATTGGTGTTCCTTATTGAAGCTTTCAATCTCCTTACAATTAATCTTCCACTACTCTCGCTTCGTTCGTCTAAATAGGTTTGTAACGGCTTGTCTTGAAAGTTTATATTTCTCCTTCGTGGACCTGGTGTTGCGTCCTTGTAGACATTTCAGATAGCAATCTCTTTTGTATTAAATAGCGTCAAGCAATTCTTGATCCATCCATGGCTTCTGGGAGTGGTGTTGTGGTCGTCCAAGTATTCCCTCAGCTGCGCTTAAAACAGCATCTTTGAGCAAATTCCATGACTTATCGACGTCTCCATTAATGGTTTTTGATTTATCCAATGTTACGGCAATGAATGAATGAATGAATGAATGAATATAGATATACGACCAGATCACTTGGATCCTTCTCCTGGGTTTTTCCGTTTTATAGGAAATGGCCAGCCCCTCCGTATATCTTTTAACATGCAACATAAAGGATAGGTAGGACAACACAAGAATAGACCCGGTTCCAGTTCACCATGAAGTCTATATACATTAAATATACATAACTAGTTTCTACAATACAAACAAAACAACCATACCTCTTAAATATTTCCATTTCTTTCGTCTATGTTGGCTGAATCATTTCTGCATCTGATCCTGATTCATCTAGGGCTTCACTGTCATCTGATTCGTCCTTTTCATAGATAGCCCGCGCCGCCTGTTTCACAGAATTCCTATCCTTGAGTATTTCTTTCCGTTAGGCATGGTCTTCCTATTTTCTTTTTACCTGCTACATAATTTGCTGCTGCATGTAGAATATGTCCTCTCTCTCTTCTAGTGTTGTGTAGCACAACATTATGCTATGCAACGGAATATATAAATAGACCTTTATCTTTCTAATTAACCTGAAGTTATAAATACATTTAAATACATTTTTAGTACATAAATTATTATTGTACTAATTAGATATTTAAGGAGAATTTCAATTGAAAAACATTCAGAATTGATCTGATGATCAAATAATAAACATCTAAAAATAAATATTTTATTTTGTAAATAATTAAAGTGTTTTAAAATAAAAGAAACAAAGAAAGTTTTTTATAATAAATGTTATTATTCGTTTTGTGAAATTATGGTTCTTTTGTGTTTTGTGAACGACGACCACCCACAACACTGGTGACAGCGGAAAAACGCTATAAAAATAGTTAAAACAAATGTTTAAACTAAAAATGCAATTATATAGTGAAAAAAACTAAAAACAATCTCTGTGTAAATTAAATTAAAAAAATTAAATAATGTACGTATTCTTAATAAACGTACATATTTCATAATTGAACTCAGTATGAGGTAAAACGTTTCCAAATTTTACCGAAATAATATGAACAGTTAACTTAAAACCTAAATGAAATTATTTAGTGGTTAAAATAATAATTAAGAACCATTTATTCTACTACAAACATTCTTAAATACAACAAATAAATCATATTTTGAAAACGCTGATTTTCAATACAAAATAATCCAAATAAATTTCAAATTATAAAATATAATTCTTTATTTTGCAATCACAAACATTAAACATATTTGATCAAACGGTCGTGTTAAAATATAAATTGTGATTCCTAATTATAATTATCTAAACTAAGTGAAAAAACTATTGAAAAAAAAAATTTGTTAATTACAAAATTTGTTAATAAAAATAAAATCTATTATTATGATTTTAGTTACTATGATAATGTGCTGTAAATAATGAGATCAACAGTAAATTAAATATGTAATAAATTCATCCAAACAAAACTAAAATAATCATGTACATTGATAAAAATCACTCAGCAATCAAATTATGTACCAAGGATAACCAAGGATAGATAAATAAACGGATAATTACGTCATCATTAAAATAAAACAAGTAAGAAACAACAGCCAATAAATAAATTTTGATTTATGTTAAAAAAAAAGTAGAAATTAAATTAAACAATTTTTCATAAATTTTTTATTCAATTAAATATTTTTCTCATAATTAGATATATTTTTGTTAAGATTTGTTTTTCTCCTATATATAATATAACGGTCACAGTTTAAACAATTAAAGTCAGTGATTATTGACTTTGTTCAATTATAATGTTTTTTCTTTCGATTTTATGAATATTTTTAAAATTAATTGTTTTTCCAAATGTCTGATGACGAAAACAACCAATCTGACAATTTATTAAAACTAAGAAGTGGAAATACTATTAAAAAAGCATCAAACTTCGATTTTTCTTTAAACGTTGAAAGAAAAGAAACGGCAGAAGTAAACGAACAACATTTTCCAAATATGACAAATTTAAACATATCGGAAACTTTAAAACTTATTTCTCCATTTGATGGAACTCCTTCCCAACTTCATCAATTTATTCAATGTAGTAATTTAGTGTTTGATGAACTACATATTAATCAACATAAAAATTTTTTACAATTAATGAAAAAGTTATTGGTTGGTATTGCATACGATGAAACCGTTAAACATTTAGAATATGATAGTTGGACGGATCTAAAAAACGATTTAATAAACAGGTTCACAGAAATTAGATCCAAACTTGAAATTTTGCATGAATTAAATACAATTAAACAAAAACATAATGAAACGGTTAAATCATATGGTAGTAGAATACAGATTCTTTTAGCACAATTAAATGAATTGTGTATTGTGGAAGCAGGTAGAGATTCGAAGAAAACTGTTGAACTGTTGAACGGTCAAACAGCATTAATCGCTTTTCAAGAAGGATTAAACTCTAATATTCGAATGTTAGTCAAATCAATCAATTGTAAAACGCTTAAGGAATCTATATCTAAAGCTTGCGAAGAAGAATCACTTTACAACCGACATTATAATTTAGCTTTGGTAAAATGCCAACTTTGTGAAAAACTTGGCCATTTAGCGAATAATTGTTATAAATTAAAACTTTTGCAAGCGTCTTTTGAAAAAAGAACATCACATTCTGTTTCAGAAAGTTCTGATAGACCTAAATCAATTCGCAATTTCAATATAAATTGTGCATACTGTAAAAAACCGGGTCATCATATAAACAATTGTTTTAAAAGAAAAAATGCTGAGATTCAAAAAAATAATATTGCACAAACCAATTCTCCGTATTTAAATAAAATAGAGTTAGTTAAAACGGGTGATTCAAAAAACCTAATGGGGCTCAACCAGTCTACGTCGATGAAAGCTGTGCGAGCCAAATTTCTTTAATTTCTTCAAGTTCGACAATTTTTCATACTTTTTCAAAATACCTGATGACTTGGTTTTCATTTTTGACACATGACTTATTTCTAGGTAAGACTTCTTATATGCTGAAACCGAATTTTTTATATATTTTGCCAATTATTATGGGTTTTTTTATATTTGGTTTTCAAGTTTTTTCTGTTTTACCTTCTTTTGTCATGGTTTTAATATTATTAATAATAATAATTTTTTTGAAAACTCGGGAAATCAGTTTTTCAATTTTTAGTTTTTTTTTGAATAAATTAGGATCAAAAAGATTTTACACTTTAATAGCATTAAATAATCTCGACATTGTTCCAATCAATATAAACTTGCAACCGGATCGCGAATTAAAATTTTTACTTGATACAGGTGCAAGTATTAGTATTATTAAAAAAGGATCAATTAATGGCGAAGTTTTATGCTACCCTGATGAAAAATGTAAAATCACAGGTATTTCCTCAAATCCTTTTTGGACATTAGCTAAATGTTATGGAGAAATTATACTTGATGTTGACCACAAGATTTCTCAGACATTTCAGTTAGTAGATAATAATTTTCCAATTTCTTGTGATGGCATATTGGGAAAAGATTTCCTTGAACAAAATCGTTGCATTATTGATTATGCACAAAATTTTTTAACAGTATCTTGTAAAACAAAAACCTTTAAGTTTGTTTTAAAACAGAATACTCAACTGCCACAAAAATCTATTGCTGGTCGTACAGAAAAACTGGTCGGACTAGCCTTCCCTGGTATTAGTGATGGTGAATATTTTTGTCAAACCAATAAATCCTCTGAACCTTTAAATTTAACCAATCCTTTAATAAAAATAAATAAACAAATTGGTTATACCTCGATATTAAATTCAGGAGATGATGAATTATTTTTGGAAGATATAGATATAGTTTTGGAGCCGTTAGATAATAAAAACATAAATGTTGTAACTCGTGCTCAAGCTAAGAATAATGAAGATAAAATGATCGATATGTCTGTTTCAAATGACGAAATAAACGAAGATTTGCAAAATAATTCAAATATTGTAGAGATTACTTCAGAAACCGATATAAATTCAGCTATTTCTCAATTCCATGATGGACCATTTGGTGGACATCAAGGAATAAATCGTACCTACAACCGCATGAAGTGCTATTTCAATTTTAAAAATATGTTTAACCGAATCAAAGATTATATTAATTCATGTAAAAGTTGCCAGATAAATAAAGTTTCCAAAAATACTAAAATGCCAATGGTCATTACCGACACTTCATCACAACTATTTGAACGAGTTGCATTAGACATTGTAGGACCAATAAGCCCCGTTACTGTAAATGGTAATTCTTATATACTAACGATGCAAGACGATTTGACAAAGTATAGTATCGCAATACCACTACCGAATCAAGAGGCCGAAACCGTCGCTCGTGCATTCGTTGAACAATTTATTTGTGTTTACGGTTCTCCGACATCGATACTGACAGATCAAGGTAGTAATTTTTTAAGCAAACTATTTACAAATGTTACACGCCTTTTCAAAATCAATAAAATGAAAACATCCCCATATCATCCACAAACGAATGGAGCCCTGGAAAAAAGTCATTTAAATCTTGCAAATTATCTACGAAATTACACAAATTTAGATAAAAACGATTGGGATAATTGGATTCCATATGCTATGTTTTGTTATAATAGTACACCACATAGTGTTACTAAATTTATGCCTTATGAATTATTATTTGGTCATAAACCTATCATTCCATCATCATTTCTAAAAACCATTCAACCACTATATAATTATGATGATTACGTTAAACAATTAAACTTTAAAATGCAAAACTCTTTTGACATAGCGAAATCTAATATAGTTAATTCTAAAGAACGATCTAAAATTTTATATGATAATTCTATCAACCCTATGAAATTTATTCAAGGTGAATTAGTTTTATTAAAAAATGAAAATCGTAAAGGAAAACTTTCTCCATTGTGGTTAGGACCCTATAAAATTAATGAAATCTTAACAGAAGAAAATTCAATAATTGAGATTGGAAAAACATTAAAGACAGTTCATAATAATCGATTGAAAAAATTCAGAAACGAATTCGATGTTTAAATATGTACAGAAATAAAGAAAAACAAATTTGTACAAATTTATATAATAAATATATGTATAAGAACTTTGTATTATATTTTTTTTCAAAATAAAAAAAATTTATAATTGTCTTATAATTTAGTTAAAATTCATATAAGAAATATATTACTATTTTGAATTATTAAAAGTTTATTCTAGTTTAAAAAAAAAAAAAATTTCATTTAAAACAATATTGATTAAAATAAATTTGAAATAATTTTTATAAAATGAAATTAAACTTTAATAGTTCTAGTTATATATATAATTTTTCTATTTCTATATAATCTATTTATATTAATCTTATGGGTGGAGGGGTGTTGTGTAGCACAACATTATGCTATGCAACGGAATATATAAATAGACCTTTATCTTTCTAATTAACCTGAAGTTATAAATACATTTAAATACATTTTTAGTACATAAATTATTATTGTACTAATTAGATATTTAAGGAGAATTTCAATTGAAAAACATTCAGAATTGATCTGATGATCAAATAATAAACATCTAAAAATAAATATTTTATTTTGTAAATAATTAAAGTGTTTTAAAATAAAAGAAACAAAGAAAGTTTTTTATAATAAATGTTATTATTCGTTTTGTGAAATTATGGTTCTTTTGTGTTTTGTGAACGACGACCACCCACAACACTAGCAATATGTCCCCAATAATGAATCCGAAGAGTTTTCACCTTCTTTGTTATTGTTTTTCCTTGTAGTATTTCTTTGATCTTTATTCGAGTTGGTCTTTCTGACGCAAACTGCAGTAACATGCGTAATAGCATTTGTTCATATTTGCGAAGACGCACTCTGTTTTCCTTGGTTAGCGTTGCTACCTTGAGACCATAAGTTATTACAGGAGTAATTATCGTTTCATAAATTCTTAAAACTATGTTTGTCGGAATTTTATGTATCTTAATGAATTGCGATATTTGTTTAGCTATTCCTGCTGCTTGATGGCATCTGGTTTTGATCGTATGACGTCTTTGTAACCTATCTGTTATATATGTGCCCAAATATCGCATCGTTTTTACTACTTTAAAGTTTTTTCCGCCACACAGTATATATGGGGGTATTGGATCTTGGTTTGCAGGATTTCTTATAAGAACTGTTGATTTGGTATCATTCACTGTTAGACCAACTGATTCCAGTACTGCTACCAATTCCTTGACAATTACATCTATATTTTGGTAATTTCTTGTTATTATAATGACATCATCTGCAAAAACTAAGATTATTGGAAGGGTGATTGTGTCTCGTTGGTCCAGTTTTAGTTCTGGATATTGTTCTTGAATAGTCTCCAATACTTCATTTATTATAAAAGTAAATATTCTCGGTTATATAGGGCATCCTTGCTTTACTCCTCTGTTTTTATTTACTTTCCCTGTTTGTATATTGAACCATCGAAGACTGGTTCTCTCCTAAAAACATGCGCTTTGGTGATTCTGTTACACAGGTAATGTGGGATTTTATATTTCAGGGCCGTTGAAACTACTGTTAGGTCTACTCTATCAAAGGCTTTCTCAAGGTCTAGGGAGAATACATAATGCTTATTTCCGGCTCTCCATTCTTCTTCTAATATTCTTCTGCAGGTGAACATGTAATCATCCGTCGACCTATTTTTGAGAAATGCTGCCTGGTACGCAGCAGGTTCTGTGAGTTTTGCATCCAATCGGTCCAACAACAATTTTGCATAGATTTTATATCCCGTGTTGCATAGTGTTATCCGTCTGTAGTCGTTGATTGAGACAGGGTTCTTTTTTTTTTGGGATAGGGAATTGTATTGTATCTATCCAATCATCTGGTGGCGTATTATTCTTCCAAATCTCCACTATAAGCTGATGTATAGCCGACACCATTTCGACAGGAGCTTCTTTCCATAGCTCCATTGATATGCCATCCCTACCTGGTGCAGTCCCGGATCTCAAATATGCAATTGCATTTTCCACCTTGGATTTCGTTGGTGGTTGTTCCATAGGCCAATGATCTTCTTCTGGTATAACTGGATTCCAACCTCCTTCAGATTTTTGTAGCTCACTATACCAAGCTGATATTGGTATATAGTGTGAATTAACCTGATTTTATCCTTTTCTATATTCTTTATGGAATTTTTGTGTTTTTTTTTTATTCTATTTGCAACTTGTTTTTCCTTACCTATGTTGTTGAAGAATTCACTACAGCTTTCCATACGATGCGTCTTGTAGCTATTTGAGAGGTTCTTCCTTGCTGCCCTTATTTGGTTAACAACATGTCTGTTATTTGGATCCCTACTTTTTTGAAATTGTGCTTTCTTCAAGGCTGCTAAAGCTCTCCTTCTTCTAGGTGTAAGTGGGAGTTTCTTTTTTAGAACCTTTTCTGCTGTATTTTTAATACATTCAGTTATGATTTTCCATTTGCTCTCAATATTTCCTTTATTGAGATTATCATCATATTTCTCCAGTTCTTTTCTTATTTGTTCTTTGTACTCACACCTGTATTTTTCTATTTTTAATAGTTGTAGATTCCAATCTCTATGGTTAATTTCATTTGTTACTCGTTGAGTGTTATTTTTGGCTCCTAATGTCACATTGCGCTGTGATGTTCTTTTGGAAATACTGTTTCGCTTCGATATTTTTGCCCAAATTAGTTTATGATCAGTTATCTCATTCATAAATTTCGTGCCAATGATCATTGTTATGAATAGAGAACAGTTTTGTTTTTTAATTAAAATATGATCCAGTTGAGATGAATTTGCACCTCTTGTCCATGTTTTTAGGATGGAGTTTCTTCCCCAGGTACTTGCAATTTTTAAGTTATTAAGGGTTGCAAACTGTTCCAATACAAATCCGTTTTCATTTGATTTCTCATGGTTGAGTGTCTTTCCAACCACGTCATTTTTGTTCCTTGTTTCCATTTTTCCTATTCTGGCATTAAAGTCTCCCACGATGATTATTTCTCTTCTCGTTGCTGTTGTTTCTATAATGAAGTTAAGTGTGGAGAAGTGTTTTATGGTCTCTGAATTTCCCTTTGTGCCTGATGGTGGAATATAAGTTGTAACAATTTGGATTTCACCCATATTTGGTGTTTTAACTATTAATGAAGCTACACAGTTTGAGTATCCTTTAAATTGTTTAACTAATATTTCAGGGCTTCGCCTGACAATAAATCCCACCCCTCTATTTTTGCAGTCTTTACTATTTATAAAGTACCATATATAGTTTTTACCCATACATTTAGCTGTATTTATTCGAGTCTCTTGAATTGCTACGATGTCCAAGTCATTTTCTTCAAGTATTTCCTCTATCCGATCTCTTTTTTTGCTTTCATTAACCCCATTTATATCCCAAGTGCCAATGTTTAAATGGTGAATATCTGGTCGCAATTGCTGACCATGGATTATATTACCAGAACTAGGTTTTGGTATTAAAGCTCTAAAATTGGTACTATCTTGGCTTATATTTAATAGTTGATCCCTTAGGCTTATTATTTGTTCCTGAGAGGTTTCCATGCTGTCTGGAACGTCTGGATGATTTAATATTATACTATCGTAATGATTTCCATTTGAGTATAAGATATTTATTTCCAACGTTGGGATTGCTGAGAAAGGAGTGAACCTTATCTTGCTTTCATTAGGTGCGTTGTTATGTACAATTATAGTTGCACCCACTAGTTCTGCTGCGGCTGCAATACATTCTGTCCCACCCCAAAACCCTTCCTGTGAAAGATTTCCTAAATATATATTGAATATTTCTATGTCGGTATGCTGTCTTAAAAAAGATGTCTCGTATACAGTCAACGCATTGTCTAAAATTTGTTGCATAAATCGATCAGGATTTTTTGTATGCAATTCACGATCTTTTTTCTTGCTTCCTTTGCTGAGCTCCATGTTGTTGAATGTCTGGTTCGTTTTTGATGCAGTTGATAGATAATTGCAGAGAATAGACAATTCCCATCGGCGGTTATTTTAACAATATTTTCCATATTATTTTATTACTTAAAATTACTTTAATTTAATTTATAAACTTGTAAATTTACTATTATATTATAACTAAGAAATAAATAGGAATGCACAGACAACTAAATTAATTAGTTCAATACACTATATAATTAATAAACAAAATTTACCTTACAGTTCCTTTCAATATGTTACAATAAATTTTTAATATACACACTTGTATGTAGTAATAGTAGAGGTTCTTAAAATTTTACTACTGTTTTCACTTGTTTTATTAATAATTAATCCCAACAGTGGGATTTTTATATTTATAGTTTATTTTATTTTCTCTAGAGTCTAGATCCAGTGGCGGATTACCATAGAGGCGGAAGAGGCGGCCGCCTCGGGCCCCACATACACAGGGGCCCCCTCGCTACAAATAGTATTGATATTTTATAGGTATTCAAATATCAGATGACTGCGTTCATTCAACCAAAGTTTTTAAACCTAAAGATTTTTTTAATATTATCCCACATGTAAAAGTGTTAGGTTGTCAATTTGTATTACTTTTTTTCATTTATGTATTTATTTTAATAATTCTAATTTGATAGTTTTATAATTTTTTAATGTACAAATTCGTTTTCCAATTTGTATAGTAAAAAAACATTTTGTTTTGAAAAGTTCCACTGTTACGAATGAATATTAATACTAAAACTTTATTTGCAATGGGCTGTTATATCAATCGCAAAATTATTGATAAAAACAAAATCCAGATAAGTATTTTTGGGATATTTGAAGTATATTTGAGTTTTATGTTTTCATCAATGATTTTGGATTTCTTTTAAGACCTACAATTTATTGAAAGCATTAAACTGAAAACCTCAATTTTAAGCATATAATTGTACATATTTTAGATTAATTTCATATATAACTAAATAAATGAAAACTTTTTAACGTGCAGAATTGAAATCTATTATTGTATGCTTAAAATCCATGTATTTTTTATACAATACATGCTAAATTCATCATTTGGATTAACGTTTGAAAAGGGTTTCCATATGATATGATTGACATAGTATAGGTGTTTTAGCTTTAGTTGTATATTTCGTTTTATCAACGTTGATTGGAAAAAAGATTGTTTAAAAAATTGGTTTGAAAAATTTTAAAAAAAGGAATTGTTTGTATCTGGACTGATGCTCAAATAGCTCGTGAAATTGAAGTACAACAAAAATGCTGGCGGGAAGTTTTAAAAAGAGTTGCAGCTACAGTAAAGCTATTAGCTACTTTGGGTTTAGCATTTCGTGGTCATCGAGAAGATATTGATTCGAACAGAAAAGGAAATTTTATGACATGCATTGAGTACCTATCCCAATTTGATGATTTTCTTTAAAATCATTTGGAGAGGTACAACCATCCAGGAAAAGGTAATGTAAGTTATTTATCACATACCACATGCGATGAATTTATAAATTTAATGGGAACTGAAGTAAAAGAACACCTAATTCAAGAAATTCAGGACTCTTTATATTATTCAATTATTGTTGATTCTACGCCAGACGTGAACCACACTGACCAACTAAGTTTTATATTAAGGTACATTGATAAAGTGGGCGATGCGAGAGAAGGATTTTTGGATTTTTACAAATTGAAAATCACAATTCAGAATATCTAGCACAACTTATTTTGAAAACTTTAAACAATTTGTCTTTGGATATTAAAAATTGTTGCGGTCAAACATATATGTTTGGAAAATATAATGGTTTACAAGCCAGAATTAAAACTCTAAGTGAGACCGCCATTTTTATTCCTTGCACAAGTCATACGCTTAATTTAATTGGAAATTATGCTGCAGATGCCTATTCTACTGCGGTGTATTATTTTCACTTTATCCAAAATATATATGTATTCTTTTCTTCATCTACTCATAGATGGAAGTTGCTTATTGATAATTTTTCCGATCCTAATTCCAAACATATTAAAAAATTAAGTGACACAAGTGACAAGATGGTCTGCAAGAGCTGATGCAGTATCCGCCTTGCGGTTTAATTACAAAAATATTAAAAGCGTTCTTATCCAAATTAGCGAAAATGAAGACGAAAAACCGATTACTAAAGTTGAGGTTAAAGAATTAGCTAGCTCTTTCGATGAATATGAATTGCCTTATTAACCGTTCTATGGGATATATTATTGCAATGAATCAATAGTACTAGAAAATCATTTCAAAATATTCAAAAGAACTTATTACAAGGAGTAAAACTGTTTAATTCTTTGTCACAATTTATAAGGGATGTTCGGAATGATTTTGAGAGCATAGAAAAGCAAGCAAACTTATTAACAGACAATATTAGCTACAAAGAAGGCCGAAAAAGAAAACGCAAAATTATGTATGATGAATCATCTGCAAATGATACACAGCTAGTAGGACGAGAATTGTTTATTATAAATACTCACAATATGATCTGTGATAGACTTGCCACTGAAATGTCTACCAGAACGTCCATATATGAAACTGTTTTAAATAATTTTAAATTATTGTTTGATCAAAATATATCCAGTGATGAAGTTGACAAGTGTATTTTAGAATTGTCAAATACATATGCGAGGGATATAGAAGTACAATATTTTAAAGACGAAGTACATCATTTTTTAAAATATATAAAAGAAGAGAACATCACTTGTCCATTTAAGATGAACAAGGTAATCATTGATGGCCTGCAATCTTCATTTCCCAATGTGGAAACTATTCTAAAAATATTTCTTACATTGCCGATATGCAACGCAAGTGGGGAACGATCTTTCTCCGTTCTGAAGCGGATAAAAAATTATTTAAGAAATGGTCTTAATCAAACTCATTTGCAAAATTTTTGGTAAAATCTTAGGCCCCAAAATTTTGCTCCGCCTCGGGCCCCTCAAAGGCATAATCCGCCACTGTCTAGATCAACAAAAAATTTATTTATTTTTATTTTATCTTTTCTTATATCAAAACAAGAAACACAAAATTTCATAAAATATTGTTACTCCTTTCACTTTGCACTAAAAAAACTAAGTAAATTCCACAAATCCCTTATAAACATACAACTCACAAACCTTTTGTAAGTATGTATACCAAAAATATTGTAGATTACAAAAAATTATTTGAAAAAACCAAAAATTTATTTGATTCACAAATTATTTTTGGGTTTGAAGGGAAAAACTGTAACTTTATCAAAAAATTCTGTGTGTTGTATACCTTTAAAAACCCTGTAAAAGTGACCTTTATCCTATTGAGTGGGTGTATTATTTAATCGCGGCAATCTGATTTTGGTTTATTTTATATTTTGTTTTATTATTTTTCCAATCACAACCTCAAAACAGTTGTAACCGTCAAAACGTAAAATGTAAAAGACTATTTACGCGATTGCAAAAAAATGTGCAACATCAAAATCACCCAAAACCCAGCTTCAACCTCAAACCAATATCAGCACTATAACTCTTCCCTGAAATACCTATAGCAAAAAAACACTCTCCTACTAAACTATCGTTGGCATAAATCTTTAGTATTAGTATATATCACAACCAAAATTTATTTGATTTATCGAACAAGAACCACAAAATTCTAATTAGAAATCAAAACTGGCACTTGTTTGTTTTTGTTTTTAATGTAAGAGTAAATCTTATATGATTTTACGTTACTATATACGCACTTGTTGATCAAACTGTTTTTCTTTTTGTTTGATAATAACAAATCAAATATTTTATAAACTTATTAAAATTAAAAAAATACTAATCACTTGTCTTGATGTCACTTGTTCTTGATTTCACTTCAATCCTGATTGAAAAACAATAAAAACAGAAACGACACAACAATGTTATATCGAATCGAAAAACATAAACATATTACGAGAATTAGAATATCAAGAGAAATTATTTTACTGATCTTGTTTCTTTTTGAATTTTGAACGATTATGTTATTTTTGAAATATTATTGAAGAACTTGATTTGTACACATTTGAATAACAAACACTTTACCTGTCGTGTGCTACTTACCTTTCCAATTTATTGTATGATAAATAAATTGGGACTTACTGCCATCAACGGGAGCTCCATTGCCGAAGACCAATTATTTTTGAATAATCCACCACACCAAGTACACGCAATAAAAATAAAATTTATATGATGTTCTGTTGTTAAATATGGTTGATGGTTGATAACCCTACTTTTCACATGTATAGTATATAGCTAAACATACTGCCTACTGCAGATTTATTCAATTATTTTTCAATTATTTGTTGAAGTATTATTTGTTTTGTTGTCCAAACAATCACTTTTAGATTTATGCTTTGATTATTTATAATTTTATTTAATAGAAAACACAGAGCACAATTTTACGCAACTTTGCTATGTGAGTTCGAAAATCGAATCCTTATCCAATGTTACGGCAATATGGTTTTTATATCTCTCTTCTGTTTCGGCATTCTTTAGTGATGAGATGATAAACGTTTACGTTGATTGAATTTTGAAATACTTGGATTTGGGAAGTGGAACCTTATTTTAGCACATACAAGAAAGTGATCACTTCCAATGTATGCGCCTTTAAAGGATCGCACATCCAGAACGCTCGAGAAGAAACGTGCTGTAACTAGCACGTGATCAATTTGATTTCGAGTGTTTCCATTCGGTGAGACCCAAAATTCTAAAATTTTGTTTTTTTGTCCGGGTATGTTATTCTTTTCTGATTTTAAAATTTAACAAATAGTTTTTTTTCGGGGGTTAGGGTGTTAACCTTAGGCCTAACTCAAATTGTCGTGAATGGGTCCGTTCTGCATCTTAAGGTTACCAGAAACAAAATTTTTACACGTTTATATAGCGAGACGCTTGATTCAAGACAGACGCCCGTTCCAAGTCACCCCTTACATATGGAGAACAGACGCTTGGGTCGCATTTTATAGTCATAAGCAGTTTTTACTCTGCTTGTCTCCGATACACCAACCTAATTTTGCCAGCGTTAACCAAGCAGCACGGAGTGGACGTCGAATTTCGGATTTCACATCGTTTAGTTTAAATTCAATAAATAGTTTGTATTATTTTTTAATTAATTAAACTAAACAAATAACAAAATAAAAATACAAGAAATAACTGAAAAGAAATGTAAAATTGTTGTGAACCGTATTAAATGCTTATGTACTAAGTTTCATCTAATTCGATTATCATTTACAGATGCTATTGAGCTTTCAAAAAAATAGCTGCTCAAATGGCCCCCAACCACTTTGTCATACATATTTGCATCTTTTTTTAAAGTATCATCAAAATTCATTCTCGAACGAATGTTGGGTGCTCCCAACAAACGTTGAAAACATAGTGAAAAAAACACCTGTTGTATGGTGGACCTCATTTATCAAATCTATACCCCAAAAGCTGATAAAATATTTCTCATATTATTTGATACCATTTACCAAAGTTTCATGAAAATCGATCTGTAATTGTATAGACAAGAAATAAAAAATTTTAACCACAAGTGACAAACAGGAAAATGGAATGCAGAACTGTAACAAATTATACTTTAAGCATATATACCAAGTTTAATTAAAATCAATTATCAGGGACTGATGTTATTGAAGTTTCAAATAAACAGGTTTGGGGCAATATCCTCCATAAACTAATCAGTTCTTTGTCATTTAAGTTCCTTTTTTTTCGGTGTCATTAAAATTGATTAATGAATGAAGTCTGTATGCTCCCAAGAAACTTTAAATAAAAACAAAGTAAGAACAGTTAGCAGTTGTATGGTATAATTGAAACCTTTTTTATAAGTTTCGTCATAATAACTTCATTATTGTAGGCTGTAGTGGCAATAAAGACACTAAAAAAATTCAAAAAATTGCAAAATAAATTTTTAACGGTGAAAAGAAGTGAAAAACCAGGGAGCTCTACCCAGTTCAATATTGCTCAAAAACTAATAAACTCCTTGCCATACATGTTTGCATCTGTTGCCAAAGTGTCACTAAATTTCACTCTGTTGTATGCTTCCAACAAACATTGAAAACATAGTGATAAAACCACCCATTTTATGGTGGACCTTCCTACCCTTTATCCAATGTTATTCGCATGTTACTTGAAAGCTTTTATCAACGTTTAATGAAAATCAATGTATAATTGTAAGCTACAGAAGTAATAAAGATCTGAAAAAAAACATTTTTAACCCGAAGTTGGTTGGCAGAAATATTGGAAACACTACTAAAACCTTATATACCAAGTTTCAATAAGCTCGAAAGCCGGGAATAGAAGTTATTGAGGATTTCGGATGCAAAAAAGGAAGAGTGAGTTGGTGTGCAGGAGGAGGGGCGGAGCACGTGGGATATCCCATAGTATTATAAAACAACCTGCAATCGTTGCGCCGATGGTTCCGACGGTTGTTGAACATGAATAGCAATACGATATCATAATCAAAAATAATCAAAAGATGCGTCAATGGTCTCGGCGGTTGTTGAAAAACATCATTATTGCACTACAACAATCAAAAAGTTGCACCAGTGGTCCTGGAGAGTGCTGAACAATAATGATCAAAAAAAGTTTCTGCAAGGTAATAAAACAAAATCGTTATACCAAACTTCATGCAATCACACTAGGAACTAGTAAATCTGATGACAAATTTTTCTTTTTATTGGATGATAACAAGTTTTTAAGATAGGAGATAAAAAATATTCAATATGTCGTTCCACATTTAGTATAACATAAGGTAGCGAAGATCAGGCTACCCTACCAATGCCTTATCCGTACTAAGGCAAACTTGGACAGGACCCTATTTGAGCCCAGACAGACAAACTTCTGCTCAGGTAGTTACAGTTTTTTTAAAATTATTAATATTAATATTTAATACACTTACACACTACTGTACGAGTTTTTCTGTCCACCTTTGTATAAGTTCAAACATTCAATAACATTAAATACAATGACTTCCCAATATACTTTCATTTCCTAATATCTTTTTATCTAATCGAATATCATTTGCTGCCCATTTGAGGTATATAAAACTAATACGAAAAAAACAACAGGCATTACAATAAATGCTTAAAAACCATAATAATTCATGACAACACAATGTCTTTCAATATATCATCTGAGAAAAGAAACAAATACAATAAAAAAATGTTGGAGAGTCAAAACCACAACATTCAACCCCAAAAACAACAAAAAAGAAAAACAAATTTCGAGCAAATTATTCATTTTTCTTGTTGAATAGGAAACGTGTGATGTGGGCGGAATAAATACATTTGTACATTTATTATTCTTCTACTTAAAATATTATTACTTGTGTATATAAACGGAAAAACAGCAACAAAGAAAAATAGCTTTTAGAAGAGTTTGAAAGTAGATGAAAAAAAATATATAATTTTCAAATGATGGATTGTTAAACTAAACATAGAAGAAACGAAACAAATGATTTTTCATCTTAATCATTTCTTTGTTTTATATCTTTTGTTTCAAATTTTACTCGTACCACACACAAGTTACATCAGTTTAAGAAAAATGGAAATGATTGAGATAAATTATTGATATATTGTTGTTGTGAATTCTTTTAAGACTCATTTATATTGTTTATATTGGTTTTGTCTCAGAACAAATATATGTATTACAATTTACAACATAGTTATGAGCAGAGATGTAAACCAATTTTTTTTTCAGTTGGTTCAGTTTTGATTTAAAAACAAATTTTTATTGTGGTTTTTGGTTTGATTTCGGTTTCTTGATATTTCAAAATTTGGTTTGGGTTTGGTTTTGGTTTAAAGACTGAATAATTTTTTGGTTTTGGTTTGGGTTTGGTTCTGTTTTGGTTCAGATTCAGAATTTAGACTCACATTTTTATTCTTAACTACTTCTCGATATTGAAATAAAAACAGCTTTATTCCACTAATAAGTGGCATTAAAGAAGCCGTTTTTGTAGATTTCATTAAATTCGAAAATAAAAAAATAATTTCACGCTTAATAAACTAATGTGGTTTTCGGTTGGTGAAATCAGATTTGATCGAAAAAGATCTAGATTTCGGCGACCAATCGAACATGAATTCAGCTGTTTTTACTATTTTTGTTGTATGGGTAAAAAAATGAAATTTGTGACATGTGCTTTGATAATAGAAAACTACTTTTTACACACTTCACGCACTTTACACACTTTTATTTAATTTAGAACTATTTATTTCATTTAATTTACAATTAATAAACTCATCTCTAATTTAAAATCTCACATTAAAGAATACAATCGACATATGTCAAATTTCACTTTAATTGGTGTTAGTGAAGGGGAAGTGATTTGAGGAGTAAATCTAGCTAAAATTTCAGATTTGAAAAACAGATCTCAGATCAAAAATAAATCAATTTTTTTTTGATCTGACGTACCAATGGAACACAAATTTGCTGTCAGATCAAAAAAAAATCAATTTTTTTCTGATCTGACGTGCGAATCGAAAATCACATAAAAAACTGTCAAAAAAAACCCTTAATATAAATTTGAATACAAAAATGTAGTAGACGTGAAAAAAATAATGTGTTTCAAAAAGAATTGAGTAGATTTTTCCAGTTTATGTAGGTACTAGACCAAATTTTCTACTATAAAACCGAACCGTGAACCAAACAGAAAAACATTGGTTTATGGTTCGGTTCAACTTTTATTTAAAAAACTGGTTTTGGTTTGGTTCAATCAAATCATTTTGAAAATGGTTTGGTTTGGTTTTGGTTTAGATTCGGTAAAATTTCGTTGGTTCAGTGGTTTTCAAACTAACCGATTTCCGTCTCTGGTTATGAGTTTCATTCATATGATTTTTTGGGAACGATTATTTTATAAAAAGAAAATTGATTATCGTACTATTTGGAAAGCTAGATATATTTTGAATAATGAACGCTGTTTTCCACAACTCTGCATCTATAGGCTGCCGTTTCGTCACTTCCTTTTACAGCTAGTAAAGGGTTTTAGGGTTTTTTAGGGTTTTATATACAACAGTTTTAGGGTTTTATATACAACAAACACTTATGAGGCGATTTGTTGGTTGAAATTTTGGTAAATGTAATTTATTAACACTATTTGTCGTTAGCATTTGACGTAAGTTTTCAAATAACATAATGTCAATCTCTTGTTACTTTACGCCAATAACTTATTTAATAAGTTTGTTGGAAAAAATAAAGCAAACAAAGTTTTTTTTATAATTTTACTGTTGCTCTATATATATTTCAGCTTGTTAGGCCATCTTTTGGACTAATCCAGAAGATGGCCATAACAAGCTGAAATATATATAGAGTAACAGTAAAACTATAAAAAAAAACTTGGTTTTCTTTATTTTTTCCATTAAGCTTTTATATTAAATAAGTTATTTGCGTATATTAACAAGAGATTGACATTATGTTAAATGTAATTTATTTTTTAATTATTTAATTATCTTATTTTTTTCATTATTGTATAATAAGTATACAATAATAATAATTGGGGTGTGTTAAATAGAAATTTTTTTGCCTTAGTTTTATTCTAATTTAACCAAATGAAATTCTCTAAAATCTAATGACATCATTCAATTTCACCAATAACATTTACATTATACTAATAAAAATATTTATACGTCTGGCCTACTGGGATATTAAAAATTATCAATCTAATGTTGAAATAATTCACTGTTATCAAAGTAGGCCAACGTATAATTCATAAAAAATATATAAATAAATGAAAAATGGCAAAAAATTTTCTAAACGAATTCCCGTCGTTCGTTGATAAATTCTCATAATTTTTTGAAAAATTCCTCAAGCAAGGGGTATTGATAAAAGCCCTTGGCCTACGGCCTCGTGCTTTTAACAATATACTTGCTTTCGAAATTTTGGCAAACAATTATTTCGAATTATCACCGCCCTTGGGATATTACAACTGATAAGCTCCTCGCGCTGCACCCTGGGTTACGCTAATAGTCTATTTCAACTTGGTAGCCATACATTTTATTTCAAACTCTTGGCTGTGATACAAAAAAAATAAATATGAACCAAAATCAAAATCACAATAACAATGGTAGTTTTCAGCACCATAAGACAAAAAATATTGGACCTTCAGTCCGTATTTTGCAATTGAACAGTGAAGGCATAAGCAGGTCAAAGACTGAACATTTACAAAGATTATTAAAAGATTACGACATCGACGTTGTAATTCTGCAAGAAACGCATGCAGCAGATGAAGCGCAACTTACCTCTGGAAGAAGCATTGTTGAATACAAATTAATTAGTGCTATTTACCATCAATCATATGGATCTGCTGCGTATGTTAAGTCAGAAATCATGAACTGCACCCATGTACTTACACAAACGGATAACGATATACATCTTATTGTTGTTGATATATCGGACACGAAAATTGTAAACGTATACAAGCCTCCAAATACAGGATGGCCAGCTGCTACTCTACCATTATTTTACCACCCTGCAATATATGCTGGTGACTTCAAAAGATATCACAATCAGTGGTCCTACTCAAATAATAATACCAATGGCGTGCAATTGACCGACTGGGCGGATGATAACAACATGTTCCTGGTATATGATGCGAAATACATGAAAACCTTTAGATTTGCAAGATGGCGAAGCGATTACAATCCCGACCTCTGTTTCTCCACAAAAAAGGAAGGTTTTCCACGCTCTCAACATCGTCCAGTAAATCTTGAGGTAGGAATCCAAATCCCAATCGTTAACTCTACTCCTCAACCTAGGTGAAATTTTAACAAAGCTGACTGGACTGAATATAGGTTGGATTTGGATGCAGTGATTCGCTGGATCCAACCCATTTCTAAAAATTACGATAGATTTGCTGGAGCCATTATCTCAACTGCAAAGAAATGCATCCCAAGAGGCTTTCGTGAAGAATATATTCCTGGCTAGAGTAGAGAGAGCGATATATTATATGAGGAGTACTTTAGTAGTGGTGAGGCAGACGTGGCTGATGACTTAATATATACTCACTGGACGCCACAAGAAAACAAAAGTGGATTAACGCTGTTGAAAACATTGACTTTTTCCATCCAAGCAGAGAAGTCTCCTTCGAAAGCTGGGTGGCTCAAACTCAATTACTCGTGCTAACAATGAAATAAATCCAGAGGACATTGTAAATCACATAGTAAACATGTCTCGTTCTTCTATTAATCGCCTTCATAAGAGAACAATTAAACGTATATTAAGAAAAATTAAGCGCAATTGCTCGTCTCCATCGAAGTATGCCTTTTAGTAGCGAAGAACTAGAATCAGCTCTGTCCCAATCAAAAAACGGAAAAGCAGCTGGTTACGATGGCATTTTTCCAGAATTTCTTAAAACTGCTGGAAAAAATGTAAAACAGTGGCTAACTAAATTTTTATCGAATATCCTAGAAACCGGCAATCTACCAAAACATTTTAAGACTACGAAAGTTATAGCGATACTTAGGCCAGGTGAACCATCCAATGAACCAGGAGCTATCGCCCGATAGCCCTTTTGAGCACATGCTATAAATTGCAAGAACGGCTCATATACAATCGTATCGCATCGATATTGAATGACCAGATTCCAGCCGAACAAGCTGGTTTTCGTCCCAATCGCAGTTGCACTGACCAACTGCTCGCTCTAACATCATATATCGAAGCTGGGTATCAAAAACAACTAAAAACAGGCGCAGTATTCATCGATCTTACTGCAGCATATGACACGGTTTGGCGAATTGGGATTATATATAAGCTGTTCAATGCAATACCTTGTAGCACCGTCTCGCGTTTAATTAACAACATGCTGAGTAATCGTGTATTCAAAGTTCATCTAATTAGTTCCTGTAGTAGATCTTAAATACTTAACAATGGTTTGCCACAGGGTTCCGTCCTGGCGCCATTAATTTTTAATCTGAACATTCATGACATTCCTGACACAACATCAAAGAAGTTTGGTGACGCTGATGATTGGACCCTGGCCTCTCAAAACAAAGACAAAGGTGTCTTGGAGGACTTGCTCTCAACTGACCTGGCAATAATGAATGACTATTTTCGAACGTGGAGTTTATTTCCCAATCTAAGTAAAACCGAGAACTCATGTTTCCACTTAAACAACAAACTAGCAAAACACGAACTATCAGGGATATTTAACGTCACTGTCATTAAATACAATCAACAGCCAAAGTACCTGGGCATTACTCTCGATAGAACTCTTTCTTTTAAACTTCACCTAGAGAATACTTCAAAAAAACTTAAAACGAGAAACAATATATTGCACAAACTGGCAGGCTCGACAAGGGGTGCTACTCCAGCTACCCTCCGCACAACTGCTCTAAGTCTGGTTTACTCAGTGGCTGAGTATGGCGCACCAGTCTGGTTGAATAGCACACATACTCAAAAGGTTGACTGCCAGCTGCATGTCACGATGCGTACTATAAGTGGTACTATCAGATCCAACCCTTTACCTTGGCTCCCTGTGTTAAGCAATATCGCTCCACCTGCACTCAGACGCTCGCATGCTCTCATGCGTGAACATAAAAAGGTAACCAACCACATCACGCTACCCTTGCACGAATATTACGGTGACCACACTCGTTGTCGATTGAAGTCAAGAAAGCCTCCACATAAAACTGCCATCAACCTGCTTGCAACTAATTTTAATATCTTGGATGCCTGGGACACCTCTTGGCATCATTACAACACAACTGGCCTTTCTATTACTAACCCGACTTCTACCTAACCTGGTTTTGATTTGCCACGTCATACCTGGACTACATTAAACCGAATAAGAACGAATCATGGACGTTGTGCTGATTCTTTCTACAAGTGGGACATTTCACAGTCCCCTGAGTGTGACTGCGGCGCTCCACAACAAACCATAAAAAACATTGCAACTGTGCGTCCATTTCGACGGTACAATGGCAACATCTCAGACATCCATTTGGCAACTCCCGATGTAGTAGCATGGATACATCGATACTCGACTTGCTCGATGTAGACATCTAATGTTCAAATGTACTGCCCAATGTTCAAATATTTTACTTTTTACTTTTTTACTACTTAAAAGACGCGCAATCAAATCGATTGTAAGTTCATTTAATGTGTATCCATGTTTTGTTTTAGGTAGATTTCATAGAAGAGTCTACCTATTTTAAGTTTAATTTTTAATGTGTCACAAAAAAAACCATACGCTAAATAAAAAAAATAAAAATAATAATAATTCAAGTATAAAACAATCATGTTACAATAATTAATTTATTTAATATAGACAGTGGCGTACGCAATGGTTCCTGGTGGTTCGAACCTCATTCCCCATGTTGCATCAAATCGGTTAAAAAATTATTCTTATGTACACTTACATGGCATTACTTCGGTCTGAAGGACCTAAGTCTTATATTCATGAGCCAAAAGTGAAAATCTTACCCCACTTTTTTTGGCATTTCTCGACGTTTTGAGTCATAACGATTCCAAAAAAGCAGAAAAAAAATGTATGCCTCTCTGTCGGCCTGCCGGCCACCTGTCATAACCAATGAAATCTAGAAAACCGTTGAATGGATTTTAAAAATTTTAGTTTCTATAAATAGGTACACTCAATGGTAAGAGCCGAAAGAACGATGTGTTCGATAAAAGTACCGGAAGTGTGTCAAAAAATCGTCAAATGTGTCAAAACAAGAAAATATGCATATTTTTTGCTCAAAAGATGTTCATTTTAAGTGATAATGAGTATAGGAACAAAGAATGTGAAGAAAACTTGATGGTCGGGATTGGTATGTGAGATCAAAAACTAGATTGTTGCATTAGAAGTTTCTCAAAAAAATATTGTCAAGTGTGTCAAAAGAAAGATTTTTATTTACTATTAGAATTAGAGAATTATAGCTTTGTAAATTTGTCAAAAAAATATTTTCAAGTGTGTCAAAAAAATGATTTCATTTATTTTTTTAACCAATTTTTTGAAATATTTTTGGAATTTTGAAAAAAAGTTTGTTTTTTTGATTTTGTAATATCTTTAGATTTTTGGAAAAAGTTTTAATTTTTGATTTTGTTATAATTTTTGCAATATTTTTAGAATTTTGAAAGAAATAGAATTTTTGAGTTTGTGAATTTTATATATATTGTTAGGATTTTGAGAATATTTTTAGAATTTTGAAAAAATTTTAGATTTTTGATTTTATTATAATTTTTGGAATTTTGAAAAAAGTTTTAATTTTTGATATTCTTATAATTTTTGCAATATTTTTAGAATTTTGGAAAAAGTTTAAATTTTTGAATTTTTAAGAATTTTTGGAATATTATTAGAATTTAGAAAAAGTATTATTTGAAAAAGTTTTAGAAAAAGTAAATAATTGATTTTATTACAATTTTTGAGATATTTTTGGAATTTTGAAAAAAGTTTCAATTTTTGATTTTGTTATAATTTTTGCAATATTTTTAGAATTCTTGAAAAAAGTTTAAATCTTTGATTTTGTAACCATTTTTAGAATTTTGTTTTTGGAATTATGAAAAAAGTTTGAATTTTTGATTTTATTTAATTTTTACAATATTTTTGGAATTTTGAAAGAAATATGAATTTGTGATTTTGTATTATTTTCTCGAAACGCTAAATATACATCGCTGACCAAAACTAAACGCAATGGCCTCATAAAAGTGTTTTGCCGAAAACTATATCAAAATGCTAAACCCAGACCAAAGTTTTGATATCTCAGAGCCTTGAGATTTCAGCCCCTTCATATTTACATTTCAATTTACTATACAGTAAAAACCTAATTGTCTCTAACCGATCCCTTATTTTGTATTTCATAATAACAGCAGCCAAATTCTGTAATTGTGAAGCGGTGAAGTGATAAGTTTTTTAATGAAAAGAAACGAAGAAATTTTTATCACTTCACCGCTTCACAGTTACAGAATTGGGCTACAAGAGCTATTTTGTACATATTATATTTAATTTTGAATTCGATTTGAATTATGATTCATAACCATATATTTATAATATATTTTTATGTTTTAAATACCGATTTTTTATTTTAATCTTTAACCTTTTAAATATAAATAAAAAAACATAAAAATTAAATTGAATTTTTTATTTACCTAATACCAAGTCCTTGAAAGATATGCGAGCTTTGGCCACCAAAGAAAGAATTCAATGTGGTAGTTGTGGGTTTTTCATTGTTGCGCAGTCATAAAAAAAAGCATTTGCTTGTCGAAGGATGACATTATTTTTGATCATATCATGCTTAATCTTAAATATGAAAAGAGCAAGCTCATATTCAATAAGTTTCCTATAAGTTTCCTATTTTTTGCAATAAAGAAAATGGGTAGGATAGACGAGTTTTACCAATTTAATATTTCTAATACTTTTATTAATTAAAACATGAATTTCTTGAAGTCTTTATTGTGAAGTAATGCCCCAAATTGGTAGAAGATATCTGACATGGGTATGCAAAATTAAATATTTAATTTTCTGGGGTAAGATTTTAGACATATTATAGAGAACGAAATTGACGATTTTTAGTTTTTTTTAATTTTATCAATATGTTTTGACCAACACAGGGAATTATCTATAGTAAGACCTAGATAATCTATATGATAGACTCTTTATCTTTCAACCGACTTTTTAAAGGCAGCTGATTTTTTTAAGGTCGTTTATTACGTCAGTCTCCAGTAGTATTGGTCTACCTCGCGGTCGCCCACTCCCTAGGGTTCTAACGTATGTTTTTCTCATCATTTCAGACTGTGAATCGGCTCGTAAAACATGCCCAAACCAAGCAATCCTACTAGAATGGATACAACAATGATCGAAAATACGTGGCACGCGTGCCAGGCTTGGCACGTTGTTATGCTCTCAATTTGGTTCTGTCCAGCATGTGATGTTGGTAGGTTCTAACTTAGAACAATTTGGGTCTATGTAGGGTGGATTAACTGGAATATAAGGCTCGACAGATCAGACACCTAGACCGGGTGCATTATCAGCAGAGCTTAGGTCTTAGTTAATTCATCCTATACATCCTATCCTTGAACTACCAACCTTTATGTTGTGACATATCATAATTTCAATTCGACAAATCACAATGTACATATATTAAATCGGACGAGGCACACTGCAATTTTAAAAATTTGTTATCAAACGTAATCACATGATTTTTCTTTGTAAATTTTTTTATCTGTTGTACATTTAAAATGAGAAAAAAGTGAAACGGGAATATTAGATCTTTTCTCTTGCAATTGTTTTTCTATCGGAATGTTACAAAACCTCAACAAAAAACTAGTTTTTCATTTTGATATTATAACGAAAGAAAGAGACGGCCTTGCATTGAACAACTTTTTGGTCCTGTTTACTCCTAAGACTAAAACATTATTAATACTAGATATTGCTTAATTTTCGTTCAGTTGATTTTTGATATTAAATCAAAATTTAATTAAAAATTAAAAGTTAAAGTTAGTTGGTTTATGATTCTTAAAATCAAAACTTTAAAAATAAATTATACTCAGTTCATGTTTAATAATTTATTTCGAATCAGTTGATGTTCAATAATTGTTTAGATTCATTGCAATTTAAAATTAAAATAAAAAAAATTTGTTCATAACTTTGATGTTAATGGAAAGAAGAAATAATTATAAAAGAAAAAAAAATGATTTTATGTTTGTGCTTTTTTGATTTATATGATTGAGAGTTCGTATTTCATTTTAAAAATAAAGTTATAAAAATTGTTTGATTAGCCGTAATCAAATTTACGGAATAAAATAGTATATTAAGAAATTAGTTTCATAATCGACCATTTTATCGCACGCAATCTGTTTAGAAAACGACCCGCGCAGCGGGGAGTTTTCTAAAGGATAAGTGCGATAAAACGTCTTATGAAACGAGTTTTTTATATTATTTTTTCTCTTTTGCATTTTTTGTCTTGAAATTTTAAAAAATGTGTATTTTATTAAAAAATAGTCAATTTGAAATTTTGTTATTATAACTAATTATTTTAATTAAATAAAATATTTAACACTAATTTGGATATTCTTATTAATTTTATTTACATAAATATTCCTTTTAATGTTCACTGACGTTGTTGTCTAAATCTCCTTTGGTAGAAATAGATTTAGTTAGTAACGACATAGGTTAAGAAATTACTTAAAAATGTAAATTCTTCAAAATCAACAAAATTAATAAATTAAATCAAATTCATTAAATTGTTAATTATGCGAAAATTGCATACATCAAAATAATTGCACAAATCGAAATATTTAAATAATTTTATTTGACTTGCAATAAAATTGTTTTTAATGTTTCGATTTTCAATTAAAATTAGGCCAAATATTTTTTGTTGATTTTGGAAAAATAAAATATTATAAATAATTGGATTTTAGTTTTTAAGTGGAGTTCAGTTCGAGTTTTAATAAAGAATAGTCGAGTTAAGTTTTAGTTTTAATAGTTGATTTTTATTAAGTAATTCTAATTTCAAGTTCAATCTCAGTTCAAGTGATCCTCACTAAGATAAATAATAATTTTAACTTAAAAATAAGTAAAAATTATAATAAAAGTTACATTATAATTAAAATTATTTAAAAAAAATAAATTAATAATAGTTTTAAAAATAATAATAAGTGTTTTATAAAAACGTTTTGAGAACCATCCACAGGTAAGAACCACAAACACTGTTGGTACAACAAGTTGAATACAACTGTACCTATATATATGTACATGTACAAATAACATTACAATTTGGCGCGGCCGGTATTAACCTGTGGTTTTAAAGTGGTTCGAACTAAAACCAAAATAATAAGTTTAATAATTCTACAATAAAATAAAATAATTGTTAAGTGGGTGATAGTAAAAATTTATAAACAATTTTTAAGAACAAGCTTAAAGTTCAAAATACAGTTTTTAAAGTTACATAACATACAGTTATCAAAATTCAAAAGTATCAAGTCATCAGTCATCATCAAGTCAAAAGTACAAGTACAAAATATTATACAATTGAAATAAACGTTCCGGAGCTAGAAAAAGCTGTCAATTACCACAAAGAAATTTTACTGACAAGAAATCTTCAAGAGACTAGGAATCTATCTATCTCAGTGTAGCTATTGACGATATACAAAAAACTGAAAGCAGCTTAATACTTTTATTTAACAAATGTCAGAGTCTAGTAAAACGGAGCAAGCAAGCAGTTCAGCTACTAGACAACGAAATCTATCCTGTAGTTCAGCTATTGACGACCGTCGAAAAAATAAAGCAGCACACAAAATTTCAGAAGGTAAGCCATCAAATTCTACTTTAAATATATTAAATAACGAATTCGAAATTGTACGCGATTTATCACACGAAGCCGTTATAAAAAAGAAAACAAATAGTTTAGAGAATCTTAATCTGGAGTCGGTAACTCTGGACGAAGACATAGATTTAAGAGAAAGGGTAGATTCGGAAATTGCTGCCCTCGGAAATTTGAACAATAAATTAAAAGACGCGAAAAATTTAAAAATGACGAATAGTGGAACCGATGTACCTAGTTTTAATAATAAATTAGACGAAGAGTACAATATGATAACAACCAGAGTTAAAAATATACCAAAATACAATGGTGAAATGCATGATGGACTGGAAGACGAATTTTTTAATTTTAAGCATGAATGCGATCGCGCGTACCACACCCTACCAAGCGAATACAGAACCCACTTTTTACAGTCAGTTAGGACACGGTTGTCGGGCAACGCCCTGAAACTTATAAGTGGTATTAATTTCACAAGTTTGAAAGAACTTTATAAATATCTTTCCCGAGGACTAAAGGAAGACTCTAGCTATTTTGAGTTGTATGGGAAAATGGGGTTAATGGTTCAAAGTACCCACGAATCTGTTACCGAATTCGGAGATAAAATCAACAGATTATTAAGAAAAGCAAAGGCTTTACTTTTAAAATGTGGTTATAGTGATAGTTGTTCTGCCGGGTTGCACGAACTCGAAAAGCAGGCCATAAAATGTTTTAAACTTGGTTTAAGAGAACGAGAAGTAGCTCTTCAAATTTCATTAGCGGAAACGGAATTTGAAACAGTGTTAGAATACGCAAAGAACTGGAAAAATTCAATAATATGCAAAACAGTTTACAGCCAAACCGAAACATACATACTAACACAGAAATATATAATACAACCACAAATTCATATAATGCAAATCAACCTAATTTACAACAGTTTTCCAACACCTTGCCGAGAAATGATATTAGTTGTAGATATTGTAAAAACTACGGACATACATTAACAGACTGTCGAAAAAGATTACGATCGAATTTAGCCCAACAAACTAGTTACCAAGAACAGTTACTCCAGCCTACAAATTCTCAAACTTTTCGTAATGTAGCCCCTCAACAAAATACGTATTTCAACGCTATGCACTATAATCAACCACAGATACCGCATAGTATCCAATATAGGCCAGCTAACAACTGGAATTTGCCAAGTAATTTACAATTTAATAACCCAGTAAATTACACACATAACCAAAATCCGCAAGGACAACGAAATTTTCAGTACCAACAGATTCCACATACAATTCGTACTCAAGTTCCAAATTTAAGTAATTCAGGTCCCCGCATCTCATACGCACCAAAACATGTTCAGTATTACGAAACTCCAAACACCCAACAAATTAAAACATTCACCTCCTCAAATTATACAAATTCCAATGAACAACCACCTGAAAATATTAATAATGATTTAAACTAACTAGGGCTGAATTGCAACCCACAATTCAAAGCCCAAACAAATACCTAAATAATCGGGAACATGAAAATTTTAACTTAGGCATATATGATGCTACTAAATCAACTGGCAACTGTCCAGAAATTAGTGTTAATTTAGATATAGGAAAAAATATAATTACTACACTTTTGATTGACACTGGAGCTGAAGTTTCTTTAATTAAAAGATCCAGTATAAACCAAAAACATATTTTAAATACTACAGAAAAAGCAATTATTAGAGGTATTCACAATCAAACAAATTATACATTAGGTACAGTAATAGGCGCAATTTCAAATAATTTACTACCAATTAAGTTTCATGTAATTGAAGATATGAATTTTCAAAGTGATGGTATTTTAGGACGAGATGTTTTAGCTCGAAATTCAATAGTAGATTTTGTTAGCAATAAACTAATAGTATTAAGCACAAGGATCAAAATCAAGTAATTTTCCCCTTTTCATGCAAACCACGAAGTGTAGGAGAAATTGAAAAAAATAATAAATCGGAACTAAATGATAGTACGGCTATCAAAGCTGTAACAATGAATTCAAAACAGTACCAAATCGACAACTTGATAGACTCAGAGCAAGTCAAGTGGTAGATAATCAGATTGGACACCTTAACGAAAAACAACCGTTAGTTGAATTGAACAAAGTAGTACCGAATGTATCAGGTCCGAGTAGCGAGAATTTAACCAATCCTAGAATCATTCGAAATGATGGGATAACAAATTCGAATCAGATACATCATAGAGGCAGTTTCAGAGAAATCCTCAGTACAAGTTACAAATATGTTCAAATAGAAAATAATAAAGCGTTAGTTAAGGATAATTCAAACTCATCTATTCTACCAAATATCGTTGCTACTCAAATAAAAACAATTCCACCACGATCAAAAAAAATATTGTATTTTAAAATCAATGACGATAATGATAAAGAAGTCGTTTGTTTCTCTAAAGAAGTGTTACCAGGTGTATACACCTCTAATGTGGTTGCTAAAATACAAAACAATGTAGTACCCATAAGTGTAATAAATATAATTAATTTTGAAGTAGATTTAGAAAATTATGTGCCAGAATATGATAATTCGGATAACTTTTTTGAAATACCAGAAATATCAGAAAATTTAGATTGCAATAGAAATAGTGATAGAATAAATAGAATTTTAAATAATCTTAATCTAGATAATGATCTTAATAAAGAAGAAAGAGACTCTATTGTACAATTAATAGTAAATCATCAAGACTTATTTCACTTAGAAGGAGATAACATTTCTTATTCATCAGCAATAACACATACAATACCCACGTTACCAGATAAAGCCCCTATCAACCAAAAAATGTATAGAATTCCACAAACACAACAGGAAGAAATAAATAAACAAATTTCGGAAATGCTCGAAAATAATATAATAGTTCATAGTAAGAGTCCTTACAATGCTCCTTTGCTTATTGTTTCAAAACGTCCTGATAAGTCCGGCAATAAACGATTTCGAGTGGTTGTTGATTTTAGGAAGCTTAATCTGATAACAATAGGTGACGCATTTCCCCTTCCGCGCATAGAAGAAATTTTGGACCAACTTGGTCACTCTAGATATTTCACCACCCTTGATCTAGCTAGCGGATATCATCAGATACTAGTTGAACCTAAGGATAGAGAAAAAACGGCTTTCAGTAGTACTTTAGGACATTTTGAATTTAACAGAATGCCATTTGGATTGAAAGGAGCCCCTGCCACTTTTCAAAGAGCTATGAATCACGTCTTAACGGGTTTGCAAGGCATTGAGTGTTATGTGTATTTAGATGATATAGTTATATACGGTAAAAATCTAGAAGATCATAATCGTAAAGTTATCAGTGTGTTCGATCGACTTAGAAGGTTTAACTTAAAATTACAAATCGATAAATGCCACTTCCTTAAAAAAGAAATTATTTATTTAGGTCATAAGTACAGCGAAGAAGGTGTGAGAAAAGATGATTCAAAAACGGATTCAATTTTAAACTTCCCGATTCCCAAAACAATTAAGCAAGTTCAATCATTTTTAGGATTAGCAAACTATTATAGGAAATTTATTAAAGACTTCTCTAGAATAGCAGAACCTATTAATAAGTTATTACAAAAAAATATAAAATTTATATGGACTGAAGCATGTCAAACATCTTTTGATTTATTAAAAGAAAAATTAACCTCAGATACGGTACTAATATACCCCGATTTCAATAAACCTTTTATATTAACCACAGACGCTAGTAGTGAAGCGTTAGGAGCCGTGTTATCCCAAGGTAAACCAGGAGAAGATAGACCAATCGCCTATGCAAGTAGAAGTTTAAATAAAGCTGAAAAAAACTATTCAGTTATTGAAAAGGAGCTATTGGCTATTGTCTGGGCTACAAAAAATTTTCGTTGCTAGTTATACGGGCGACAATTTACCGTATATACGGATCATAAACCTATTAAAGGTGTATTTAATGTCAAAGATCCAACATGTAGACTAGTCCGTTTTCACAATAAGCTTTCAGAATTCGACTATAAAATAGAGTATAAACCTGGGAAGTTAAATGCCAACGCGGATGCGCTCAGTAGACTTCCATATGAAGATAACGAAAACAATACTCCACAATGTCTAGTGATTACGAGAAATCAGGCCAAACAAATAAACAATACAATAGATAATACACATCCTTTACAAACACGAAATGAAGTTCAAAATTGTAATGAGAGTAACGCTACAGTAACACATAGTAATAATAACACTAACGAAAATCTAGAAGTTGAAAATAAAGTTCAAAACCATGCAGATATAACATCCAATGACGATGAACTAAGCAATGGTGAAGAAGAATGGCTAACTGAAAGAACAGAAATAGATCAAGTTATGAAAGACTTCTATGACTTACCACTTGGAGGACATCAAGGTGTTTTTAAAACCTACCACCGTATCAGAAGACAATACCAGTGGAAAAATATGTTAACTGACATTATCAAATATATCAAACAATGCAATATATGCCAAAAAGTCAAAACCGTACGGTACAATAAAATGCCAATGATATTGACAGACACACCAACAAAACCATTCGACAAAATATATTTAGATATTGTAGGTCCATTACCTCGTACTATTAGCGGTAATATGTATATTCTAACGTTCCAAGATGATCTCACAAAATTTACTGATTGCTACGCTCTACCTAATCAAGAAGCAGCTACAGTGGCGCGTGTATTTTACGATGAAATTATTAGCAGGTATAGAATACCAAAACAACTACTGACCGACCAAGGGTCAAACTTTACAAGTGAAGTTTTTAAAAAGGTATGCAAATTATTAAAAATCAAAAAACTCCAAACCAGCCCTTATCACCCTCAAACCAATGGTTCTTTAGAACGCACTCATCGCCCACTAAAAGATTATTTAAGATGTTTTGTTGATGAACATCTTGAGCAATGGGACATGTGGCTACGCCAAGCGGTACATGTCCACAACAATACCATTCACAGCGGTACGAAATTAACGCCTATGGATTGTTTATTCGGGTTCACAGCTGACATGCCATCAAATTTAAAAAAAGCACCAGCTCCTCTGTTAATGCAGACGATTATTTTTTAGAACTTAAACATAAACTACAAAAAACACATTTAATAGCCAGGGAAAATTTAAAAAAGTCAAAAGAACTTGCAAAGACGTATTATGATAAAAAAACCAACCCAGTCGAGTTCAAGATAGGAGATCAAGTTTTAATCAAAAACGAAGCTAAACACAAGGGTTTAACATGTGCATGGCAAGGTCCGTATACAGTAACAAAAATCAATAGCCAGACCAACACTACAGTAGAAATAGGTAACAAACAGAAAACTCTTCACAACAATCGCTTAAAATTATTCAGTGACAGTCCATCAAGCATGGAATAGTAGGTACAAATATAACGATTTTTTTTAACTTTTTTCCTCATTATTCATTTATTTTTAAATAACGTTATCCATCTAAATTTTTAGCTATTAGTTAAGACATGGTTAACTTAGTAAGATTTAGAAAACAAATTTAAATCACTCAAAATACATTCAAAGGTTCACTATTCTGTCTCAATTGGCATCATTGTTATAATTGTTATAATAATCATTTTAGTTTTAATATTGTTCAAATTTAAGTTTAGAATTAATAAACATAAAAATAAAATCACAAATGTCACGGAAAATATTGTGCTCTTTGGAAATAATACCACAGAGACTCTACAAGAACTCAGTGAAAACTTGGAAAAATTAGTTAAGTAGATAATTTTAAAATTTAACTTAAAAATTTCATATATTTATAGGAAACAAATTTAAAAATAAAAATGCATAAAAACTTTTTGTTAATAAAATATATAGGGTAAAGTTTTGGTTTCATTTTAAATTAATTGATATTATGTAATTTCAAGCACAATTAAGGTCATTGTTTTGTTAGTAGTCGATAACTCCGTTAGTTCGTTCATTCCGTTAGTTTTTGATAAAAATTATTAATAGTTCATTTTAAGGAAAATTTAGTTTTAAGAACAATCCTCGAAAGGTTGTTCACTTTATGTTACATAAAATTGATTATGTTAACATAAAGAAAAAAAAAATGCACCCGAAGTAATTAAAATTATAAAACTAATTAAAATTTCATTTTTTTCCGTTTAAAATTACTTCAACTAAAATATAAAAATCTATAAAATAAGACACGGCTTATAAAATTTATATAAGCAAAATAATAATAATAATTACAAATAACATTATATAAAAATATATAAATTTTTTATCTCAATAAATTCAATTTATATATAAAATTTTATGATTAAATTATCACACAGAAAATAAAATTTTTAATTATAAAATTATCTTAAATAGTGAATATTTAATAAGGTATCTTGCATAATTATGTTTAATCAAAAATTTAAAGTTTTTATAATATATTACATTTTATTTACGATAAAAATACAAAACACAAAAAAGTAATAATAGTAATGAACTATAACCACGCTATTTTGCAAATACATACATATAAAACAAAATAAAGCTAAAATTAAATTTTAATTATTAATATAATTATATATATATATATATATATATATATATATATATATATATATATATATATATATATATATATATATATATATATATATATATATATATATATATATATATATATATATATATATATATATATATATATATATATATATATATATATATATTGTATTGCTTAATTCATATAATATAATCAGTCGATGGTAAATTTAAAGAGATTTATACAAGTATAAATATAATTATTTATTTAATTAATTTTGTGAAGGAAAGTAATCAGATAGTTATAATTAAAATAAAAGTATAAAATATAGATAGTTTTAAAGAAAATTTAATTTTAAGAACAACCCTCGCAAGGTTGTTCACTTTATGTTCACATTATAAATTATTATGTAAACATAAAGAATTGTTGATAGATTCCTTCGGAGGGCGGAGGAATGTTGTATAAATCTCCTTTGGTAGAAATAGATTTAGTTAGTAACGACATAGGTTAAGAAATTACTTAAAAATGTAAATTCTTCAAAATCAACAAAATTAATAAATTAAATCAAATTCATTAAATTGTTAATTATGCGAAAATTGCATACATCAAAATAATTGCACAAATCGAAATATTTAAATAATTTTATTTGACTTGCAATAAAATTGTTTTTAATGTTTCGATTTTCAATTAAAATTAGGCCAAATAGTTTTTGTTGATTTTGGAAAAATAAAATATTATAAATAATTGGATTTTAGTTTTTAAGTGGAGTTCAGTTCGAGTTTTAATAAAGAATAGTCGAGTTAAGTTTTAGTTTTAATAGTTGATTTTTATTAAGTAATTCTAATTTCAAGTTCAATCTCAGTTCAAGTGATCCTCACTAAGATAAATCGTCGCTTTAATAATGAAACAACGTATGCTATTTATACGTTGTTTTTATATAATAGGTGCGCTGCATTCCCCATAAGGGTATCTTTGAATTGGCGTTTTTACATTTTCGAATTATTTTATGACTGGGGGTAAGAATTAATAAATTATAAATTAACGTCCATGCAAATGCATGCGCACATCAAACTTTAAACTCAAATATCTCGAAACTATACTTTTGCGTATACGTCATTTCATTATTAAAGCGACGAAATAATAATTTTAACTTAAAAATAAGTAAAAATTATAATAAAAGTTACATTATAATTAAAATTATTTAAAAAAAATAAATTAATAATAGTTTTAAAAATAATAATAAGTGTTTTATAAAAACGTTTTGAGAACCATCCACAGGTAAGAACCACAAACACTGTTGGTACAACAAGTTGAATACAACTGTACCTATATATATGTACATGTACAAATAACATTACAACGTTTGTATGACCAATGTGACCAACCTTGAAAGACAAAACTTTGCGTATCGTAATGACGGCCATTTCGATACGCATTTGGGTATCGAAATGACTTTATTTTAGACGCAAAATAGAAAAAAATATTTAATTTGATTTGCAAGTGTTTTTATTTGTACAAAGTTTAATCCACATGGAAACGATTTTAAAGTGCAACAAATAAATTGGACTAAATTACGTCATCTTGGTTTTTGTGAAGTCTGCAAGAATTGGCATGCAATTAAATATGCTTGCATGGCACATTGTTCGCTTGAACACAATGGTGATGTAGTTATTTGTTCAGGACCATCAATTGAAACAACATTATACGCAGATAATATATTTGATTTTCCGTTCGATTTAATCGTATAGATCGTAGTGATATATTAATAGCAAAGTTACCAACACATCCAATAGTGCATATGTGCAAAAGAGTTGTCGGCTTACCGGGTGATAAAATTATCGAACATCATTTGGTTTTGGTCCAGTTTCAAATAGTCATAAACATAATTCAAAAATTGGATACAATTATGAAGACGATGAAAACAATTTCGATGAATTCACTGATCTAGACAATTTTGGGGAAACATAAAATAAAAATTAGAAGGAAAACAAGCACATACAAGGACGAAAGTCACTTGCAACATTGAAGTCATCAATCAGCTATAAGATTAAGGTTAGATTTTATTTTTATACACTATTTTATTGTTATTAAATTCTTGAATTTTTATTGATTATATTATAAGACCATTATGGTCTTATAAGTAAACAAGTTTATTTAGACATTTTTTCTTTTGTGGAGTCTGCGTACGGTTCAGCGAGTATCATTTAATAATTTTTAAAAAACCATTGGATAAATAGAAACCATAGGTATCCAGGCTTTACAACGTTTGAAAATTAGTCTGGCACGGCAAATATTCTGAAATTGTATCCAAAATGGTCCTTTAATTCGCGTTTTAGGAATCATAATAAAGAAAAGATTTTTTCAGATATTTTGCAGTAAGTTAAATATTACTGTTAGTCCAGAAAAAGACGGTACAAATAGGAGGGAACCTCCAAATTCTTTGAATCAGCATAGATTTGCCAGAAATGCCTGAATCGATGTGCCTGAAAATTTGAAATTATGCTCAACACACCCTCTATTTCATAATCTACCCTACGCGCTTTTATTTTTAGGGGCATAACCTACCCCTTCTTGTCAAAACTTATAAATCTACAAATTAAATCCTAACAGATCGAAATAAAGATCACAACCACATATCTCAACCCTTAAAAACTACCCACTTTTATGATTACAGTAAAAAAAGTTACTACGGGCGACAAATTTATTTTCTTTTTTTAATTTAACTACATTAAATTTAAATGCTTTTTTATTAATACTTAGCCCATCGAATCCTCGTGAGAACTATAACGACAGTCAATCTCCTCCTTTTCTTGATCTAAAATCGAAGCACTATTATGACAGATTTTGCCAGAGCATCCACTCCAAGTTGCGTTGCAAAAATGTCCACCACACCACATCCTTTTTTTGCAATTACAGATAATTATTTAATATACTAGGTTTTCCGCACGCTGATGGGATGCAAAAATAACTCTTATGTATTCTTATGAGGTAAACTTTTGTGAAAGACGGTTTATTTCTACCACCTTTATACTTTGTTCAAAATAACCATCAAATACAGCAGTAGTATTATTACTGAAATTTCTTCTCAAATAATAGATGTATTCCCGGAAAAAACTTTTTTTTTTTTTTTTTTTTTTATTCAAAGTTGGGCATGTTTAGTGTTAATTATAACAAATTATAAATTAACGTCTCTGAATATCCGAAGATACCATGCCAACTAGGGATAAGAATGGAATAAAAATTAAGATTCTCTGAGAAATTTATGAACGTTAACTTTAAAGCCTTGAGGATTAAATTCATCAGGAAAAACCCAGGAAGGTAAGGCATTCCAAAGATGAGAGACTCTGTTGAAAAAGTCACGTTGGAAGGCTACAGTTCTACACCTAATTATTTGAACTGTAAAGGGATGCGCTGCTACGTTTGCTCTGGTGTGACGCGAAAGGTTTGCTGATTTAGGTAAAATCGATTTGATCTCTTCAGAAGCTCGCTCATCCATAATATATTTATAAAATATAGTCAAATCAGCAACATTTCTTCTGTGCTGCAAGGAATCAAGACCGTTAGTAAGACTTGGGTTACCAATGAGTTTAATAGCTCTACGCTGTACAGAATCAAGGCAGTTGAGACTACTCAAGTAAGCTCCACCCCATATGTGAGAACAGTATTCCATGCAGGGACGTATAAAAGATTTATAAACTAAAAGAAGTTGTTCGCTATCGAAAAACTTACGACATCGCCCCAAAAATCCTAACTTTTGAACAGCATTCTTAGCCAGATTAAAAATATGAGAATTCCACTTCATATTATTTTCAATCTCAACTCCTAGAAGTCTGACAGACTCATTCTCTAAAAGATTTTTGGGGCCAAACGTAAAAAAAAAAAAAAAACGTTTTTTTTTTGGGAAAAAACTGCTGTAAATGTGCCATTTAATTTTATACAGAAGCATATTTCAATAAAGGTTTATGAACATGATACGCAATCAAATAGAACTACTAAATATACTAAATCTTCTAATAATATTGCCGCCGCAAGTTTTAAAGTAGCTAGACATATTGCCAAACATGGTAAAGCATTTACAGACTTATGAAATCAACTCTTTTAAGTTGTGGTGAAACACTTTTAAAAACCTTTGAAAGCAAAGATAAAATTCTCACCCGTAGCCAAAGTATGCAATTAAGTCCAAATACCGTAAGAAATTCTAAAAAATTTATAAAAATACGTGAAAATATTTCTAAACAGTTAAAATCTGATCTTCATGCGGTTGAAGTGTTTGCATTGGCAGTTGATGAGAGAACAGATATAAACTCCGATGCCAGACTGGCAATTTCTTTGCGTTGTGCTACATTTGGAAAATACGACAAACTCCTAAAACTAGAAACTTTGCAGCAACGAATTTTTATTTACACATTTGACGTTTGTGAAATTATCTCCCTCGACGCTAACGCGTATCGTGAACAAAAATGTCACTCACGAAAAAGCAACGTGTTCATCTTTTGTAGCAAAATATACTATATCACCATTAGATTGGCACGCGAAAAAGACGATTATTAGAAAAAAAAAATGGTTTCGGCACGCCAATAAAATTCAGTTGCGAACCCTGGGATACAACCTATTATATCTGAACCCTCAAAAAGGTCTCTGATCTTAAAGTTATATCGGGTTTTACACTCTCTATCGTCTGTCTTAAGTGGACCAAAAATGTAGCGTAGGATCTTACGCTCAAATACAGATAAATGCGATTCGTCATTTTGTGTAAGGGTCCACGTTTGTGACCCATACATCACAACCGGTCTAATCAATGTCTTGTATAACTTGAGCCTGGTGTTACTTGATACATACGGTGATCCAAGGAGAGGTTTAATTGAGTAGAAAGTTCGATTACCTGCAGCGATTCGAAGATTTAAAAGATTCAACTCCCTCAATTCGTTCATCGCCGCACATCAAATCTTTCTTCTCAGCCTCTCTTGAAACATTCATATGTTTGGTTTTATTGTAGTTAATTTGAAGACCAATGTTTCTAGCACCACTCTCAAGCGACTTGAAAGTCTCACTCATAACAGCTTCACTTCGGCCGAGGATGACAATATCATCAACGTATGCGATCATCTGTACTGAGTTTATTGACAAGAGTTTAACAGAGTGAGGTTGAGTTTAACTGAGTTTATTGTTATTAGTCGGTAGTTTCTTTTGACGGCACATATATTCCAAGGCTAAATTAAAAAGTAAAGGAGAGATAGCATCAGCTTGTCTTAAACCGGAGTCGACTTTAAAAAACTTTGATATTTCGTTCTCTAGTCGTACACAGCATTGAGAGTTATGTACTGTCATCTCGCATAGTGATACCAGTTTACCAGGGATTCCCATTAACACCAGAGCAGACCATAGAGTCTCTCGTTCGAGAGAGTCGTAGACCTGACTAAAGTCAATGAAGAGTTAAGGCACAGGCATGTTGAGCTCTCGGCACTTTTTCAAAATCATCCTTATCGAGAAACGTGCATCAATGGTACCTCGGCCCCGCCGGAAGCCACACTGATATTCTCCAAACAGTTGTTCAGCAAAAGGATTGATTTTGGATAGCAAAATGTCAGAAAAGATCTTATATGCTGTGCAGAGAAGAACGATTCCTCTGTAGTTTGCACATTGTAGGCGATTACCTTTTTTATGGATTGGTATCAGCATAGCTGGGTTCCAGTCCTGTGGCATGGTTTCAGTCCTCCAAATCATTTGAACAAGTTCAAACAATCTTAAGATAGAGTTTCACCACCGTGTACAATCATTTCGGATGTTATATCGTCGATACCAGGTGCTTTATTGCGTTTTAATTTTGATAGCGCCACCTTGAATTACTCTTTGGTTGGTTCGTCTCCATGTACCTTCGACGCACGAATAAGCTTTGCTCGTCGTCCGACTTGTTGCTGGCCACCTAAGGTGAGAAGATTTTCAAAATAAGCGGCCCAAGTATCTAAAATATTTTTAAAGTCTACTTGTAGCTCCCCATCTTCGTTTTGAATAGTCGATCTAGTTTGAGCCTTGAGGGCCCTTCTTTAAGGTTTTAACCTATTAAAAGAATTTACGCGATTGATGTTCCTTATTGAAGCTTTCAATCTCCTCACACTTTCTCTTCCACCATTCTCGCTTCGCATGTAACGGCTTGTCTTGAAAGTTTATAATTCTCCTTTGTGGACCTGGTGTTGCGTCCTTGCAAACACTTCAGATAGCAATCTCGTTTGTATTGAATAGCGTCAAGACATGCTTGATCCATCCATGGCTTCTGGGAGTGGTTCTGTGGTCGTCCAAGTATTCCCTTAGCAGCGCTTAAAACAGCATCTTCGAGCAAATTCCATGACTTATCATCGTCTTCATTAATGGTTTCTGATTTCTCCAATGTTTCGGCAATATGGTTTTGATATATCTCTTCTATTTCAGCACTCTTTAGTGATGAGATGTTAAAACTGATTGAATTTCGGAATGCTTGGGTTTAGGAAGTGGAACTTTATTTTAGCACATACAAGAAAGTGGTCACTTCCAATGTATGCACCTCTAAAGGATCGCACATCCAGAACACTCGAAAAAAAACGCGCTGTTTCTAGCACGTGACCAATTTGATCTCGAGTGTTTCTATTCGGTGAGACCCAAGTCTGTTTATGAATCGATCGGTGCGGAAAGAAAGTACTTGCAATGCTCAAATTATTTGATAATGCAAACTCAGTCATTCTCTCACCTTTATCATTCGAATTCAAATGCAGACTGTTGGGGCCCACCACATTTCCATATGAGATATCTCTTCCAACCTGCCCATTAAAGTCACCAAGAACCATAATGAAATCGCGTGTAGGTGTTTGTTTCATAACCTCATCCATTGCTATGTAGAAAGTATCCTTATCGTCGACGGTCTTAGCTTCAGTAGGTGCATGCACGGCAATAAGAGAAATATTGTTGAATGTACCACGTACACGTAGGTAGCAAATCCTCTCACTGACCGGGATGAATTTCATTACGGTTTCTTATTTGCGTGAACCAACAAGAAAGCCAGTTCCAATTTCTCTTCGAGAAGGATGACCACTACAGTATAGAGAGTGGCTATACAAATTTTGTTTTCCGATTATTGTCTGTCTAATTTCTTGCAGAACTATGATATCCATCCCATACCTCTCAGCCTCTGTTTCTAGACTTATAAGAGCATCAAGAGCGCTCAGGTTGCGCACTTTCCACGTTCCGATTCGGTAGTCTGGTCCTCTTTCACGTCCAGGTATAAATCTATTTTGAAGTCCGGGTCTGTTATTCTTTCTCTGATTTCCAAGTTTAACAAATAATTTTTTTTCCGGGATTAGGGTGTTAACCTTAGGCCCGTTCTGCATCTAAAGGTTACTAGAAACAACCTTTTTACACGTTTATATAGCGAACCGCTTGATCCAAGACAGACAACCGCTTCAAGCCGCCCCTAACATGGAGAACAGACGCTTGAGTCGCATTGGTTTAAAGGAGCCAATTTGTCGTGATGTACCACGATTGGATAAGCAGTTTTTACTCTGCTTGTCTCCGGTACACCAACCTAATTCTGTCAGCATTAACCAGGTAGCACGGCGTGGACGTCGAATTTCAGATTTCGTTACCCTTAAAATATAGCTTAAAATAATAACGAGCTTAAAATAATAACGAGCAGAAAAAAATTATGGTTTTATTCACTTGATGCATAGAACTCCCAATAATTTTAATTGCCATGTAAGAAATTCTTTCAAAGATAATAACAACTGTTAAATGTTTTGTCCGAGTGGACAACGTATAAGAATCCCTTAGTACACTTTAAGAAGATCTGTTAACAGTTTTACACAAAACTGCAAAACATGTTCGTCGTACATATTCACCGGTATATCAACAAAATAATCGATTCGTTGTTTAGTGTTTGTGAAATGAAATGTAAGATGTGCCTTATTCGAATTCATTATATGCCTTATTTGAATTCATTATATTAAAATAATCCATCTCAACAAGCATAAAAACATTTATGTGGGATTCAGGTCCATCAACCAATTTTTAAGATTTTCTCCGTTAATTGCAGCTTTGTTGTTTACACAAGCAGTAATACATGTTTCTATCTACATATAAATAATAAAAATTTGGCCATGTAAATCTTTTGTCGAATTATATGTAGCTATAATGCGGTTTTTTTAATTTATAAAAAGTAGAATGCTTGTCTGTAGTTGTAGATGAGAATATTTTCTCGTTTGACTAGAATTGTTTATTGAGATAATATATGGAAATGATTTGACTAGCATTTTATATTGAGTGGAGATGATATAGAGAAATTTTAAATTTGTGTGCGGTGAATAGTATAATTAAAAAGAAACAAGAGATGGACAATCAAGCTGTAAATAAGCGATGAAATGTTTGATTGGGATATTAAAAAAAAATTAAATCATCTAGTTAAGTTGTTAAGTAGTGATTGTGCCACAATTTAATTAGTTAATTATAATTACAAGGTAATTATGTAAATTGTTAAAATAAAAAAATAACAATTGTGAATGTTTTTGAGTATATTATTTGATGATATATTTTAATATAACAGATGGATTTGGAATATAAGTTTGATTGTGTTACTCGATTACATTGTGAATCCGAATCATTTCTTCTTTAAAAATAGACTTAATACTGGTTGTAAACGTTCGACTATATCACATGGAATTGGGAGATACATTTCCTTTTGTTTTAGCTACCTCATTATACGAAGATGGAAAAACTAATAGTATAGTGACTTTGATGCACAAGAAGCCGAAGGAACAATGAATGATAGTTTTGAGTATGTAATTTTTGGAAAACTATATAGAATGGAAGGAGATGAAGCTTAAAATTAGGTATATCCAGTCGATTATCATGCTCATATTTAATATGGTGGACTGTTAGTGTGATTGCAAGAAGATGCAAAACATATAAATAAGTTTAAAGTGGATCATCATATACATTATACATATTAATAATGTAAGATTTTGGGTTTGGTGGTGAAGATTTGTTTAGGTAATTTTGAAATTATTTATTTGATTACTTCGGTCTAAAAGACCTAAGTATTACAATCTCGAGCCAAAAGTGAAAATCTTACCCTTCTTTTTCATTTCTCAACGTTTTAGGTCATAACGGTTCTAAAAAAGCAAAAATAAGAGCGCCACAACCTATACGAAAACGAAAAAGCTACTGGAGCGGTTTCAAAAATTTTGTATTATAAAATTAGGATATGTTAATGGGATATGTTAAGAGCTGAAAGGACGATAGTTCGATAACTGTACCGGAAGTGTGTCAAAACAATCATCAAATGTATAAAAAAAGTAAATTTTCATTTTTTGACTTAAAAAACGTTCATTTTCATTGATTATGAGTAGTAACATTGAATCTGGAAAAATCTTGATGATCGGCATCTGAATGTGAGATCTGGACCTTGATTATTATATTATAAGTATGTAAAAACCGTTAAATTGAACATGAAATGGGACATGGAATATGGTTCAATACAATTTCAACTCTTCCCAACTTATAGGAACAGTTGAAAAAATCAAGTGGTTGCAGATTAAATGTCGTTTTTTAACAAACATTGTAATTACTACCTAGGCAGACGTTTCTTGGGTGACTCCAGATTGTTATTCAGAAGTTGTGGACTTCTGAATAACAGCAACATTTCCAAAATAAGTTTGAATTTTTAATTATGTTTTAATTTTTACAATATTTTGAAATTTTTTAATTTCATACTTTGATTTTGGATTAATTTTTGGAATATTTTTAAAATTTTTAAAAAAGTTTAAATTTTTGATTTTATTAAATTTTTGGAATTTTATGTTTATATTTTTGATTTTGTTATAATTTTTGCTATATTTTTATAATTTTGGAAAAAGGTTGAATTTTTGATTTTGAAATAACTTGTGCAATATTTTTGAATTTTGAAAAAATTTTCAATATTTGATTTTGTGATAAATTTTGGAATATTTTTAGATTTAAAAAAAATTTGCATCTATATTTTGCCATACTTTTTGCAATATTTTTGAAATTTTGAAAAAAGTTTATAATTTTTGATTTTGTAATAACATTTTTAGAATGGAATATTTTTCGAATTTTGGGAAAAGTTTGATTTTTTGATTTTTTATAATTTTTGGAATTTCGAAAAAAGTTTGTATTTTTGATTTTGTTATAATTTTTTGTAATATTTTAAGAATTTTAGATAAGCTTTCAATATGTGAGTTGGTAATAATTTTTGCAATAGTTTTAGAATTTTGAAAAAAGTTTCAATCTTTGATTTTGTGATAGTTTTTGCAATATTTTTAGTATTAGAAAGAAAATTTAAATTTTTGAATTTATTATAATTTTTAAAATATTTTTGGAATTTTGGAAAAGTTGTAATTTTTGATCAAACCTCTAAACAGATATAAAATATTTCTACTTTTACAGCCTATGCATTATTATGGAAATGCGATCGACCAGCCAAATGGTTCCTCTCTTCACTTTGAAGAAGTTTTTGATGGAGAGAAATGATTACCACTGTGAAAACACCTTTTGTTCTCACCAGAGGTACCGTTCATCAACACCACAATTTCTTGTAAATTTTATGACTAAATAAATAATTTGATGAATAAATAAATAATTTTATTAAAAAGTAAATAATCAAATTTTAATAAATAAGTAAATCAATAAAATAAAATAAGTAAATTTTAATAAATAGAAAAGATAAATTTGAATAAATAAATAAATCTAATAAAAAATGTTTTAATTAAAATAAATAATTTTTTCGTATATGAAATTAAAACAAAAAAAATTAATATCTTAACTTAAAAAGTCAGAATCTGCATTTTCTAACTGATTTGTGATAAATGTGCCCAACAAACACTGTGGTGGCCCAATGCAAGCACAATGCGTTCACGCGAGTCATGGCATGTTGTCACTTGGACGTCCAAGTGCATCGGCATATTGCTACCATAGTGCCATCATAGCGTGACGGCAGGTGTGGTGACAAAATGTACGCATTTGCTCTATATTTTGTTGCCATTATGACACTATGCGAAATGCATAACGTGTTTCACTTCGTTTTTTATTATTAATTTTGGTAGTAATAATAAAAAACGAAGTGAAACGAATTTTATTTAATGATATATAATCCCAACAAACACTGTGGTGGCCCAATGCTAGCACAATGCGTTCACGCGCGTCATGCCATGTTGTCATTTGGACGTCCAAATGCATTCGCATATTGCTATCATAGTACCATCATAGCGTGACGGCAGATGTTCTGGCAAAATGTACGCATTTGCCATTTATTTTGGGGTCATTATGACACTATGCGAAATGCATAACGTGTTTCACTTCGTTTTTTATTATTAATATATGGTATAGTAATAATAATAAACGGAGTGAAACGAATTTTATTTAATAATGATGATAAGAATAATAAATTCAAAGAATAAAAATGGAGAGTGCAAAAGTAGTTTAACATTTTCTTAAATGACATGGTTTCATTTAACTTTTTATAAGATATAATACGACTTTCGTAATAATAAATTGATAATTTTCATCTAAAATATTGTCTAAAGTATTGTATTAAAGAAATTATTTTGTGAAAGTAATGAAAAAATACATAAAAAACAAACGGACTCTTTAAATAATTAGTTTTAGTGATTCAAAAAAATTATTATATTCATTCAATATTTTTTGTTTGTTATTTCTCATGTCGGTTTATTGATATTTAAATTTATTTGAATATAATATTAAGAAAATTGTGGAAAATTAATACTATTTTTCATATTTAAGTCAAATATTTAAATTTTTTGAATTCTGATTTTTTTCATTTAAATTATAGCATAAAAAAATGGCAAAAAATGGATGCCTAAATAACAAATGCAATCACACACGAGATGGGGGTGGGCGAGATGGAGAAGTGGTGAAGACAACAACATCACTTAGAAGGAAGTAAAGCAACACTGGGAAGTTCTCAAACTTAAACGGGTGACCGCCTGGGAACTTCATCAGAAAAAATATGGAAATATGATTGTAGCACATTGAAGCAGGAATATCTCGCCCACGGTATGCCAGTATACCTTATCCAGCATCCCTGGAAACTGGCTAGGATGCGATGGCCCAATCACCCGTTAATCCGAAAGTGGATCCAAATTCAAATGATTAAAGAAACGTACACTAGAAAAAACAAAACAAAACAAAACAAACCGGACATGCACTAGAATACATTGAGACCGAGATAAAACAAAAGAAATGGAGATGGATAGGACATACACTGAGGAAATCAGCTGAAGATTTAACAAAGATGTCCCTAGAGTGGAATCCACAAGGTAAAAGGAGAGTTGGAAGACCACCCATGACATGGAAGAAAACGGTGCTAGCTGAAGCAAAACAAATTGGTAAGACTGAAAGGTGAACTGAAAGCGATTGCCCCCAACAGAGTCAGATGGTCCAGTCTAGTAGACGCCCCATACTCCTAAATGGAGATAAAGGAAAAAAAAATCACACACATACATTTTCATTTTTTTACAACTTCGAAATACGTCCGCAATCTTCATTTGTCGCAATGAGGTTACCAAAAATCCCCACAAACACTGTGGCGGCACAATGTGGTCACGTGCATCATGGCATGTTCTCACTTGGACGTCCAAGTCCATCCACATGTGGTTATCATAGTGCCATCATTTTGTAACGACACTGAGTGGCGGAAAAATGTACACACAACAAGCGCGTAGTGACGGAATAAGTGTTAGCACACCATGGCGATTCCATGACGCACGCTTTGTTTGTTGGGTGGAAAATCAACATAAATAATTTCTTTGAAGAATGAGCCATTATTGTTACATGTTAAGTCAAAGGGTGGTTAATAATCGGTATTCCAGAAATTTGGAGTTGCAAAAGAGTACAAGTTTATAATATGAAAAAATTTTAAGTTTAAAAAGGTTTATGCAATAATTGCTGTCTGGATATTATATTAGTGCGTGGATAAGACACGAAGAAGTCAGACTGCTGATCAATAGGGAGAATAACTGTATAAATTTAAATTTTAAATATTTTATCATTATTTTAATAAACTTCCTTTAATGTAAATCTTTGAGGTTATCATGAATATGTATAACGTTTTTATCATAAGAGAATTTGAAACCAGAATTCGTCGGATGGTAATCCGGTTAAGAATTAGTTCGTTTCATTTATTGTTTAACCGCCAATAATACAAAAATCCTTTATAACATTTAGTGTATAGTCTTAAAAATTCGAAGTTCCAACCATAATATATTTGATGAACCGTTTTATGTTCTTGACAAACAGATAAAATTTGATTCTTGACAGAGTGAATTCAAAAACTGAAGCACACGAATACTAGGCAAACTCCATTTGATACTTTCTTAATATCATAATAAAGGTTTTAATTTGGCTCAAAAATTTGTTGTGGAAGCTTGTTGGTAGATTTTTCTACCTCTTGTACTTATCAATCAACTACCAATGAAACATTAAACATTTTTTGTTCAATCGAATTAAAATCAATTGTCTAACCAAACCTTTCAAATTTCTAAAACAAATTCATTAATCTATTTTCCAAAAATATATAATTTTTTTCATTTTCAATTTTCCCATTTGAAATAGCTTTTCCAAAATCTGTACAGAATAAAAAAAGTAAAAATTTGATATCGGAAACAATTTATTTCCCTTAACAATAGCTTCAATCTTTCTACAATCAACATAAATATCACCATTACTATCATCGTCGGCATGATGATCCGCATATGCGAATGATAAATTTGTATTTAAAATTTATTGCTATCTCTCAATCCCCTGGAACTGTAAACTGTCATGTTATTATCATTATTTTATTTTTTTTTTTTAGTTTTGAACTGGTGCAATTTCACACCTCAAAGGCTACAAACACAATTTGTTTTATTTTTCCATATATTCTATTATTTTGTGTCGAAATAACTAACTAACGCATAAAGTCACCCCTAATCAAATGAGTTTTGCTTTCTGTGTTGCTGTTTTTGTTGTTGTTGTTATATTGGAATACGAATATAAATTTATATAATTTCACCCCCAATAAATTTCATTTCGATTTTCGGTAGAACCGTATGTTATTATTTTTCCATCGAATATGTTGATGAGATGCTACTTGACATTGAGATGGTTCTTTTATAATTGATGTTTTCGACGGAAATTGAATAAACTTTAATTACTTTGGATGACGATAACTTTGACTGTTAACTGTGAAGCAAACCAACTACAAACAACAACCTTCGGCCTTAATTGTAAATAAAAACAATCAATATTTATTTTTCGTTCATCCTTAACTATTAAATCCATCCAACAACATAAAAAACAAAGAAAAATCCTTAACTTAAGGGTGTCAAAATTGGGATAATTAGTAAGGATATATACATCTTAAATTTCTTCAACAAAATAACACGAGAAAAGAATGCCAGCTAGAGAGAAAATCAATTCATCATTAACAAGACCTACAGCATTGTGAAGTATTTTTGGTGATCAAATTTCATTTTTATAGGATTTATTGTCGAGTTTTCGTTTATTTATTTATTTTTTTTTTTTGCAGCATACAACACATTATTATGAAAGTCTTAACGAAACTGTAGCATAAAAAACAATAAATATAAATAAATATGTTAAGTTATTTTTTTTAAGGATTGTATCTGTAAACAAACAAAAAAACTCAAATAACCATAATTTAGGATTTTTTAAAAATATTTATTTTGCGTTTCCACTCTTAAATGGTTTAGATTTTCGGTTGAGTGTGAAATTTTAACAAGATTCAAATTTAAATTTTTTTTGGTTTTGAATAGTCATTATGACTTTATTTTTTGGTTTAAATGATGAGAAATGAGATGACAAAATACAAATTATGAATTTCTGTTATTATAGTTATATTATTTGAAAACGGAAGTTTTATATCAACGAGATGCAAATCGGATATACACTTGATGAGATATTTTGACTGAATATTAATTTGTAGTTTTTTTTGTTTATGTTGTGTTTGATTAATTTTTTAAATTTGAATATGAAATAAAATATTTTAAATCTTTCTAATCTTGTTCATAATAAATTTCTTTTATTTATTTTTATTTCTACCATAAGCATCTTGTTAATTTCAACAACAAACATAAGATAATGTTACGGAAATTAAATAATCCTTCGGTTAATCGTTAGATTAAGATAATATGGGAAGTTAAGAAAAACAATTGATCTATTTCGATGGTTGTTTTTAGAAATCAATTTTCGACGAAATATGGAACTTTTTAATGGTTTTTATGTTATGGGAAATGAATTTGTAGAACCAAGTTTAAGGATTCATAATATATAAGTTTTGTTTTTAATTGAAAGCCGTGACTAACTCACTTATTTAGTTATTTTTTAAATAACTGGTGCTCAATTTTAAGTTGTTAAAACCAGCTAATATGTAGCGGTAGCAAATCACATCTGAAATGATTGTGAGATTTAATCGATAGAAAAAATTGTGATTGTTTGCTCTCTATGTTTTTTTATGCGCAAGGACTATGCATTTAGACCGACTACCTAATCCGATTTATTCTGATCATTCAAATAATTTTATCGGAGCGCATAGTAGAATTTCTAAAATATGATAATTACATTTACTACTATAACTAACCATATCAATCAAAATTCAGATTTTTTAGCCAACAGCTAAGTCGATTTTAATTTGACAGCACCGTCTTTTAAAAACGATCGTGTAATCAACACACAATTAGATCACAATATCGTTGTACATCGCTCACGTTCTAGAAATTATCAACATTGTTGTGGAGAGTCGAAGCAATCTTGAACTCAAAATTTCTGTGTCCCAAAATAATAATAATGTTTTAAATCGAAATGCAATAATTTCGGGGTGTTTTTCAATACTAAAATCATTGTCAAAACTCAAAATACCAGCACAATACCCGAAAATTGTTTTCTTTCTTTATCTAAAAATCTACAAAATTTATATTCAAAATTATTGGGGATTTTTTGGAGAGCAATTGCCTTTAAGTAAGTAAGGAAGGAATTAAGCAATTACCTTTAAGTAAGTAACGTGAGATGAATTCGAACCTTTCTTTTCAGTGCCATGTTCGAATCCGTTGGTAGACACACTATCAATTACGTCTCCGAGGCGATGACTTTTTCGAATTTAAAACATCATCATCACTTATTTATTAACTTCTGTTGAATTTTTCCACTGTTATTAGACTCCAAAGTATGGAAATGATTTTACATTTTTCTGTGAAATTTATTTTTGTTGGTTAATCTTAGAAACATTTCAAAATGGTTTTAAAATTTTAGAAAATATTTAATGAACAAATTTATTTTGGATTTAACCTTTCGTTTTTATGGTAAATTTCAGAAAAATTCCCGATAAATTTATTTACGCGTAATGATATAAGTTTTGTTCTCTCTATGTTATTTTCTGAATGTGAATAAAAATTAAAAAATATTAATTAATTATACAATCATGATGTATTATTAAAATTTATATTACGGATTGTGTTCAGTAATAAATTATTATAAAAATTAAGAGCTATATTGGGTTGTACTTTCTTTTTAAAAGCGAAGTGGACAAACCTTTAGAAAGCGGACAGGTTTAAAAATAAGGTTAAGGCAAGTTACAATATATGACCTTTTCCCACAATTAGCACAGCACGACAAAACACATTAAAATTAAATAACCTAATTACAAAAACATAAAGGAATTGAAATTTCAAAATTCTGAGACATCAAATCATGTGAGTTCGACGAGGACGTCCCATGTGGACGAATATAAACTTACTTTGGTTAGTTCAAAACTTCACTAAAAATTAATTTACATTGATTAGATAAAAATTAACATTTATTAGATAAATTCATATTAAATAAATATTTACTTGGATTAGTAAATTAATCGAGGCCGAGGTAGTGTCTTCAATCTTCGTTTTTTTTATCACAACTTCATAGTTAATTGTGATTTAATCAGGTATCTGTTAATCCAATATATTTACATTTTTAGCAGCTGTTAAACTATTAGACTTTTATTCGTCATTTAACCAATGTCGCGTATTAGCCCGAATACCACGTATGTAATATATAATTTATATATGGCTGTAAATTGATAAGAAATTTTTTTATTTTTCTCATTATAATTGATAAAAATCCAAAGCTACCCTGCCGGGGTGTTCTGTAGACTTTCTTGTTCCTTCCGCCGTTGCAATTGCGTATTATACTAACTTTATTTGCAACCCTCACAATAAAGAATCAAGACACAGGATTCCTGTTCCGATTGCCTTGGATAAACATCTTTTGTTGTGTGTAGGTCAACTGGGCGTTTCTTTCGTACACTCTTTTCACTTTACTCATTATATATGTCAACTGTTAGAACCGTGAACATGGCTGATGTGACAGGGTCTGTGCTCAAATTGTCAAGAGGAGCTTGCGACGTCGCGAACTGTAGTAACCACACCGTATCAACATTTCTTTAACGAAACCTGTGCGCTGAACTGGTTTGAAACCAACAGATCGTGTCCCAACTATCAACAGGAATTGCGACAATCAAAACTATAAGATTAGTCGGGAGTCCTTCCTACTCCAATCCTACTAAAATGTCAAAAACCGTGATTAGTCTTTTGTTTAAAAACCGGGCTGCTGAATTGTTTCGGCATCACCATCGAATACATCCCCAAATGACATGGGGAGACTTATGTGCAGCGGCGAGAGCTGAATATGGTAATTAAGACACTGATGACATGGTATCTGACAAAAATGATCCACGTCCTTGTGCAGAGGTTTAAGTTCTTAGTACTAAACGATTAGATCTTCTCAACAGCGGCACTTCAATAAGTGCTATTGGTTCTACATTTGATAGGAAGAACTTAGAAACGCCCGTAATTCTCCCTTTTTCGATCGAAAACATGCCAATATTTAAAGAAAGCATTTTGTTTTGCTTTAAAGATATTACATCCTCAAAGAGAAAGACAGGCACAAGTAATGATTTCAAAAGATGTAGCTAAGTAGCCTGTGGAATAAACTGGCTAGTGAACTTAAAAGTACAAGACTTGTGGTGGATGTTGCCACACAGGCGAGTAATATAGTCAGACCAAGTCAGAGTATTGTTACATATTACCCCAAGTTAAATATTACCCCATTTCGTCCAGAAATAGATCAGGTATATAGTGAAGTTAGTTTGCTACACCAACAAATAAAAAGAACCTTTATTCTCTTGCTCTAAATTGAAAATCAATTACTTGAACTCAAAAGCAACAGCATGTACTCAAATCGCTGTTAACGAGATCTTAAACAGCTGAAATGTTGGTGAGTGGTCCAGATTTATAGAGTTGACTGTCATCTGCACAGAGACATTGATCAAAGTGGCGAGAGGTACACCATACAACTGCTGACTTTTCATACTTTGTTTTTCAGTTCGTTGACAGCATACAGACTTCCTTACAATAATCAATTTTGTAGATACTTTGGAAAAAGTTAAAGATTTGAATGACAAAGAATATAGATTAGATTTTGAACGATATTGGGATAAGTGGGGACATTTCGAGTACCTTTGTATTTAAAACTTCAATAACATCAGTTCTTGATAATCAATTTTGATTAAACTTGGTGAAATACGTGCTTAAAGTATGATTTGATACAGTTTTGCATCCCAACTTCCAGTTTGCCAAGTCCGGACAAATTGTTTTTACTTTTTCTATTCGTACAACAAAATTTATACACGGAGAAAAAAATGTATGTAAAATCAACGAAAATCTCTGTTGATTCAACATACATTTCAATCGGTTTTGATCCGACAAATCGTTCGTTAAATTCAACAACTCATGTCTGTTGATTTAATTTTACCAACAATTTTCAAAGGATAGTAAGTAAATTTAACGAACATGTTTGTTGATAATTACGAACAAAACACACAATCTGACTGTTATATTAACGTACACGTTTGTTGAAGTATTTTATCAAATTTATTAGTATTTTATCAAATATAAAAAGTATTTTATCAACTATATAAGGTTCGATTTGACTGAAACAACTGACAAAACAACAACAATTGCACTGAATTTTTCAGTTGCTTCAATTGCTTCAGTCAAATCGAACACGGCTATTGTAACAAACACTCTTTACATCGGTCCAATAATCTGAAAAATAAAACTAGCAAAAATAATAACACGAATTTGTATTGATACTCTTTAAGAATTTTATTTATTTTACAAAATAATAATGTTGGATACACATAATATGTCAAATAAATAATTATAATTTAATTTATTTCCATATAGTTGATTTGATAATGTTTTTCTTTAAGATGTTGATGGCCTATAATCTGGGTGAGTTATGTGATTGCATTAAACAACTATAGTTTATTGAAGTTTTGGAATTCTGATTTGAAATATATTATTAATAAATGTAAAAACTTTAACGTTTTCGCAAATTTTTTTTAACATTCTTTTTTTACAACTACATAAATTCATATTTAATTTTATGTTATAATATTCTAATTAATTAAGTAATTATGAAAACGTTAAACTTTCTTGAATATTGCATTTAGTTTACATCACACAATAAATTACCTGACACATTTTATTTTAAAATTTGACCTAGTTTTTATTTAACACAACTTAATTTTTCTACACTTTACTAACTTCATCAAAATTAACTAACAAATAATGAAAATGGCTACTACTCTGCATTCTGCAAATGGTTTCATTCTTTGTTTTCATATATCTTTTTTAACAACGAAAATCAAACATGTTTGTTGAAAATTAAAAATTAACAGATATGTCTGTTGAAACCCTCAAATTCAAACAGCATGTCGTTTAAATCGGTCTTAAAAGGTTTTTATGTGTTATTGTGACACATATTGTAATTCCTACTACACAACACATTTTATTAAAAAAAAAAAAAAAAAAACAGACAAATGTTCGTTGAATTTTGCCTACATATTTTTTTGAGTGTGTGGGCACGAAATTGCTATGTTAAATAAGATAATAACAAATTTTCGTGCATGATGACATTTTGTTTAAATTGACCAAGTAAGTTTTCAATTCACTTTTCAAATTTTCAAATATTGCTTACAGATTTAGGTGGAACATCTGCAACCATCCATCCATCAACCATCAACCATGAACCATCGCAATACAATATTTATTGCCTTTGCTTGCATATTTCGCTGCGAAAAGGAATTTCCTACTTCTATTTCTATAATATATGTATATAGGAAGTGTGATAAGGGGTTTCAACTGTGACAAATTTATCTTAAGGGGGTCGCGACTGCTAAAATGTTAATAAATATAAATAAATAAATAAATATAATAACCACTTATCTGATACTAATTGCATTTGTATGCCAATTATGAAGTCAACCGAAAATTGTTCGGTTAAAATTTCTAGGTTTTTGGTTGTCCAAAACACGAATTTCATCAATAGCTACATCGTTCTTACTTGTGATGGACAGGAAAAGGGATAAAAAATTAAAAAAAATATGCACAGAACGAGTTGCTATAGATGGAAACCGGAGACAAAATAACGGCTGGAAGCATTTGAAAGACACCAAAAGAGGGAAAACCAATAGGCGACGGTTTATTTAAAACAAGAGAAGGGTAGTTGATTAGGAGGAGGGTAAAACTATATTAAAGGCAATGGCACTACAGATGGAGGCCGTACTTCAACGGAATTAATAACGGGGCAGTTAGAATAAGACTTAGTTGTGACTTAGTTTGTGAAAACCTCTTAATTTTTTTATCCATCTGGCATGTGTAAACCATTTGCAATTAGGTGTATCTAACTGCACTTTAAAATTGAGATAAGGCTTACATGGATATAAGAATGTTTATTATGTCAAGCCATTAAACTGTTAGTATGTATGTACATTGTACATATAAGATATAAAAGAAACATAACACAATCCGAATAAACAAAAACATATATACATATCATATCACATATCATCCCGCAAAATCATTAATTTTCCTATAAAATTTTTCTCAATAAATAAAAGTTAATAAATCTTCATAAAAAATGGCAAATCGAATATAATTTTCAGAGGTTTCACATGTTTATGGAAAATGAAAAAAAACTTTTTATAATATAATTTTATTTCTTTTATTTCTTTTCTTTCCCATCGATAATTAAATTAGAAATCTTTTCAGGGTGATTATTGTAGTGGGAATGTTTTTTTTTTAGAAAATTTGATTGAATGAGAATCCGTTTTTCAATCATTTATTGAATTAGGATACGAATCGAACCAATTTGTTTTATTTTTTTTGTTATTTTTATTTGCAGAATGGAAAAATGATTTGCTATAAAATTTTTTGTAATTTTATTTATTGTAACACAATACTTGTGTAATTTTTTTTCTATTATAAAATTGTATAATAGGTGCTTATAAATAGTTGAATTAAAATAATAATGTAATTTATTTTCACTGGTTTATTTCTTAGTTTAACAAATTCATCTTTTATCCGTTTTCGACAGGTAATTCATTTTCATTTCTTTGTGGAATTAAAGAAAGGTGATAGCACCTGTTTTTGTATAGTTTGTTTTTAATCGTTTGATTTAAATTATATTTTTATGTGGAATAAATATCACCATGCAGATGTGTTAAGGTTATAACTCTTTTTGTTTGTTTATCAATAAAATTTTTTTACCGTCTTAACAAGTCAAAAATATTGAATTTGCTTTCTGTTATTGTGTATGCTGGTTCTGTTTAGACGTTCATATATATTTATAATTTTTATAATTATTAATTCCGATGTTACAACACAACTATTAATATCCCTGTGAAGCTCAAACATCGAACAGTTTTCTATCAACAAAATCGTTATAATATCATTAAAACTATTTCCTAGTCAACCTTGTCAATAAGTGTGAATGTGCTGACTTATTTTTCGTAAATTTTAAGAAACGAAATTTTTGAAGTTTCAACTAAACACAAATTAAAACTTACATACAAACACGAACATTTATCTCATCCGTTTTTCATCGATTAAAATTTTTCAGAAAATTTCCAAATTTTATAACTCAAAAAAAGATTTTTGGTTGAGATAATTTGTTACTTTTAAAAGTTATTTAAACGAAATCATGTTGGTTTTCATCATGGTCATCCTATTTGTTGTTGTTAGAATTTGTCTACTCATATTACAATGAAATCCCTTAACAACATGTAAAGAATCAATCTTGCGTAACCGCAAAGTTTTCAAAATTTTAACAAACGTCGCTTGAATTGTTTTTGTATGGATTTTTCCAGTTTATTGTTAACCATGTGTCATTCGGTTAGGTTTTTTAATTTTTCATTTAAATTAGAAAACATTTATCAATTGATGAAAGTTTGTTCAAACTACAATTCAAAATCGTTGAATTACTGATATTGTTGAAAATTCTATATGCGTGAAAGCTTTAAGGTACAGAAGAACTGTTTCATGAAAATCTTTATTTTTTGTATTAGTAATTTTGGTGTCATTTGGAATAACATAAATGTTTTTTTTCGCACTTTTTGGTCTTGGTACCCGATAAAACAATTTTGCAGTTTGTTCATTCATCTTTACTTGATCTTGGTCCATTACTATAACTTACTCCAACTCAGCGATTTATAGAAGTTATTTAATAAGTGAATTTAGTTACATAGTTTTATGAATTAAATTTAAAAATAATAAGTTAAAATAGAAACAAATTTTTAAAATTTGCGATTACTTTTGTAACTTGATTTTAAAATATATAAAAAGTGTACAATATTGTGGTCATTTAGTGTAATCACAACTAGATTGTTATGGTTGTTCTACCGTCGCGGTCATTAAAACTTGTCGAAAATATCAGAGGCTTCCTAGTTAACAAAATGCCAAATCGGCTACTTTTGGAGGTCAACAGTGGCTCGGCATCGTCCAATGACATTCCAACTTCCAACGTTATTGCATTGTTGTTGAGAAAAATTGCAAGAAGGTTGTGGATCCTTTAATATCAATACCTTATATAAATAAATTTAAACTAAGAATATGACCTAAAACATAAAATCGAACATAATAGAGATGGGTCACACCCACAAATAAGAGAACCTTTAAATACATTTTCTAATCTACTATTGTCAAGAGCAGATATCAACGTCAAAAAGATACTACCACCACTATCCAAATCACTAATCAGTGACAGTTACAAAACATGTTCCTACAAGTTACATGGTACCAACATGTAACTGTTTCTTTTATTAAAAAAATGGTAGCGGATGGGTGGTAAGGGATGATCTGTATTTAGTCAATGGTGTTGCGCCGCTGAAAAAATTTCACTTCCATAGCAACACGAAACTTTGAAGATGCAAATTTTATTTATTTATTGATGTCGTTTTATTAACATACCCGTAAAACAATTTTGAAAAAAGTGCTTGCAATGTGCATTAATTGTGCATGTTACAAAATCTCCTTGCACAAAATTGTGTATAACACATGTCATGCACATAATTTGCACCATACCGTGCACATGTCGTAAAACGTCTGAGCACATACGTGCACACAACGTTAGTCGTATGTTTCACGAATAATAAAAAACGAAGCAAAACGAAATTTATTTGTATGATATGAATAATAAACAAAGAATAAAAAAATGGAGACTGAGAAAGTGGTTAAAAACATTTTCAAAAATGGTTGGTTTCATTTAACTTTTTGTGAAATAAGATGACCTTCGTAAAATTTAATTGACAAACTTCATCTTATTTCTGTGTAAAATTATGTGCGAATGAAATTTTTTTTGTTGATTACCTATCAAAACATATACTTATATAAGTGATTGTAACATTTATAAAATATAAATATAAACATTTTAATATAAACATTTCATTCACTACATTCTACTAACAGAAGTGTTAGACCTCCTTCACAACAGTTTAATAAAAGTAGTGCCGTGAAGATATTTTATTTGCACTATACAGATTTATAACTGGCAACAATTTTTAATAAAACAAACAAAACAAATAAAATACAAATTTCAACTTTTTAATTCATTAATAATAACTGTTTCTGTATTTTTTTATACCTATGAGCTTGTTTGTTTTAGAAAACGGACTCGATGGAAGCGAAACCGGTGCTTTACCATACCAGTTATTGTAAGAAAATTATCTCGATGGTGGCTGAAAAAAAATGTAAAGGATGAATACGAAAATGGTGAAAATAATCCTTCAAAAACTCGTTGCATAAAATAAACGAGAAGTTGTATAAATCTAACATATTAAGCTAAATTTGCAAATTTGTAAACGGAATGATCAGGTTTTGATGATTTGTAAATTGTTTTTATTTTGTATATACGGGTGTGACAACCTCACGTACTCCAATCCCTGCTTGGCAATAGCAGTGAGATATCACTAGCCAAGGTGATATCATAGGGGTGCTTGTGAATGAACTCTATAGTCAACGGTAGCACTCTCAATCTTGCTATGTAATTTTCCTTGTTGTGTAGCGGTTGATATTAAACTGAATTTTTATTTATAATTCATTACATTATATATATATAGTACTGTACAGTACTATGAGAGTTACATTTTTTATTTAATATTTAATCTTGTATGTAATCTAGTTTAGTATGTTCTACATACATACTACATCCTCCCCTTACTTTTCTATAATTTTAGTTCATTATTTAATTAATAAATTTAATATTTTAATCTATCAGGTGGACGACTAATTTTCTCCACTTCTGGTTGTATAATTATTATTATTACATATTGTTTCGATGTTTTCGTTACTTGGTGTTTCGTTAAATAGTGCATCATTATCTTCCTGCGCTCTAAAATTTGTTTGATTGTATGACCTTCTCATATGCGTACTATTTCTTCGCAATCTTTTATTATATTCATCTCTCACCCAATAAGACCTAGGCGCTGAATGTTGTTGTTCCACAATTCCTGAAACCCATTAAGTATTGTTCCTAAAAATTACATTATCATTCTTCTTAAAATTAGGTCGAAAACGTGCATTTTTAATATAATACTCAATCATTTTTTTTCGTTTATTTACTAATTGGAATTTATAATTAAATTTATTTTCCGGTTTTAACAATTTGTCTTTAATAGGTAATTTCGTACGCAATCGCCTACCCATTAACATTTGTGAAGGAGTTACTTTTAAACCTAGTATTTCAGTATTTCGATATTCTAATAAAGATATGTATAGGTCTTGATTCGAATCTATGCTTTTTCTTAGCATATTTTTAGCGATTTGTACTGCCTTTTCAGCTTGACAATTTGATTTGGGATAATTTGGACTACTTTGTTATAATTTGGAAATTCCACTCTCTACTGAAGTTACTACATTCGTACGAATTAAATGTAACGTTATCAGCTATTACTATTTTTGGAATTCCATATTTTGAAAAAACAGTATTGAAACATTGTATAACATCAGCTGAAGTTTTGGATTTTGTTTGGATAAGCTCTATCCATTTTGAATAGTAATCTACCATTACTAAGTATGAATGAGAACCGAAATCCAAAAAATCACAGCCGATCTTTTGAAAAGATAAATTTGGTACATCATGAGCAATCATTGGCTCTTTCACATTTTTGGCACTATATTTTTCACATACTTTACAACGACTTATCATTTCCTCTATATCAATATCCATTCTATATCAATATCCTGGCCAGTAAAACAAGGTTCTAGCTCTACTTCTCGTTTTACATATACCAAAATGACATTCATGTAAAAGATTTAACATTTTCTTGCGCAATGTATTTGGAACTATAACTCTGTCATTTAAAAATAAAATTTCTTTATCTACATATACAATATCTTTAAATTTCCAATAAAATTTCAAATTTTCACACCGAAAGAAAAAATGTTGCTTGATTCAAACATGTTGCATTGTTAATCGAAAATTAAGTGAAAATTGGGGAACTAAATACGTTAGTAATTGTATCAACCAACGCTCCATATTTAAATTAACAATTTAACCGTTGTTGATATATTTTTTTATAAGTATCACAAACATATTTGATTTAACCATGTTTGTAGTTGAGTCAATTATGATTTAATTTTCAATTGACTACAAACGTGGTAAATTAAAAATTAGACTAAAAATAGTGATATTGAATACGTTTGTGATAGAATCAAGCAATACGCCGTATTAAATCTTTTGGTTTGGTACATCTTTGTTTTGTTTTTGCTGCTATCGATGTTTGTATGGGTTCGTTTTTTTCGTAAATATAATATTTGAAATTTTTTATATTAGAAGTATGTGTTTCGCATCAATCCCGACAAACATTTTTATGCATAAAGCTAGCGTTCGTATATTTACGTTCTAAATAGGAAATGTATGAGTGTGATTTTGTTTGTAAAGGATGCGTCCATTTTTTCGCCATTTTTTTAATGATACGATTTAAAAGACCAAAATTCAGAAATCAAAAAATTTAAATATTTGAATTATGTGTAGAAAATTATACTAATTTTCCATAATTTTCTCATTATTATGAAAAATTAAATTAAAATATCGATAAATGGACATGAAACAAGACAAATAAAAAATATTAAAAATATATAATAATTTTTTTAAATCACCAAAATTAATTATAGAAAGGGCCTGTTTCACTAACGATATTTTTGTTATAACATTAACTGAAAAATTTCTTTCGCACATAATTTTATATGCAAATAATATGAAAATTATTTAAATCAATTAAACACATCTAAATTATTTCCTAAAGTAAAATGTTAAATAAAACCAGCCATGTTAAAATATATAAAAACTTTTTATTTTTCTATTCTTTTGTTTATTATTTTTCTTTATTTTGTTTATTAGTTTCTTTTCTCCTAGTTTTTTATTTTAACAAACACAATAATTTTCAAACAAAAACATGAACAAACTGAACTGAAAAATATGAACAAGAAAAATTGATCACGCCGTGGTTGATTTAAATAATGAAAATTTTTACGTTTTTTAAAATAAATTGACAATGCTACATTGGTTAAAATAATTACGTTCGTATTAGACGCAAAATCAAACAAGCTTTGTAGTTGATTCTACCAACGTTTTTTTTTCGGTGCAGGTACCTTATTTTTTGTGTCTGGCCATCCATTTGTGTATAATTCCTTTAATTCTTGTAAAACCTCATCCTTATTTAAATTTTCTTTAAACTTTGATTCTTTTTCAGTTGACATATTTATAGTATGTACCTGTTCATTAAAATATTCTATTTTTTCCGATGGTTTCATTTTCAGAGTACAACGCGATAAAATATCAGCTATATGTAAAAATTTTCTTGGGCTATAAAAAACTTCATAATTATATTTTAATAATTTCAACTTCATTCGTTGAAGCCTAGACGAATAAATTTTGCTTAAATCTTCTTTGACTATTGATACTAATGGCTGATGGTCACTTTGCTCTTTGAAAGTTCTTCCATATAAATAATGATGAAATTTTGTGCATCCAAAAACTATCGCTAACATTTCTTTCTAACTCGCATTAACTCCTTTTTGTTGTTCGGACTTGATATATTTTTAATAGCTTCAACCCTTTTCTCATCCGGTAAAATACCTTGTTTAGAAAAAATATGTCCTAAGTATTTGACAGTGTTTAATTTGTACTGAAGTTTCCTCTCATTAAATTTTACATTATTTCTCCTAGCTCTTTCTATTACCCTTTTAAAATTTTCATCGTGCTCTGCACCAGCTATTAAAATATCGTCCATGTAAATCATTACACCTGGCAAATCTCCAAAAATCCTTTCATAAATTTTTTGAAATTGCTCTGGTGCAATATTTAAACCAAATGGCATTCTCTTAAATTTATAACATCCAAATGGTGTACTAAAAGTGCATAAATTGCTTGAACAGTTGGACAATTTTATCTGCCAAAACCCATCCTTTAAGTTCAACACTGAAAAAACTTTCATATCCACTAACTTCAAACTAATTTCATCTAATGTGGGTAATGGAAAAAAATCTTTTTTATTAACTTTATTTAATTCTTTGGGATCAAGGCACAGCCGAAGTTTTTTGTCTGGTTTCTCTACAATTACCAGATTACTAACCCATTCTGTCGGATTCTCCATTTTTTGAATGACTTTTATATTTTGAAGTTCTTGCAATGTTTCTCTGAGTTTTAGTTTAAGCGCTAGGGTACCCTATGCGGTGGATTCGATATTGGGACAGCATTATCAACTAAATGTATTTCAAAATTATCTTCAATTGTTCCTAAACCTTCAAATAAATCTTTATTTCTTTTTATGAATATTTCTTTTCTATTGTCATTGTTTTTTTTGTGTTTCATAGATTGAATTTATGCGAGATATAAGATTGAATTCGGTGCACGTATTCAGAACTAATATTGGCTTAGTATTACAATCTATTATAATAAAATTTTGATAAATTTCTTTGTTTTCATATTTACATAATAATTGTACAACACCAATTGGTTTTATTTTAAAACCACCGTAACCTTCTAAAAGTATCGGTGTTTGTAAAATTTTGATTTTTTTTTTTAATAAAATGTGTTGTGTAGTAGGAATTACAATATGTGTCACAATAACACATAACAACCTTTTAAGAACAAGGTCCCACAACAACATACGTTCAAAGGTGTTGATGGACGTAAATCTTTCTTTTTGTTTTTTTTATATTTTTGTTAAAGAATGGATAACTAAACAAAAAATTCTATCACTGATAAAATATGACTTAGGCCAATATTTTATGATAGAATAGAGAAAATAAAAGTTAATTAAAAAGTAAATAGCAAATTTTTACAAAAATCTGCTGAAACAAAACAAAAATGTAGTTGCCAATAATCCAGCCGGTTGCATATACCTAGATCCTGTGACGCACCGTATTTCTTGAAGATCCAAGCCCACACATAGTTATATGGAGACTCGTTTCTTTTGACTCGGAAACAATAGCGTTCCGTCATCAAGGATTATTTCACAGCTAAGATTGAGGGTGCTACCGTTGACTGAATACAGTTCCACCACCACCACCCCTAAGATGTCACCTTGGCTAGTGATATCTCACTGCTATTGCCAGTGGTATGTGATATCTCACGTTAACTCGTATGTCAATAGCAGGGACTGGAGTACGCGGGGTTGTCACACCCGTAGATCAAAAATAAAAAAAATTTTCAAAACAATAAAAACTGATCCCTCCATGCGGGTAATGTTATTGGGTAATTAATTTGTTTAAAAAATATAAAGGTAATATATTAACCTCAGATCCAGTATCTAATTTAAATTTATTCAACTTATCTTCTATATAAATTTCTATATAAATTAATTCAGACCAAATCTTCCCGTTATTCAATTCAATATCACAAAAATTTTCTATACTATTTTCATACACATTATCATAACTGGAATCGCAAAATTTAATTTTTGTAGCACATGCGTAAAAAATATTCAATTTTGTACTAAAATAGAATAAAAGAAAAAACTACTTTTCCGCACATATGACCACAGAATATTTTGTAAGCCTGGACCGTAACGCCGCATGTGAGATTTGTAGTTAAATTTATCCATATATCTATCTATATATAATATTTTTATAGTACTAAAATATCAAAATAATAATTTAAATAACTTACCATATAGTAAAAACAACTTAAACACATTGCATCATTTGAATTGCAAGAAAAAACAATTTATTTAGGTTTTCAAAGTTTACAATTTTGACAGCTCTTACTGGATTCCTATGTGTTGTTTTAGTTGGATTCTTATGTTTATATTTTCGAGCTAGTATAATTTACAACTATTACAACGAAGATGGCGCACTTTAATTATTTAAAAAGCTTAAATTTGTTTATAACTTTGTTAAATAAATGATTAAATGAAAAATTAAATAAATATTTATAAATTTTACGCACTTGTTACAAAAAATAGTGTGTATTACTAGTGCGAATGCGTTTTCCAAACGTGGGTTATTTGCCGCACTCCCTGCGGTCGTGCGGCAAACTAACTCTTGTTTGGAAAACGCATTCGCACTAGTAATACAATCTATTATTCTCTAATATTCTTAACATTACATGCAATGGCAAAATGATTTTTTAATGAACATTTTTTACAAAATTTTCCATATGCTGGACAAGTATTTTTACCGTGATTTGTTTTACACGATAACGATAACAAAAAAAATCGTATTACGTTGAAAATTAAAACTTGATTTTGTCATTGTATTATTATTATTAAATTTAATATTTTTACTATTTTTAAAATTTTGATTTGAACCTACAGTATTAAAACTTTTTTGACTTGAATTTGTTTTTTTGCTTACTTGAAATATTTTAGATGATGAAGCACCTGCATGATATTCTCCTCTTGATTGTATAATTTTAGCTTCATCATCACATAACTTTGTAGCTCTGCGGGTTTTCTCTGCTTTCGCCAAGGTCAGATCATCCGTTTTCAATAATCTCTTCTTCAGATTGTTGTCACTTATACCCAGTTCTATTCTGTCCCTTAACATTTCTTTTTCTTCTTTAAATTCACATGACTTAACTAATTTTTTTATGTCATGTAGAGAATGATCAAATGGTTCTAATTGTTTCTGGTTTCGATTATAAAACACAAATCGCTCATAAACTATGTTTTTTCGTGGTTCACAATAACTTTCAAACTTTTTTTAATTTCGTCTATGTTCACCGTTTCTTCATCCGTTAGCTCAAAAGTATTATAAATTTCAACTGCTGCTTCTCCGATTATGCTCAAAAAAATTGCCACCTTCACATCAGGCTTTTTTTGATCACCTCCTATGGCTTTCATATAAATTTCAAAGGCTTATTTAAATTTTCTCCAATTTTCTGTCAGATTCCCCTCTAATTTAAGTTCGTTTGGTATTTTAAAATCCATTTTTTCGCAATAATACCAACACCGTTATTATTTAAATTTCACTCAAATAATCCACTAATAATTGTTTTCTTACATTTTTATTTTAAATTTTTTAATTTACTTTTATTTTAACTTTTAATTTTTTTTTATTTCAGTATCACTTCACCAAATATTTTTAATTTATTTGAAAAACAATTTAATTTTAGCCAACTGCGCCATGTTGTGTAGTGGTCAGCGCCGGCGCTAGCGATTTTGGCGCCTGGTGCAGTTTTCAAAAATGCCGCCCTAAAAAAATCTATTTGTCGTAAATAATTCGTTTCCACATCACCCAAAAGGTAGGATATGCAGTGCATTTTTTTTAACGAGGTATCCCACGTAGGTATAGTCCTCAAAAATAAACATTAAAAAAATAAATAAAAGATTAAATATTGTTATCGTTCTAATCCAGCGTACGAATTTCAATAACAAAAAATTAATATTAAAAATATATTTAAAAAATAAATAAAGATTTAATATTGCTATCGTACTTACTAATATAGCGTACAAATTTCAATAACAAAAAATTAAGAAAAATTGGATAAATAGCACTAAAATTCAAGTGTGTATTTTTAAATTGTAAAATATATTAGTTAATTAAATTTTATTTTACGCGCTTTGATTCTTGCAAAGTCGTCTATCAAATCACTATAATCCAAGTTGCTCAGAAATTTACTTTCTATAGATATTCTAGCTAAATCTACCAGTCTTTCTTGTCCTATTGTACTACGTAAATAATTTTTAATAATTTTTAATTTAGAAAAGCTACGTTCACCGGAAGCTACTGTGACTGGTATTGTCAATAAAATTCTAAGAGCTACAACTAGATTCGGTAATATCTGGTCGAATTTCTTTTCAAATATAAAATCTAATGATTCTATAGGGTATAGGGCTTAAAGTTCCTGAAATTATACTTTGGAATGTTTTAATTTTGTCCCATATATCTAAACCTACTATATCAGACTTTGAATTGAAAGTTAAATGCTTTTCTAGGGAAAGACAATTATTTAAATGTTCAGAAGCATTTAATGAAGCCACAGAAATATTATGCAAAAATTTGAAAATATTATTGTGTTCCGAAATTTGATCAAACCGTTCGCTAACAGATTGAATCGCCTGATCAAGGATTTGAAAACAAAATTTAACTTCAAATTTTTGTTCAGGATTTGATATAATTTCGTCTCTACCTTCGTACGAGGGTTTCGACTAGGGCGCCTTGGAGCATCCGGGAAATTTGGTGGAACATCTAGAAAGAAAATAGCTTGCAAGCTAAAGAAATAACTTCTTTAGCTTGCAAGATAAACCCCAGAAATTTTTCCTCATTTCGTAAGTTCGTCAAAAACTCTTTTGTGCCCTCTAACAAGTGTACTGCCGTCGTTAAACAAATAGCAGGACTTTGTAAATATTTGCTAAATATATTCATTTTATCAAGAATATTATATCAAATAATTATTGAACAATTAAATTCAATATGAATAATTTTGAGAGATAAACTATTCGTGTTATTTCTTGTTATTCCGTCCTTATCCTTGTCACTTCTTATTTGAACTAAAGCGTCATAAATATTACCTAAACTACACATTAAGGGTTTTAAAGCTTCTATGCGGTTTTTTCATCTTGTCGTACAGAGTGGTTTGAGAGTTAATGTTTTCACATTCTGTTTCAAAATGTCCCATCTTGAAACAGAACTAGAAAAAAAAACATATAAGCATTGGACAGTATCAAAAAAATTTACAGCTTGAAGTGAACATTGAACTGAATTTAGAAGGACTAGGTTAGCTGAATGTGATGCACATGGCACAAAAAATGCTCGGGGTTCTATTTGTTTAATTTGAGCTTGCATTCCAATGTTTTTTCCCTTCATATTTGAGCCATAATCATAGCCTTGCCTTCTGCAATCACTAATTGAAAATTTTAGAGAAGTGAGATGGTCTAAAACTAAATTCGTTAAGCCCTTACCCGTCGTATCTGTAGCTTTTAAAAACCCATAAAAAGCTCCTTAATTTCATGTTTGTTTTGATTTCTATGAACAACTCTAACAATAAGTGATAATTGTTCAATGCGGCTCTGATCTGGAGTACAATCAACAACTATCGAAAAATATTTTGCACCTTTTATCATATCATCGATTTTATTTTGAATAACTTTAGACACGATTGAAATTAGTTCATTCTGAATGCTTTTATACAAATATTTGTTTTGCGTCTCAATACTAGTTATCCGTCGTAGGTGTTCTGAAAGAACATTGTCAAATTCAGCAATTGCTTCTACTAATTTCAGAAAATTACCATTATTTTTGTCGTATAACCTGTCTGACCCACCCCTGAATGCCAAAGATTGCATTGAAAGAAATTTTCCAAAAAAAATTTAAGAATTTTTACACAGTGAAAAAAATATTTTTGGTAATAAATTTCGGTAATTAAAATATTTATTTTATTATTTTAAATTTATTTTTATTAATTGGGTTTTGGCGCCCTCCAATTTTAGCGCCCCGTCAAACTGCTCCTACTGCTCCAAGGAAGCGCCGGCCCTGGTAGTGGTTGATATTAAACTGAATCTTTATTTATAATTCATTACATTATATATATATAGTATTGTACAGTACTGTGAGAGTTACATTTTTCATTTAATATTTAATCTTGTATGTAATCTAGTTTAGTATGTTCTACATACATACTACAGCACGCTATTGCTTGCTCATAGAAATGAACTCTGTATACGGGTTTCAATGTTTAAGCAACATCGTGCATCACACGATCAAGAAATATACCAAGAACTAGGATTATTGCCAACCCAAATGATATAGTTTTGTTCCAGCAAATTTAAAAAACAATTGCCTCTTTAACTCTTAATTTTTTTTTAATTCCTCTAACCCTGGAAGTGCAATTACAAAGAATATTGCAGAATGCAGACAGATCTAGAACATATATCATAGTTTCATGAAAATTCATTCTTACGAGACGGACGTATAATGTTTATAGTATGAGAAACATTGCAGAATTTTTTTTCTAAAATAATTGTAACTCACTTGGTTTTGACATAAATTTTACCAAAATAATCGTCGTTAAAATTTAGTCAATATGTAACGTCCGCTATGTTCGCCTAAACAACAATAAAACCAATTCATCTTCTGTTTCTAATTCAATAAAAATGTATTTCAATAGTTTCAGTTCACTTTTACATTGATAATAATTTTAAAATTTGCTAATACTTAACGGCTAGTTAAATTTCGAATATACTATAAAAAACAAACGAACGTACTCAATTTTATTTCCAATTCTAACGAACAGATGTCGTTACTAATTTTTGCTGAATCTTTGGTATTACACGATTTTGATTTTCATTAGAAGATGTCAAATCAAAAATCACATTTGGTGGTTTTGAATGAGTTTTCGATGTTAAAAGTTTGATTTAAATAAAAATTCATTCCGATCTTGTCATTAAAAAAGGACACATGTTTTTTTTTCTGACTAGATTGATTCAAGTCTTGTCATGAAAATAGTAAAAAGTTGTTTAGATTAGATGTTTTTTTTTTACGAAAAATATTGTTTTATTGTATTACTATTGTTTTGTTTGAATTAATATATGGAAAATCATAAAACAATTCAAGTTTTGTTTTACCTGTGGATGAAGAGTGAGGATGTCAAGGTTGTGTTACTTTATTGATAAAATATTTTATCGATAATTTCAATAGCTGTTTGTTCAATTATAATATATGAGTTTGGTTTTATGTTTGGTGTAGTTTCAACGTTAAAAAAATCAGAAACGATACCACATATTTATTCAATTTTCAAAATTTGTCAAAGTTTACCCTACCATATAAGATAAGGGATTGCTAACCAAAAAAAATTAACACAAACAATATACAAAAATGGTTGATTATCACAAAATACTTGATGTTACTATAACCGCATCAGACGCAGAAATTAAAAAAGCATACAGGAAATTAGCTTTAAAATGGCATCCAGATAAAAATCCTGAAAACTCTGAAGCAGCTTCAACAAAAAATACTAAAATAAGGTTTTTATACAATTATATGTCAATATTTTTATATATATATTATATTCCATTCTTTTTTATTGAATTTTTTTTTATTTTTTTTGAATTGAATTCAAATTTTGATTTCCTTCTGGAAATGTTAGGCTAGAACCTTCAGTGTATATAAGAGGTTCCCAAGACCGGGTTTATGTGGGGGCAACACGGCCATCCCGTTTATTTGTATAGAATTTTCTTTAATATATTTTGTAACAAAGGTCCAAAATAACAACTGGCGTTCCGAAACAAAGACCTGGGGCTTTGTAGGGATATTTTTTTATATAGGGCGTTGTCAACCGGTTTGGGTGTTGCCAACCGGTATATTTTTTTTTATTTTTTTTTGGAAAAATAAAACCAGTTTAGGTTTTTTTGATAAACCAGTGGGTTTTTTGGTGTAATCAAATTAATTTTTTTTTTATTTAAAAAATTACCTTTAAAATTAATTTTTCCTTAAAAATAATATATTTTTTCCTTAAAAATAATATATAATATATAAAAATAATATATTAACGTAAAATAATATATTTTTGTTAGAATACTATCTAAATTTTAAATCTTTAATAGGAAACGGTAAATAATTTAAACCACAGTTTTTTTATTATTGGTTTTAGGAAAAATATTTGTAAGTAGATATAGATATTTGTTTTTGAGTTTTTCAAAATGTACAACTCAATCAGGAGGCCCCTGCCCCCCCCTGTATAATTAGTTAAGACTAATTTTTTTTTAAGTTGGAAAAAAAAAACCGTTTTGGGACAGCAATTTTTTTTTGGAGATTGTTTTTTTGTGCTGTCATTTGAATTTTAATAATACTAATTGTTTTCTAATTTGGAAAAAAACCGTTTTGGGGAAGCAGTTTTTTTGAAATTTTTTTATGCTACCATGTATATATTGTACATATTTTTTGAATAACCATGTACATATGTTTGTAAATATTTTTTTTTGTTCTTGTTGTATTAGGTTTAAGTAAATATAACAAAACTTTCTCAGCGGTAGGCCTAACAAGCCATCCATGGGGCTTCTCCCCTTAACGATGATGACGTTCTTAGATCGCCTATGGCCATCGGGGTTATGCGATCGAAGAACATTGGTTTCTTCTCTTCATTCAGCGAGGGAGTTCTCAGGGACGAGGAGTGGTGTTGCTGTGTTTGTACTTAGGTGCAAACCAGTAGTACCATTCTTTGCTCAGAGGCTTCTTCGGTGTAATGAAGAGAAGAACCAATTGTACTTTGCTTTCAGGATCAGAGGCTTCACCTCAGACAAATTCAAAAAACTTTTCCATTTTTTCATTTAGTTTTCAATAGATCAGTTTTTCATAGAGTTTAGGTTTTGAAGTCTGGTGCTCGGGAGCGTTCTTCAACTTTCGCATTAGGTTTAGGTGTAATTTATTTTTAGGTTAAACAAGCACAACTGGGTCAGTAGAAATGGACCTAGTGTCTAATCGTGACAGTTGTGATTGTTTTATTAGGTTGGGAAGAAACTGTTCTGTAGAATCTGGTCGTTAGGGGCTTTTCTAGTCGGTTCTCACATGCATTGTTGGAGTGGGCTCGCGAACGCGATATTTCAAATTTAAACAAAATGGGAATTGTACCATACTTACTTTTTAAATTGTCTCCAGACGAATCTTGATTTTGGGAATCTCTTATATTATTAAATAAAAAATAAAATAAATAAAACAATTTTTTTGAAAATTAAATAAATAAAATTTTTATTAAATAAAATAATTTTCTTTAGAATTAAATAATTTTAGGTAACTAAATAAATAAATTTTTTTTAAATACACACTACGTCAAGATATAAATAAATATTCTTTGTTTTTAAAAAAAAATAAATAAATCAAAGTTAAGACGGTGCATCCGATAAATAAACATTCTTTTCAATATTTTTTATTTTTCAATTTTTTTTTAAAAAAAATAAATAAATATTTTTAGGGGTGCTATCGTCAATAAATAATTTTAGGTATATAATTAGTTCTGAAATTTCAGTATATCTGAAATTAAATAAATAAATTATATTTTTATATATAATATTTTAGGAATTTTTGTGAAAGGTAAAGCAAAGATTATTTACGACGGTGGTCGTTTTGTTCTTTTACGGAATTTGGTTTTTACAATTTTTTGCGTTTTCGAATTGAGCGTTCGTTGTTTTTTTCCGTTTTTGCATTTTTCATCATTTTTACATTTACAGCGTACTAACTACTTTTTTTTTGTTGTTGGGAATTGGTTTACATTGTTGTCGTTTGCGAGTTGATAATTTTTCGGGTTTTACCATCAAAATGTCAAACCAACTAGACGTTGACCATCCGTTCTATGGTTTGGAACCCACCGAGCTGCAGGTCGAATGTTTGGTTCGGGGTGTGGACTTCAGGGGGGGTCAATTGGGCAGAGGAACTGCGAAACCATGGAGATCATGGGTCAGTTCCAATAACAGTGTCTCATGCGAGAGATTTGATCGAGGAATCTCAAATGGTGGTGCAGGCAGCACAACTTATTTTAAACCAGGTACGACGACTTCGGCCACCAATTAATCAGACCTTCTTAGATGGTTTGGCGAATCGAGTGTTACATTACACGGGTAGGATGAATAGGTTGGGTCCTCGCAATGACTTGCAAGAAGCCCGTACCTACGCTATCTCGCAATTGTCACGTGCCTGGGATATAATAGGATCACTGTCAACACGTCCAGTTATGCAGAATAAACCAGGAGTGTCATCTGCTCCATCTGCTTCACCTGCTTTTCAACCAGGTGAGAGATCCACACCGATCCCAGTACGGCCAATATCGGAAACAATACATAGTCTGAATCGTCCAAACCAGCAACAACAGAGACGGTCAGATCAAGCACCACCGGCTTATTTCCAGCAATCGGGTCTGAGAGCAGAGGACTTTGCAATACCACAATTGGGTCCATCACTCCAATCTGAACACACACATAACAATCCAGCATTGGTACAACCACTACCAATATATCCACCAGCTCCACTTACAGCACCACCACCATACAACCAACCTCCTCAGGTATGGCGTGACGCGGCTCCAGCGTTAGCACCAGTGGAGTACCGAGGAGTTTGTGGGAACAATTTGAGTCGTTATGACTCAAATTGGGTTCCAACCTTCACAGGAGATGGTCACTCTCCTGATGTTCATGAGTTTGTTCACAGAGTTGAGGCGGCTGCCAGGAGGGACCGTGTGAATTGGGACGACCTTAGGTCTATCATTCCACGGTATCTCAAGGGGGCTGTCGACAGATACTATTTGAATTTAACTCATGAATATGAGGTGGTGACCTATCCAGTGCTAAGGGAGGGACTCCTACAAACCTTCGGTACGCTCACTGATGATAAGGCGATCTTGCGCGTTCTTCTGAACCGCAAACAAAAGTCAAAGGAGAGCGTGTACGAGTATCTGGTGGAGATTGGTTCGTTAAACCGTCCCTTAGCACGTCCATTTGCTGACCGTGAAATGCTAGAGATTGCTCGGGAGGGACTGAGTGTGGAGCTCAAAAACGCTACTCTGGCTGCAACAATACATTCTATTGATGAACTTCGGACTTTATGTCAGAAGTTTGAACGTTTGTGGTCCACACCAGTTCCGACCAGAACATCAAATTTAAGAATTAGCGAGTTACAACAGATGGATGATTATGAGGTGGATGCTGAACCAGAACAACATGGATATATTGAAACGGTGGATTCAACACAGAGACGGATATTGCAGCGACCTGGCATAACATCTGACAACAGTCAACCTGGTCCATCAATATCCAGACAACCAATAGTGTGTTTCAGATGTGGAGTAAACGGTCATCGAGCTCCTGATTGCTCTAAGAATCGGATAAAATTGCACTGCTGGAAATGTAACAAACCGGACGTTATTTACGCAAATTGTTCATATTGTCACCCGTCGGTAAACTACCGTCCGAGAGTACATGCTTCGGGGATGGTACCCTCGGTTCAACATCCAGTGAGCCCGAAGAAATCGACGAGAGATGTAGGAACGCAGAACGATCCACCACCAAGGAAAACAGAATAAAATCACCTAGTACATTTAATTTCCCATCATTACATCACACATAAATTAGACGTCTTGAACGCAACATTAGATATTGGAGGATGAGGAAATTATTTCGCAAAGCTTGTGTTTCATCTATCCTTTCAGAAACAAAGGATCCTCGGCCGCGATTGACAATTAGGATTTTGGACAAACATATTTCAGGATTATTGGATAGTGGAGCGTCAATCACAATACTTGGAAGAAATTCCTTGGATTTATTGGAATCATCAGGTACAACTTACCGTAAGTACACTTCGTGTATTCGTACGGCAGATGGTACTGCAAATAAAATTTTGGGTTACATAGAAATTCCAATAACCGTGAATGGCTCCACTAAACCAATGCGGTTTCATATTGTCCCTGGTTTACGAGAAGAGCTCTACCTGGGCATAGATTTCTGGGAGAAATTCGGTATTGTTCCTTCTTTTGTTAGTGAACTGACTCGTACAGAGCCAATAACTTTAAATGCACACAACCTCACCACTGATCAGCAACATGAACTGGATATGATCAAGGATTCTTTCCCGTCATTTGAAGTGTCTGGGCTCGGAAAGACTTCTTTGGTTGAACATGTCATCGATGTTGGTGATAGTGCACCTGTTAAACAGAGGCACTATCCCACATCGCCGGCTGTTCAACTAAAGGTTTATGCCGAACTTGACCGAATGCTTCAAATGGGCGTGATCGAAGAGAGTAACAGTTCTTGGTGCTCGCCAGTGGTTTTGGTACAAAAAGAATCTGATAAAAACAGATTATGTATTGATAGCCGTCGTGTCAATTCACTAACTAAAAAGGACGCTTACCCACTTCCCTTGATTGATGGCTTACTAGGTCGTCTAAATAGCACAAAGTACATTTCAAGTATTGATCTCAAAGATGCTTTCTGGCAGAAGCATCTAGAGACAAGACAGCCTTCACAGTGCCTGGTCGTCCATTGTATCAATTCCGGGTTATGCCCTTTGGATTGTGCAATGCTCCCCAGACAATGTGTCGGCTAATGCACAAAGTGATACCACATCAATATCACGAAAATGTCTTTGTTTATTTAGATGATCTATTGGTAGTCTCTTCCACGTTCCAGGAACATATGGAATTGCTGTCCAAAGTCTCTTCATTGTTAAGAGCGGCTGGGTTAACAATAAACCTCAAGAAAAGTAAATTTGTTCTGAGAGAGGTGAAATACTTGAGATTTTTGGTTGGTGAAGATGGTCTTCGAACAGACCCTGACAAAGTAAGAGCTGTTGCTGAGTATCCAGCTCCGTCAACAGTGAAACAAATACGTAGACTATTAGGAATGGCCGGTTGGTACCAACGTTTCATACCAAATTATGCAAGCGTGGTATCACCGATTACGGATTTATTAAAGAAAAGTTCGGGGAAATTGAAATGGACATTGGAAGCGCAAGCTGCTTTCGAAAATTTAAAAAGATTGCTGACTACAGCACCGGTTTTAGTAAACCCTGACTATAATAAAGAGTTCTTTATTAGATGCGATGCAAGTCTGACAGGGGTAGGTAGTGTGTTGTATCAGGTTGATACTGACGGACAAGAGTGTCCGATAGCCTTCATGTCGAAGAAGCTAAACAAAGCTCAAAGAAACTATTCGGTTTCTGAGCTTGAATGTCTTGCGGCAATTCTGAGTGTGAAGAAATTCAGGGGCTATGTTGAAGGTCACCGATTCACAATTGTGACTGATCACTCAAGTCTGAAGTGGTTTATGTCACAGAAAGACTTGAGTGGTCGTCTGGCTAGGTGGAGCCTAAAACTCCAACATATGGATTTTACCATTGTCCACCAAAAAGGTACCCAAAATATAGTCCCTGATGCTCTATCTCGTCTTTATGACGATACACACGAGGAATTGACGGAAGCATTAACACATCACATTAACGACATTAAACTCGACAATGAAGGTTATCGGCACAACGAATATACGGATATGATAGCTAAAGTTCAATCATCACCCAAGGACTTTCCATCAGTTAAAGTCGTGGATGATAAGCTATACATACGTATTGAGCCAAGACCTGATGCAATACCTAACGATGTTCCTGTGTGGAAACTCTGGGTACCAAAACCGATGACTTCCAACATGATTCAGAAACATCACGATGATAGTACTGCTGCTCATGGAGGTGTTAAAAAGACTTTAGAATTACTTCGACGTCTTTATTATTGGCCGGGCATAGCGTCACAGGTACACAACTATGTTGTGTCCTGCGACACATGTAAACAAACAAAAGCCACGAATCAGATATTGCGTCCTCCGATGCAATATCAATTCGAAACAGCACGTCCATGGCAGAGAGTCTATATAGATTTTTTGGGACCGTACCCTCGTTCTACACTTGGGAATACGGTGTTATTGATAGTTCTGGATCATGCTACGAAGTTTGTACTACTGAAACCACTTAGAAACGCAACTTCACCGAAGGTGAATGCTTTTCTGAGGAATGATGTGTTTCTTACATATGGGGTACCAGAGTTTCTACACAGTGACAATGGCAAACAGTTCACTAGTAGGAACTTTCAAAGTCTTTTGTCAGATTTCGGCATTAAACACATTAGGACCGGTGTCTATAGTCCTCAAAGCAACGCGTCAGAGCGGGTCAATAGGTCAGTTCTAGCAGCAATTCGAGCGTTCATAAAAGGTCAACATACCAAGTGAGACTCACAAATTGGTGAAATCGCATATGCACTGCGGGCTGCAGTGCATTCTGCTACCAAGTACTCACCGTACTATCTATTATTTGGTCAACATCCAGTCTCGGATGGAAATACTTACCAATTGTTGAGATCACTGCACAAGCTTGGTGAAGATGCTGGTGAGGAAGTAGAACGCCCTGATCATTTGACTCTGCTCAGGAACCGGGTTCAGGAAAATTTAAAAGCAGCTTTCAAGAAATCGCAACATCAGTATAACCTGCGATCTAAACTACGGACTTTTCAACCACAACAGCGTGTGTTTGTACGGCAACATCATTTGAGTGACGCTACAAAAAAAATCTCGGCAAAATTGGCTCCAAAGTTCTTACCTGCAATGATTAAGACTAAGATTGGAAATGTACTCTACGAGTGCACAGATATGAGCGGTAAGAATCTTGGAGTCCATCACGCGAAAGACATCAGGGAATGATGTCTTTTCGTTAGGTAGGGTAGTTCCTCTGTCTGGGTGTTGTCTCTGGGGGTCACACCTCCCGTGTCATACTTACTGGTTGTATCGGGGTGTCCATAGTGCTGACGTATGGATGGATGGTCGGTCTCAGTACTCAGTGAAGTTCCTAGGGACTTCATGAGTGTTGGAACCGGTCATCGGTCTTGACGCCAGTGACTGTGGGTATCTCGATCCCAGATACAGATTAGTTGTGGGAAGTAGTTCGCTGGTTTCTGACGTAGAGGGGGTGACGACGTTTTTGTGATTTCAAGGGTAAATATCTTGATTTTTACCTTGAATTCATGGTGTAACGTCCGCTATGTTCGCCTAAACAACAATAAAACCAATTCATCTTCTGTTTCTAATTCAATAAAAATGTATTTCAATAGTTTCAGTTCACTTTTACATTGATAATAATTTTAAAATTTGCTAATACTTAACGGCTAGTTAAATTTCGAATATACTATAAAAAACAAACGAACGTACTCAATTTTATTTCCAATTCTAACGAACAGATGTCGTTACTAATTTTTGCTGAATCTTTGGTATTACACGATTTTGATTTTCATTAGAAGATGTCAAATCAAAAATCACATTTGGTGGTTTTGAATGAGTTTTCGATGTTAAAAGTTTGATTTAAATAAAAATTCATTCCGATCTTGTCATTAAAAAAGGACACATGTTTTTTTTTCTGACTAGATTGATTCAAGTCTTGTCATGAAAATAGTAAAAAGTTGTTTAGATTAGATGTTTTTTTTTTACGAAAAATATTGTTTTATTGTATTACTATTGTTTTGTTTGAATTAATATATGGAAAATCATAAAACAATTCAAGTTTTGTTTTACCTGTGGATGAAGAGTGAGGATGTCAAGGTTGTGTTACTTTATTGATAAAATATTTTATCGATAATTTCAATAGCTGTTTGTTCAATTATAATATATGAGTTTGGTTTTATGTTTGGTGTAGTTTCAACGTTAAAAAAATCAGAAACGATACCACATATTTATTCAATTTTCAAAATTTGTCAAAGTTTACCCTACCATATAAGATAAGGGATTGCTAACCAAAAAAAATTAACACAAACAATATACAAAAATGGTTGATTATCACAAAATACTTGATGTTACTATAACCGCATCAGACGCAGAAATTAAAAAAGCATACAGGAAATTAGCTTTAAAATGGCATCCAGATAAAAATCCTGAAAACTCTGAAGCAGCTTCAACAAAAAATACTAAAATAAGGTTTTTATACAATTATATGTCAATATTTTTATATATATATTATATTCCATTCTTTTTTATTGAATTTTTTTTTACTTTTTTTTGAATTGAATTCAAATTTTGATTTCCTTCTGGAAATGTTAGGCTAGAGCCTTCAGTGTATATAAGAGGTTCCCAAGACCGGGTTTATGTGGGGGCAACACGGCCATCCCGTTTATTTGTATAGAATTTTCTTTTTGAATAATATATTTTGTAACAAAGGTCCAAGCTATTATATAGCTACTCGTAACAAATATATCTTGTGTACTTGATCATCTAATGGTAGATCAAAAACTTCGTTTGAATTAGCGCGCTTAAGCGACAATACCATTACTTCAACGATTAATTGTTATCCATATCTTGAAATATTTGTGGAAGTTTAGGGAAGGTTTAAGCGGTGAGAAACATAAATAATAAGTAACGGAAAATACTAAAAACTACAATTTAATTTTCCAACACAAAGTGTTCCTAGCTGTGAAACATTTGATGTCTTTTGTCTCTTTTTGAAGTGAAAGTTCTTTTGCGAAGTATTTGTTTGAAATTTTTGTAGCTTTTAAAATGTAACGTTAAATAAAAATATAGTATATGTGTTTAATTAAGGATTTATATTTTTAATGTTTTTACATGTATTTGTTCGTATAGTATCTGATTTGATTTTTAAATGTTGTGATCAATCCTGTTGTTATATGGATTTATGTATGCATACATTATAACCTTATTTTAATGTTTTTACATGCATAAATTTATTTATTAATTACATAAACCAATTTTCCATTCGCTTATTATATTTACGACCGGTTTTGATTTTCAAAAATCAACGATAGGTTAAATTTGCAAATATCAATTCAGTAAATTTGTCTGTTTTATAGTTGTCGTATGAGGTCTGATATTTTTGGCCTGTTTTATTGGATTACAAAATAGTTCTGTTTCAGAAATAAAAAAAGTGTAGAAGTGTAAAAGTGTCAGTTGGTTGTCGAAAAAATAAAATAAAAAAATAAATTTTAAGACGATTATTAAAATCTTTCATCAGTTTGTCAGTGCGCGGGAACTTTATTGATTACAAGGAACACCAGTTAAAGAACACCCAAATGTCCAAATGTATTTGCCTCAGACGCTCTATGTAGCATTTACACAGTACATCCAAATAACGATAAATGTTATTATCTTCGATTGTTGTTGGTGAATGTTCGTGGTCAAACATCGTTTCAACAACTGAGAACAATTGATGGATATTTGTGTGCGGCTTTCCGTGAGGCGTGTCAACTACTACCAGGGGCGCAAACAAGGGGAGGGTTTTCGGGTCCGGACCCCCCCTTAGCGATATTTTTTCAGTATTTTTATTAGATATTGTATAGTGTATAGTGATAATAAATTATAAGTTAACGTTTCTGAATATCAGAGATACGATTCTAACTAGGGAACTACAATTTGGTAGTACATATTGATTAATTTTCTTTGAGGATTTTTGAAGGCTAATTTTAAAGTTTTGATGATGACCTGGGTTGCTCAGTAAATTTAGTAGCTTTTTTCGTAATAAATAGCTATTTCTTTGCATCTATTAGTTTTCTATATACATTTCTTTCTATTTGTATTTATTGCATTTTTACATTTACTCTAAACCCATAATATATCAGTTTTCGGAACGATCAATTGGAATAAACTTGGCCATACCTGCGTGAATTATTTTTGAAAAATTAGAAGCAGAAATGTTTGAATTAAACATATCTGTTAAACATTTCAATTAAACATATCTCCCTGCCAATCTGCAGTTCTCTAATCCCAAACAAGACTAGGATCAGATTTAATCTGTTTAGAGACTTATAAATTTAAATATGTGAAAATCAAATTATGATCTGTTCCACCTAAAAGTTCTGATACTCTAAATTGTACCAACGAAAGATCATTTATAAAAAAAAAAACAAAAACAATTCAGTACTTTGGCCAGGATTGTCAGGAACTCTGGTAAGTTGGTAAGTTGATCGATTTTGTTTGACTAGAATGTTTTCAATACATTCGTTCCCTTCCCAATAATGCAATCCTTACAAAAATATTTGTTTTCCAAGGCAGCCAAATTGGCCCTTTGAAACAAACGTAGATTATTTAACATTTGGATCCATAACAAAAACCCCTTAAATCGTTTCCAATATCTAAAGGTCAATAAAATATCGAACCAGATAATCAAAAACGAAAAAAACAGGTATTAACAGAGCGAAAGCGGAAAACTTTCTACCATGTTCATTTCTGACAAAAGTTTTACAGTGGCATTCATTCTTTAAAGTCTGGTACCAAATCTTCTATCCCTCTTGTTATTGTGGTGAATTAATCGTCACTGACGCTTTCCTTTAAGCTCCACCGTTTTGGAAGCTCCTAAAGAAATGTCGCAAATCCACTCTTTAGAAGTGAAAATGAAAGATTAGGAATGAAAATGAAGAAAATGTAAGACTTACTCCTCCTCTTACCCAAATTTTCTACAAATCCTATAAATCTGGTATTTTTTTCCTTCATGATAAAAGTTAGCCAATGTCCAGCCCGTCCCCAAAAAATGAACATTTTGCAAAATGTGATATTTCAAATTATAGTTCAATAACCTTACTCTTATTCATGAGATGGCTTTTCCTTTGAGTCAGAATTAATTAACGCTAGTGTACCCCACTGCTCATTTTTATTCTGCACTCTATTTTTATTTACATAAACGCACTGTTGAAAATCAACAGTAATCCGATAAATAGTTTTGCATATGATAGTACACTGCACTGCAAAGCTTTGGTTTATTGGGAGTCACAATTTTCAACTGTGGAACGATCATATAATGGCGATGGCGAAAAGCCAAAAAAACTCGGCCTCCTGATTAGATGTAAAAAGTATTTCACTCCGTTCACAGTGCGACAATGTTGTAGGGAAGCAAAATTTGATGTTAAATTTCGATTACCCATAATTCGTATAGCACGAACAGAGTCTAAAAATACTAAGATGGAAGCAGATGTAGCGCCCCAGACTTGACAATAATACTCCATACAGAACCGAATATAGGCCTTAAAAATGTGGAGTAATCGATACGGAGTGAGATAATTTTTACATTTAATAAGGAAGCCGAGTTTTTTGACACGTTTTGTGCCATCGCCATTTTATGCAGTGCTTGGATGGTATCGGTTCCATCATGCAATCGGATCAACGTTCCATCATGCAATATTATTTTCCCTGTTTTGCACGTCAATCGGTTTATGCAAACAGTCAAACTGTTGAAACCACTTACTTTCAAAGTGACAGAATGCAGAGGGTTTTCTTTGTGCATACATCGTACAAATGGAATGCTTTGCCGGAATCAGTTGTCTCGGGGGCGTTCAATCCACAAAAGCTTAAAAAAACATTCATCAACACCTCAGAATGCAAGTTGTTGTGAGACCTAGGTCTTAATAGGTATCTATGTGTTGTTGTGGTAAATATTGTAGTTTCTATAGCATAATGCTTTTTATTAAAAAAAATTTTTTTTGGACCCCCTCCCCCCCCTAAAACATTTTCCGTGTGCGCCCCTGACTACTACAGTTGCTCAAGAACGATTTACATTGGGATAATACGCTTAAGGATTCCGTCATATCTTCATCGTCACATCAAATTCGCACATTGTTTGCGATTATAAAATCGACATGTTTCCCCTCGAACCCGGAGATTTGTGGATGAAATATATGGATGACATGTCTGAGGATGTATTGCATCGTGTGCGTTGTGAAACTTTGAACCCTATACACTACAAATTACTGCAGAAATTTACAATGAGACATTGATCATGATAGAAGATATGTGTTTATTGATGGTAAACAAAATATTGTCGTGTTTGGACAAGACAAAACCCAATCGTCACAAGCGCGATGCATTTAACCGCGAGTTGCAAAGAGAACAACAATACGATACTGAAATATTGGCCGAAACAGTTCGATCAAATGTTCCGCAATTGAATAAACAACAAAGAATTGCATACGATACTTTGATGGAAGCTGTGAACAGAGGATCGGGTGGAATTTACTTCCTTGATGTTCCCGGGGGGGGGGACTGAAAAAACTTTCCTAATTTCATTGCTGTTAGCAAAGATCAGATCGCAAAATGTAGTAGCCCTAGCATTGGCTTCATCTGGAGAGCTGCAACATTGTTAGAAGGTGGACAAACTGCACAACCTGCAGCCTTGAAATTATCATAAGCATGCATATCAACGAAGCACCAGTTTGCAACTTCGCCAAAAACAGCACAATGGCGAAGATTGGGGTGTGTGAAATAGATAAGCTCCTCGTGCTGCACCCTGGATTACGCAAATAGTCTATTTCAACTTGGTAGCCAAACATTTCATTTCGAACTCTTGGCTGTGATACAAAAAAAAAAAAAAAAAAAACAAAAAAAAAAACAAAAAAAAAACATAAAAACAAAAAAAAAAATAAATATGAACCAAAATCAAAATCACAATAACAACGGTACTTTTCAGCACCATAATTTACTTAAAAGACGCGCAATCAAATCGATTGTAAGTTCATTTAATGTGTATCCATGTATTATTGTTTTAGGTAGATTTCATAGAAGAGTCTACCTATTTTTAAGTTTAATTTTTTAATGTGTCACAAAAAAAACCATACGCTAAATAAAATAAAATGGCGAAGATTCTACAGATATGCAAATTGATCGTTTGGGATGAATGTATAATGCCCACTAGCCCACAAGAGGTCACTGAAGGAACGGACAGAACATTAAAAGATCTTCGCCACAACCAAAACATTTTTGGTGGAACCATGATTCTGTTGTCAGGTGATTTTCATCAGACTCTTCCAAATATTCTTTAATTATTAAATTGTGGTGGCATGTAAAGACACTTCAATTAACAACTAACATGCGAGTGTTTTTGCAACAAGATCAAACTGCGATTATGTTTTCGAAGCAGTTATTAGATATTGGAAATGGTAAGGTCGCAGTTGACACATCGACCGGATTAATTACACTCCTCACGGATTTTTGTCACTTCATCGACTCAAAAGAGGAGTTTATTCAGCGAGTTTTAAGTTCCTTGGATTTGCCTGGACTACCACCTCACAATTTACAATTAACAGTAGGATCAAATGTTATTATGATGCGTAACATTAATCAACCTCGACTGCGCAATGGAACGAGACTGACTGTAAAAAGCTAATGAATAACGTCATCAAGGCCAAGAGCATGAAGGGAAAATACAAAGGACAGGATGTCTTGATCCCGCATATACCGATGATTCCAACGGATTTGTCATTCGATTTTAAGCGTCCACAATTTCCCTTCCGTCTGGCCTTTGCGATGAACATAAATAAATTGCAAGGCCAGTCGTTGAAAGTTTTCGGAATCAGCTTATTACCCTGTTCCGCGCATGGACAATTATACGACTGGTGTTTGTGAGTCGGAAAACCATCATCTTTATATATTTACGCACCGCAAAACAAGACAAAAAATATAGTACATCAGCTGCCAAATTCTGTAACTGTGAAGCGGTGAAGTGATAAGTTTTTCAATGAAAAGAAACGAGGAAATTTTTAACACTTCACCGCTCCACAGTTACAGAATTTGGCTGCAGAAAGCCTTAAATTGATTAAGTGTATAACTGTGTTGCATTGAATGAAAATAAAATTTTGTATTAAGTTTTGATCATATTTTTCAAAAATATATGTAGGTGATACGAAGTTCACCGTGTCATCTAGTAAAGTATATATTAATTCTGATTGTGTCTTCTGCTATTACATCATTTTATTAAATATCAAAATTTATAGAGATAGTTTATGCTGCAGATACCTCAGGTATCTCAGAAGCTGCTTGATCTATTTCCCCCAATTTTAGGACGTGGATATCAGGGGATTAACTATATTAAGTCAACGGTAGCACCCTCAATCTATGTTATGGAATATTCCTTGATGATGCTTTGTTACTGCTTGTTCGAAGAAATGAGCCTCCATATAATAATATGTGTGAGTTTTACAATTGAGGAAGACAGGTTGTCATATGATCAAGGAATATGCAATGCCACAAGCTGTATTATTGGTAGCCTTATTTTTGTTTTTTTCGGCAACTTATTAAAATAAATCATCTTAGTTGTTTGTAATATGTCTATATCGTATATCAAAATCCAGATTTGCGTCATTGTTTTGTAATCCATTCCTTAAAAAAAATGTATAAACAAAGATTGAAAGAGATTAAGAAAAAGATTTCTGTCTATCAACACCATTAGAACACAACAACATGCTTAGGGAACTTAGGTTTTAAAAGGGTTTTATATGTTGTTGTGACATATATTGTAATTCATACTGCAATGCACATTTTATTTACCAAATTTTATTTAAATCTATATAGGTAATACCTGATAGATTTTAAGTATAAATATATACACCTAAAAACCGTACCAACTTCTAGGGCTTACCACACCAGATTTATCTTTCGGTAAACACTAACCATTATGTGTATTGGGTAGGCTGATAAGGTTGCATCAGCTCTCGGCTAAGATGATTGGTTACGCCAAGGTGCTAGCAACCGGTAGACATAACTACTGTAATAGTGGACAATAGCTCCGAACTAAAGCTTGAGAAAACAAGACCCACGTATCACTATACCCAAACTACGTGCGACATCTGGAGGTAATTATTTACCTGCAAACGACAGAGTATAACTGATAACAAAATGTTTCACCCAAAACTTTTTAAAATGAATTTAATAACAAGAGAAACTTATTTACTGTATAAGAAACTTATCCATACTATCTATCTACTACTAGATATACTATACTATCTTTAACGTTCGGTTGTTTACTGGGATGATAGGACCGCAAAATTTGTCTACCGTTCTGAGTATTGGCTGAGTGTTGAGTATTCCTGGTTGTTTACCGGGGTGAGAGAACCGCAAAGTCTGTCTACCATGCTAAGTATATGACTTAAATATATTAATATTAACAACATATATAAATTTCAGGTTTGTCAAAGTATCATATAGATTGTGGAATTTACTTTACTAATTATCACGATAATTTTTTGAAGCAGTATGGCAATTAAGAATTCAATTTATTCATAATTTATTTTATGTTTTAAATAAGTGCTAATCTCACAGGAAGTTAACTTTCCATAACAATTCAACTTTAATTTATAAATCAGTTGAAAACATGTTATTTATTGAATAGTAGATTCTTGTATGAGCTTAGAATGAAGGCAATTCTTCACGAAGATGAAGTTTCCCGAAACGAGCGTAGCTAGTGGAGGGAATCATCCGAGTGAAGAATCGCCATCATCCTAAGCGACTACAAGATGCTATTTTATCCACGACTGTCAAAAATTTCGTTTAATTTCCAGTTTTCATGCAAAAATTTGTATCCCCATATTCAAATAAATACATCAAAGATAGCGAAAAACAAAACAAGTTTGATGTTTAATTTGTTAGGGGAATATTTAATAAACTATAGAACTGTTAAAGAATTTTAATCAAATTCACTAGTTGTGGAATGAATACAATTACAATGGAAGACATACGCATGGAAAGCATATATTCTTTAGTAGTCGTGGATAAAATATTTTTCACTTTGTTTATTGCACTATTTTCTCAATTTTAATATCACAGTGAAATTTCGGATTACGCGCACTGCGATTCAATATCAGAAAAAATTTGTTATAAGTTCTATGTAAGGTTAACAATAATTCTGCATTAATTCTTAAAACCTGCCACTAACAGTTATGGCATAGCCATAAAAACGTTATATCCGAAAAACATTCGACGGTCAAAAATACGTTCCTCCACTATTCATTATTAAAACTCACAGATATCTAAACAACCATCTTAATTAATTTACAACAAAACTATATACAACATTTTAAATTGAAACCTGAAACAAATACACTTGTTTAAGCATAACAACCTAGATTATTAGTTGATCATCAGTTTTTATTGCATCCTTTCGTCTTGTTAAAAATATAAATTTATTGTTCTTGTTTTAATTTTTTTTTATTTTGTTACTATAAAACTCAAAACTATGTAGCTTTTTAGTATTAATATAATAAAATATACAAAACTAACATAAAATAACTAAAAACACAAAAAATGGTCGTTTTTTATTATTTAATATTTTTATGGATAAATTTATATGATTATTATTGTTATTATGTTGCGACCCGTTGAAATCATAAAAAAAACCATAACAAAAATTCCAAAATTCATTATAAATTATAATAAATTTTAATGTAATTTTATGCATTTTTTTTTTATTTTATTCAAAATAGCTATATATTCTTTTTGTTGATTTGTAACGAAAACCATGGGTACAACAGGTCTGGTCTGGATAACTATACCGGGTGATATTTTTCATATCATTACCATCACCTATTTTACACAAACGAACATTTCGTTGCTCCGATCCTGTTGTAGAAACATAGTAATAGAATCTTCAACTTAATTTATGTCTAAACCAACCTCAATGACACATTACATCTTATGAATAGGAAATTCTTGTTTCTGTTACAAATTATAAGAAACACTCATCGAGAGTTTCTCACTACGTTTTCCATGATTTCATTATTAAAAAATGGAATCAATATATTTATCCGAAGTAAACAAAAAACGTTTATGAAAGAACGAAAAAAAATTAATGAAAAGGAAGGTGACAAACTTTTTGACAGGTTTTATTTTATGTTTTTAATACTTTTACTTCTAAGGTGAGAAGATGATAATGTTTCACGCGGGGGGATAATTTATATAAAATTTTATTGTTAATTTTTAATTTTATTTATTTATTTATTTATTGAATATATTTATATTTAAACTTTTATAATCAATGGTTTACTCAAATAAACTAATAAAAAATATTAATATTAAATGTTAGATTCGTGCTGTGATTTTGGTTTTGGAATTGGTGTTCTTAACTTTTTTTATTTGTGCTTCGACTTTCTGTTTATAGATATATAAACATAAGGTTTTATCATAAAGCACCTAAGATAAATAAGTTTGAATAATTTTTTTGTATATATATAAAGTTAACATATAAATAATAATTTTGTTAAATACTTTGGTTAGCTTTGTTTAATTTATATTCAACCATAAAAATCAGAAAATATTTCAAATTTATAGACCAGTAAATTTAATTGTCAATAATCTCAATAATTTTATTCCATTATTGTGTTGACAAATTCTTTAACTATTGAAAAACCAAACAAAAAAAATTAAATGACCGATATGAATTTAACATAGATGTCATATATGTTTTCACAGATTCATATCTAAAGTGTTGTTTTATAAAATCTTAATGATATGCCACGTATACATTCTTAAAAATTTTTTTTTTAAATCTCATGCACAAAAATACGTATTTGAATGTGCATGCGTTTAAAATTTTAAAATTTTTTGCTAACAACGTAATTAATTAATTTCGCACTAGTGCTTAATGAAGTAATAAACAATCCATTATTGTCTTAACAACGGTTGTCGTGAAAAGCTAACCATATTTGAACAAATAAAGCACTGCATCTGTTTCCATCCTCATCCTGGCACCTTTGGACTCAATTCAAAGGCGGGCTACGAATTGTGGATGATCGAAATTTAATATCGAATATTGATTTCCTTTACCACCGTCGCACTGTTGCTGATCTCGTTCTTTTTTATCAATATCGTCATCAGTAGTACTCGGAAGAAATCGGATCTATCCTGCCTTATCCAAATTCTTTTCCTCATTTTACTGGTCAATCACTTTGTGCAAACATTCAAACAGTTGAGATCCTTCACTGGCATAGTGACAGAATGCAGAGGGATTGCGTGCATCGTACAAATTGTCCGAATCAAAAGTCTCGATTGACTTCGATCCTCAAGGTGCTAAAAGAAGCGTCATCAACACTTCAGAACGCATGATGGCATTGAACCTCGGTCTACATGTTGCTTTGACAGATATAGTAATCTCTATTACACAACACTTTTAATTAAAAAACTATCACAGTTCGCCGTCGCTTTTGGGTAACTCATAACAGAGGCGCATTCCAAGAAAAATTGCTGTGAGTAATTGTATCTTGATTCCTATTATTTTTTAATTTTATTATGTATTTCTTATTTGATTTTGTATATCAAGTCTACACATTTTTTGGTTTATAGGTCTACTACTAATTTTTGTGTAAGATAACTTTTCGTGTTTCGAAACGTTGTCAAACATTTTAAATAAACTTTATATGAACTATATTACTGGTGTATATTTTTTCTTTACTACGTTTGTCGTCGTGTTTAATAACGTCTTAATATTCCAATTTTTTTTTAGGTAGTTGTAGACAACTACCTTGTGTGTTCCTTGTGTTTAATAATCCTCCTTTCGACACAAAACATTAGTTTATACTTTTTCAATATAATCAAATGATTTTTAAATTTAATTTTAATTCTTGGTTCTTAATAATTTTTAAACTTAACTTCAAATTTTAGATTTTCACATTTTTTTATTGAAGGTTTGTAATCATATCAGAAAGAATACAAAGGTAAAATAAATTGAAATAGAATTTACCGATTTTAAATACGGCATAATAGTTATGATATTGAAAATATGTCATAACACAGGATGCAAATTTGTCTCTTTCATTGATTAGGCTTAAAACTTGTTAGTCTTCATTGTATTTGTTGCGACAATCTTAACAATATATTTTTTTTAATAAAAAGTGTTGTGTAGTAGGAATTACAAAATGTGTCACAACAACACATAGATGCCTTTTAAGACCTAGGTCCCACAACAACATGCGTCTTGAGGTGTTGGTGGACGCTTTTTTAAAATCTTTGGATTAAAGGCACTCGAGACTATTTATTTGGGTAAATCATTCTATTTGTACGATGTACGCACGAAGAAATTCCTTTGCATTTTTTTACTATGACAGTGAGTAATCTCGACAGTTTGACTGTTTGCACAAACCAATTGATGAGTTAAATGGGAAAAAACAAATGTCTAAGGCGTTATGGACCTGATTTCATCCGAGCACTGCTGGTGATGGTATTTATAAAAAACAACTAGATCAGCAACAGTGTGACGATGTTGTAGGGAATCAAGATTTAATGTTAAATTTCGATCGCCAACAATTCGTATAGCACGCTTTTGAACAGAGTCCAAAAGAGCTGGGATGGTAACAGATGCAGCGCGTCAAACTTGACAACAATACTCCATGCAGGGACGAATATTGAACTTATAAATGTGGAGTAATTGTTGCGAAGTAAAATATTTTTTACATCTATTGAGGAGGCCGAGATTTCTTGATGCGCTTTTTGCCATGGCCATTATATGATCGTTCCAGAATAAGTCATTGGAAATTGTGACTCCCAATAAACGAATGCTTTCAAACTCAGTCTTTGATCTGGAAACAATCAATAGCTGTGTTTTGATGGAATTAAAATTGACCAAATCTTTGTCACCCCAGTCGGCGACTTTTTTTAGGTCCTTGTTTACATTTATAGCAGCGTCTGTCCGGGAGAGGTTTATTCGTTCACGCATTTTACCCTTTGAAGATAGGGGGACAATATACAATATACAAACAATTGGGAATATACAAAAAAAGGCGATAATATTTTCCCTAAATCAAAGTTTTAAAGATAACATGTTAAGTTGGATGGTAGCACCACCTATCAGATCAGACCAACATTCTTCAATAAAATATACATCCCGATGTTTGATACTAAAACTTTTCTCCTTTGCAACATAGTGTTGTGACAGATAATAAACACAGTTGGTCTCATCGTGACTGGCAGGTGTCATTTGGTCGACCAATTTGTATGCTCTCATATAATCCGTTTAATGTATGTAAATCTCATAGTTACATTGAAGTCATAGTCATATATCATTATAGTAAGCCTGAGGTCTTAATTTGCCACACTACAAATTATATATATAAGCTCTGAATCATTCAACAGCGGTAATTCCTTATGGACCTTGATCAACGGAATTTTGAACAGTTCATGATGTATTTCTGCTCCAATCAGGAATTCAATGCGATCGGGTGCATTGATATGTGGATTGCCTAATACTATGCAGTGGTGCAGATGCAGTGATGCAAATCTAAAGACACTTGAGATTGTAAGGTATATTCTGTGATTAGGTGTTGTCATGAAATATTGACCAATATTCAAAACGAGGTCGAAGCAAATATTTTTTAAAAATCTGCATAAACAAAACTAAAATTGTGTTGCCAATAAATAGACAAAAACCGATCTAAAGCCATAGTCCTTGATCACGTGGCACATTGTCCTCTTTAATGATTAGACCTCAGGTATAGAGTAATATACAAATTCATTTTTTCGAGCATGCAATAGTGTTCCATCATCATTAAACATACCATAATTAAGACTGAGGATTCTACCGTTGACTGAATAGAGTTCGTCGACTATAGCATTCTAAAATATAATCTTGGTTAGTGATATTTTACTGCTACTGCCAGTCGTATGTGATATCTCAAGTAAAATCATATGTCAATATCAGGGACTGGAGTGCGTGGTACACCCAAGTATCAAAAATTCAAAACGTCTACAAATAAAATAAAATGATGTTTTTGCTGTTTAGTGTCTAATGTTCTACTAGCTCATAAATTTAAAGATTTAACGGCTTGACAGAATAGAAATAGCAGAACGATATACTCGTATACTCAAAAGAACAAATATATAAGTGGCCGAAATAGACAAATGAATTACAAAACGATTCACCACACAAAACCAGCAAATTGATAAAAGGAAATAAATAAAAGAAAAAAAATTATTTCATAAAATTAAATTATTCGCTTATATCAGCAATTCATCAACAAAACAACAATCAAACTAACTTATTTAAGTATCTTCCAATTTTTTTTTTCCCAAAAATCTTTCAAATCCTCCTCTCATTCCATTTAATCCCTTTTAAACGAATAAGACCCATGAAAAACTAAGTTAACAATACAAAATAGAAACACAAAATAACTGTATTAAATCCAAATTGAACTGATTTATTTAGCGTAACAACTTATTTTCAACCCCTTTTATGTCTAACTTTTATTTTTTTTAGATGATTCTGTAATTCTTATGTTTTTCCTTCTTGTTGTTGTTGTTTATCAGCTATCTCCTTTTTTAACTAAGGATTCAAAAATACTATTAAAAATCAAATTATTTTTATTTTGTGCAATTCTTGAATATTTTGTCACCCTTTTAAAGTTGTTGTTGGAATAGAAATAGATTAAGATTTAGGTTTTAACTATTTTGATAGCAGATTTCGCCTACGTATCGATACTTAAATTAAAAAACTAAATAATTATAATGCAAAATACTTTTAAAAGGGTTGATGTCATCGGTTACACTAAACAACTTTAGTCATGCGAAAATCAAAGTCACATTTCGTATTAACTCTTCCTCGTTAATGTTTTGATTTCAATTAATACGCGTAACAGTGACAATAAATAAACTTTTTTGTTGTTAATATTTTTATGTCCGTAGTGTTGATGCGTTTTTTGGTGTGAAAGCTACAAAATATTGAAAGAGAGGAATGAGGATAGGGTTGAATATATTTTTTTTAATTAAATGTATTTAGGTAGTTCTACAAACATAGGAATTTTGGACGGCTCTGCTTATTTCGTACATTAATATGAAAAAAAAAAATTTTTTCAAATGAAATTTGTAAACCTTAACTAAGCCTAGCTGGTCACCCAAAATAAACCCGTTTCGAAATATATTTCTTAGAAAAAAAATTATTCAAAACGTCAAATTATCAGTCCCCTGGCGTGATTTTTTTTTAGACGTAATTTTGTCATTTTTAAGCGAAATACTGATAAATTCTCAGTCCCCTGGTTCTCAGTCCCCTGGAAGATTTAAAAACGGGTAGACTTAGATAAATGTTTATTTCGTATTTTGAGATAATATTGAGATAATTTTGAGTTAATTTAGGAGTAAGAAAGATATTTTTAAAGTTTGACTCGTATTTTTTTTTTTTTTTTGTGTATTTTTGTTTTTTGTTTTTTTTGTTTTTTGACTGGCCACATTCAGAAAAGTTGAAAGAACGTCATCAACACTAATTAAAACTAGTTGCCAGAACTTATACGCAAAACACATGTCGTGCCGTAATTAGCTCCATTTTCTGCCTTCGTGTGTAGAACTACCCATTTACTGTAAGTTTTAAAAACTCTTATATTTTTGTTTATGTATAAATAATTCGATATAGATATTTATTTATACGTAAATCACTTAATTTTAATTAAAAATTGCCAAAAAGGTCGGTAAGAAGCATTCCCTAACGAAGGACTTGGCACTTTCGCGAAGTGATGGGAATCAGTAAACCCAATTATCTTAAAAGCTACAACGGTAGAGTCACCCATGCTTTTAGGTCCTACATGAGGATTGACGCCAAGGTCAAAGCCAAAATCCAAAGCTAAAGTATATGTATGCGTATATGTCTGCTGCGTGCTTAGCATGGTCAAAGGGGTGCTTTATCGCTAGTACGGAACTCTGGAGATCGGGCGGCCTTCAGCTTTAATCAATGTTTTACTGCAACACAGGGCTCTGTTGTGGTTAACCAGTATACCTCCCAATTTTAAATAAATATTGCATGGAAAACATTAAAACTTTAGATGAGAGCGATGCTTCTATAAATGCATCTCATAAACTAACAACAAAACTGTGTACCATGTCTTACTCTAGGATCGTGTCTGATTTATCAGATTATCCTAAGCCAGATGGCACATAAAACATGTCTGACTCTGAGATCATGCCTGATTTATCAACTTATCTTAATATTATTTTAAATTTTTTTATTTTACTTGTTATAAGTTTCGCAATAAATACAAATTATAATTATTATTTTATTTTTAGTTAAACATAATATACATGTATATTTATATTTTTGCCCGATTAATTTCGGTTGTTACACCATCATCAAGAGCCTTAAAAATATATACTTATCTTAATTTAGACATCACACATACTATATCTGACTCTAAAGTAATCCCTGATTTACCAGCTTCCTCTAGCTCAGACAACACACCTGTACGATATGGACAAAAATCTTTAGTACCAAAATTAAGTTAAGTCTAGATTAATCTGCACTGGTCAGAAATAGCCTCAGTTAATTTGAACTGGTTAATTAAACAGGATGCACACGATCTTGTGTTCATACAAGAGTCGTGGCCAGACAGTAAAAGAATAAAAGGTCAATCGACAAATAAAAATACAGAACTGATCTATTTTTTAGATGTGGAAAGGCCAAGAACCGCAATTCAACAAATACCAGAAAATATATCCGTTGGATGAATTAATTTGCAGAGATCTTACAACCATCCAGATAGAAATTTATCTTCCTCAAGGTGGATTTCATAAATTTATTTTAGTAGTTCTGCATACTTCCAGGGGTATGAGAACAAGACACCATTAGAAGTGGTAGGGAGACTCATCAAGTATTGCAACCATAACTACTCTAACCTCATAATAGCGTGTGGAGTTTTTTAGGAATACTGAAATGAAGCCCTTTCATATGTTACCGTACTTCAATCTATAAAAAAATGTATTTTCTCAAAGGTCTCACATCGTAACCCTGTAAGCCAAACGAAAACCACTTTAGTTTTATTTGTATCTGTCATCTTATGTGAACAGATTAGTTTTATACGCACCTCAAATTTCATGTCCATAGCATTTATAGTTTACGAGATAATCGATATAATGTGAAAAACTCGTTTTACTCTCACCAATAGTGTTCCATATAAAAAGCGGAACCCTAAAAAGGATTATTAAATATTTAAATTTAAATTTATTTAATTCATAAAATTTATTTATTTATTTATGAAAATATTTATTTTTTCATTTATATATTTATTTAATAATTATTTATTTATTTAAATACTGTAAAAATAATTATTTAATTAATTTATTCGTTTATTTGTAAAATATTTATTTATTAATTATTTATTTATTTATTAATTTTTTTATTTATTTAAATTACATTAAAAATGGAAACCTTCCTTGTCCAGAGGCCACATGTGGTTTCTTTTTGGATTATTTGTTAAAATCCTGGTATAAACGGATTACCGTTTATTACAAGGTTTTATCAAATGAGTAAGTTTTGGAGTTTCTCGACGTAAACATGTTCGATATTTGTCCACTGCATTTCTAAGATTGAGATTTTAAACAATTTCATACACCTAAAACAATTACGTTTTTTGAATGTGTGCTGCTAAAAACCAAAACCTAGATTTGTCACAATCCCGTTATAAAAGTTGTTATTTAAATTCATTAATTTGGTTTAAAACACTGAAAAAATAAAGTGATGTTACTCTTATTACAAAGTTAAGAGTTTCATATTCAAAACAAGAAAATGCCTTGAAACACGTTCACGGTGATTGGAAAAAATCTACCGTTAAACATTTGTTCTGAAGAGTATATGAGAATATAGAGAAGAGATTACTAAAACATAGTATAAAGAGAGACTAAAAAATGGTGATCTAAATTTACCTTATTCAATTTTTCTTTTCTCTATTTTGATTTGTTTTTCAATGTTGATATTTACAACCACAAACTTTTTTATTTAATTATAAATTCAAAACAATCGTATATTTAAAATGCAAACAAATTAAATGTTTTCTTGATAGTTGTGCTAATTTTTATAAAATGAATTACAATAATTACGGGAGTAATTTAAATTTATTGAGTTATTTCCCGTGATTATTTAGGTCAAATATTTTATACAGCACAAGCAATATTTTCTAACGCCATGAAGAAATATTTTAGCTATATATATATATATATATATATATATATATATATATATATATATATATATATATATATATATATATATATATATATATATATATATATATATATATATATATATATATATATATATATATATATATATATATATATATATATATATATATATATATCTATATAAAGTACATTATGAAAATTTGCTGACAAACTTTTTTCATTATTGACAAATGAAGTGAAAATTTCTTTAGGCGCGTTTTGCGATTTTCTATGGGGAAAAATTTATATATTCGAGTATTATCACGCATAGGCATATGTGTTTAAATATAAAATATCTCTATTCGGTCGTAACGTTTCAAAATGCAATATGGATATCACTGTCGACTGAGGTGCAAATTCCAGGAGTGGTACTTTTTTTATTGTTTTTTTTTTTTTATTTTTATTAAATACCATTAAAATTATTATTTTTTATTCATGAATTCATAAAAATCATAAACATTTCTTTTTCCAAATTTTAAAACATTGATCGATAATGCAGTTTTTTAAAGTTATTGCTACTATCTTTTTCCGTTTCGTTCAAATTATTATCATTTTAATATTAACAAGAAAGTAGTCGCAGGCAGTGCTAAAAAGAATAAGATATTGGTTTTCTCATCATTATTTTCCATAATTTCACTGTCGTGAAATAAAATAAGAAAAACAAAACTACTGTTTGAGTATGAATAATTCGAGTCATCAAGAATTCGAGTCATCATGCTAAATAAATAATAAATCTATATATGGGCTATTATTTTGAAAACGTACATCGAAAAAAAAACAACTATTTTTTAAAAATCTGAAATTTTGATATTTTGTTGGTATTGACGAAAGGAAAAAAGCAATTTCTGCTTTTATTTTTTGTGTACTCTGAATCGGAGTTATGCGCGGTTGAATTTTGAGGCTTTTTCACGTAGTTTTTGGTAATGGTGGCAATGTTTTGTGAATAGGTGCCACAAATTTCATCCGACGTACGTATATTTTTGCAAGTAAAAAGGAAAATAATTGAATAATTGAAATAAGTAAGTTTAAAATTAATAACTTTTCTCTTTTCCGCTAGGCGGCGCGTAAAACCTTGGTTTACTTCAAAGCTCATATCTCAAAAAGTAGGCTTTTTTTTTTTTGTTTTTCTAAGAAATATTTTAGCTATATATATATATATATATATATATATATATATATATATATATATATATATATATATATATATATATATATATATATATATATATATATATATATATATATATATATATATATATATATATATATATATATATATATATATATATATATATATATATATATATATATATATATATATATATATATATATATATATATATATATATATATATATATATATATATATATAAATATATATATATATATATCTATATAAAGTACATTATGAAAATTTGCTGACAAACTTTTTTCATTATTGACAAATGAAGTGAAAATTTCTTTAGGCGCGTTTTGCGATTTTCTATGGGGAAAAATTTATATATTCGAGTATTATCACGCATAGGCATATGTGTTTAAATATAAAATATCTCTATTCGGTCGTAACGTTTCAAAATGCAATATGGATATCACTGTCGACTGAGGTGCAAATTCCAGGAGTGGTACTTTTTTTATTGTTTTTTTTTTTTTTTATTTTTATTAAATACCATTAAAATTATTATTTTTTATTCATGAATTCATAAAAATCATAAACATTTCTTTTTCCAAATTTTAAAACATTGATCGATAATGCAGTTTTTTAAAGTTATTGCTACTATCTTTTTCCGTTTCGTTCAAATTATTATCATTTTAATATTAACAAGAAAGTAGTCGCAGGCAGTGCTAAAAAGAATAAGATATTGGTTTTCTCATCATTATTTTCCATAATTTCACTGTCGTAAAAATAAAATAAGAAAAACAAAACTACTGTTTGAGTATGAATAATTCGAGTCATCAAGAATTCGAGTCATCATGCTAAATAAATAATAAATCTATATATGGGCTATTATTTTGAAAACGTACATCGAAAAAAAAACAACTATTTTTTAAAAATCTGAAATTTTGATATTTTGTTGGTATTGACGAAAGGAAAAAAGCAATTTCTGCTTTTATTTTTTGTGTACTCTGAATCGGAGTTATGCGCGGTTGAATTTTGAGGCTTTTTCACGTAGTTTTTGGTAATGGTGGCAATGTTTTGTGAATAGGTGCCACAAATTTCATCCGACGTACGTATATTTTTGCAAGTAAAAAGGAAAATAATTGAATAATTGAAATAAGTAAGTTTAAAATTAATAACTTTTCTCTTTTCCGCTAGGCGGCGCGTAAAACCTTGGTTTACTTCAAAGCTCATATCTCAAAAAGTAGGCTTTTTTTTTTTTGTTTTTCACAAATTTTAAAGTAAAATTTTTTAATCTATTTATTTATAATATTGATTAAATTATAATGTTTATAGGAAAAATATTTTTTTAATGTTTTTTTCTAATGTTAGTGTTGGTGATGTTGAAATTATAACAAAATCTTCGATCATTGGGATCTCCAATTCTTATTCTGAATAAAAACCTGTTTCTCAATCAGAAATACACAAAAAATGGTTCAAATTTATTGCAGGTGTTAAAATATGAAATGTTTAATTTATTAGATCCACATTTAGTACAGGATTATTAACTTAATAAAAAAACACATGTGAATTTTTCATATACCAAACTTTAAAAAATCGTAAGAAAAAATCCATATTGAATTGCTGACTTTTTATTTCTCAATTTCATAGCTGCATATGTTTACTTTAAAATTTGTGAAAAACAAAAAAAAAAGCCTACTTTTTGAGATATGAGCTTTGAAGTAAACCAAGGTTTTACGCGCCGCCTAGCGGAAAAGAGAAAAGTTATTAATTTTAAACTTACTTATTTCAATTATTCAATTATTTTCCTTTTTACTTGCAAAAATATACGTCAGTCGGATGAAATTTGTGGCACCTATTCACAGAACATTGCCACCATTACCAAAAACTACGTGAAAAAGCCTCAAAATTCCACCGCGCTTAACTCCGATTCAGAGTTATCAAAAAATAAAAGCAGAAATTACTTTTTTCCTTTTGTCAATGCCAACAATATATCAAAATTTCAGATTTTTTAAAAATCAAAAATTTAAAAATCAACAAAAAAATGTACGTTTTCAAAATAATAGCCCATATATAAAATTGAAAGTATATCTGTTTGTCCTTTATTCATTAATACACCATTCCGCGATCATCATGAAACTTTGGGAAGCTGTTGTGTACATAGCCCAAAGGTAACTTTCAATTTTTTTTTTCAAGAACTGCACTTCAGAGCCCTTACAATTACTTAAGGGATTTTGCCTAAATGTTGATAATTATTTAATTTGGTTTTTATTTAAATATCGTTTTATACGTTTAGTTTGCTTTCATTAATGTTTTTTTTTGTTAAACCTAATTTTATGAAATTGAAAAATGAAAGTATAATCTGAAACAATTACATTTGTATATCAAAATTTTATGTATTGGAATTTAACACATTATGATGTTACAAATTTTATCATCTACACCAAATATGTTGTTGGTTTGCAATGGTATGTATAATGTAATACATATTACATGTTTCTAAAATTAAGTGAAGATAGTTGATAACATCGATTATTTTGATTTAAAGCTCAAACTTACGAGAAAAAGCATAACTTATGTATGATTACACATGGATGGCAATCCAAGATAGCATTAATACCAATGACAATACCAGTGACAATCCCGCGTATTAGTCCTTGCTATTGGAATATGAGTCAACTTGAGATCTCATATACCACTGGCAATAGCAGTGAGATATCACTAGCCAAAGTGATATCTTATAGGAGTGTTGGCGGATGAAGTTTTTCAATCAACGATAGCATCCCTTAGTCTTAGTTATAGAATATTATTTGATGATGACACGCTATTTTTTTCAAAATAAAATAAGTTTGGTAGTAGAAATTACAACGTGTGTTACAACAACACACCAAAACCTTTTAAGAACAAGGTCCCACAACAACATGCTTTCTAAGGTGATGATATTCGCAAATTTTTTATATGATATGTTTTGATTATTTTAAATATAGAAATGTATATAACAGTTGCTTGGAATGCTGATAGATGTGAAACTCAAAATAATTTTAATGATTTTAATTTAAGAATGCTGAAATTTTAGTTTGCAATGCTACAATAATTGGAAGATACAAAAAACACAGCTTTTTCACAGTTTTAAGTTTTCACTTCTGTCAATTCTACCTTTTTTTGTTTTTTTCTTTTTATATATAAGGTTACGTAGTGTGAAAAAGTTAGTTTTTGAGTTATTACCAAGAACGTGAGTTGGGATACCTGTTACCCTCCTCCCCCTCTCATCCCTTAACTTCGAACATTACAACTTCGAAAAAAATTGGAAAAATGGACGGATATAGAAAATATTGTAAAGATTGAACACAAACTATAGCGGTCAGCTTTATTAAAATGTGATTTGGAAGAGTAGAAGTATTGAAAAAAATCATTTTTGACCTCGACGGATGTGGTGTTATATGAAAGGTGAAATTTTTCTAGTCTAAAACCGTTTTTCTTGTTATGTTTGAGAGCATAGTTTTGGACCTATTTGAAAAAATGTGAAAATTTTTTACTGTCTTCGAACGTTTCTTAAGAAAAAAATTTAAATTATTCACTTGATTGTATGAAAACTATAGCGGTCGGCTCTTTAATTGGCCTTATTTAAATTGTTATTTGGAAGGGGTTGGGAGTGGAAATTTTGAAAAAAATAATTTTTGACTTTCACTAGTAAACTTTTTTTCTATTTCAAAAAAATGTTTTTTTGTAATTTACGAATACAACGTTTGTGGTTTATTGCAAAAATTGTTTTTTTGAGAAGATCTAATAGCGAGTTATATTCGCACTTGTCCGACTTTTTTCAAATTTCAAAACAACATTGTGTTTTGAAATTTGAAAAAAGTCGGACAGGTGCGAATATAACTCGCTATTAGATCTTCTCAAAAAAACCATTTTTGCAATAAACCACAAACATTGTATTCGCAAATTACAAAAAAACATTTTTTTGAAATAGAAAAAAAGCTTACTAGTGAAAGTCAAAAATTATTTTTTTTCAAAATTTCCACTCCCAACCCCCTGTAATGAAGAGCTTTCTCATTGGCGAACCAATGAGAATGGCATAGCAGGATGCGTACCTATTAGTTAGTTATTTAACGCCTTAATGACTAGAGCTCAGTCATCGTGGATTTGATAGATTAATACCTGCTGCTTCAACACAAATGCAGAAATGTACGCAATTTACGAGAATATACAGAAATGGAAAAAAATACAAGTGAAAAAAGGAAACTCTGGCGACCCCTTTTGCGAAAGAACCACAATCAGCACGTCCAACCCCCACAATCATTCCCATACGCCCACACACTCACGCTTCATACACGCTAACATTCACCCACACACTCAGACGGCGAAGCAAGACAATTAAGCTCAAAAACCAACAGCAAGTACCACAAATGGTAGTAATCAAATCTAAGTTGTATTGCTGTCATCTGATCAATATGATACAGCTTGCACACCACTGCCATTGCTGGTAAACCGAGAATCAAATCTTAGAGCCCGGGAGAACGTCACACGCTATATTGAAAGTCTTTATTATTTATTTCCCTTTTTCTTTATTAATAACATTTTCAAAAATGTTTGAAACCATACGAAATTACCAAAGAAAATTATTTACAGCTCCACAAAAAAGTTATAATTTTATTTGTAAGTTAAATAAACATTTCCAAACCAGTTTATTTCAATACCTGTAATTTACAGTTGGTTAATGTATAACATGGTTAACAAACATAAAACATGACAAGAATTTGTTTTTTTTTGTTTGGATTACAGGTTATTTGAGAATGATTTTTGATTTACTTAAAAATATAAATTAATAAATTTAGGTGATATAATAAAAAGAAAAGGTATTTGGAATACTAAGTATTACCTCGGAGCAAAAATATATAGATTAGAATCATTTCCAATTTAGACCGAGGGTATCTCGCTACACGCATCGCCAGTTCACACACACACGCAACGACAAGCACGCCCCCATTCAATCACTAGTACACCCTTTCACGCGCATTCTCACTTCTACGTTAGAAAAAAATAAAATAAAATAACCCCAATTCACTCACCCAATGATTAATCCTCCAGGCTTCAAAGTCTTACGGCCTTAGCCCCCCATCAGCGATGAACAATCCAACAGCCAAAGTATTACGAACAAAATTGTATAAATAATACTCAAATGCTGCGTTAAAATTCGGTAGATAGCCAGAAATTTATAAAAAAAATGTTGCGTTGAAATTCGGTTGTAATCGTACAAAAGTTGTATATCAATGTTGCGTTGAAATTCGGTAGTAATAACAAAAAAAAATTTTATAAAAATGTTGCGTTGAAATTCGGTAGACAGCCAGAAATTTATAAAAAAAAGTTGCGTTGAAATAACTAAGGCGATTGTTGAGATTTGTAGATCGATAATCTTGAATCCAAATAACAACCGGTAGACATTTAACCGTCGATAATACCAACAACAGGTTTCAGCGGTTGCGAAATTTATCACCTTGTGATGAACGTTATGAGAAGACCTTGCAAACGACGGCAATTGTTGCAATCAACAATTAAAACCACCAACAAAACAGCCTCAAGGACACTTGTATATTCTCGTAACTGGTTGTCGAAATTTGTTATAATTTTAATATATGACGTAACCAAACCTTGAAAGAAAACAGCAATTGATGAAACCAACAACAGGTTCCAGCGGTTGTTGAAATATATCACTCTGTGATATATGCTATAGTCAGAATTTGAAAACAGCAGCAACAATTAAAACCACCAACAAAACAGCTTCAAGGACAAATATATATATAATTTTTTTCTTTGGTTTTTGATTATAATTTCTGACTTAGTTTAACTAATACAATGAGTGATTATTATATGTACATATATTTTTTTTTTTATTGAAAACTGAACAAACATATGAAATTTTTCTAGTCACTGACACTAATTGGAAATTGAACTACTAAATTTGAACTAAAATAAATATGTAACGTCACAAACATATAGTAATTCTTTTTTTTATTCTCTGACACTAATTTGATTTTTAAATTCACATAAATTTGTTAAATTAGAACTAAATAAATTTGCCTAATAATTTTTAAGAACAATATCGGAATTCAAAACAAAAATTCAATAAGATCGATATTCACGATGAACAAATAAAAAACACAATTCACAACTCATCAATCAATCCAATAAGACCGGAGGAGTAAAAATGGCCCTCACAAATGAATAAACATATAATAATTTTACCTTGTTCACTGGCGCTAAATGGATAAACTCGAACTTTATAATTTGGTTGAATTTTAAACTCATTAAATCGGTCTAATTAATTTTAAGAAATAAATGGCGTGAGTTAAACAAAATAAATTCAATAATTTTGCCAATCCGACAGCACAATCGAGATAAAAGTGAATGACAGACTAATTTAATAATATCAGACTAAGAGAAAAAAGATCATATATCCATCTCTTTTATAGTAATTTTAATATCGAAAATTCGACAAAGTTTTTTTCTTTGAAGGGAAATTTATAGAATGTTAGTACACTTTTCGTTCAAACAAAATACCGATTGTTACTGTGTAATACATAAAATTGTAAGATAATTTCACGAAATAAGTTATTTCCAACGAATTTGTAAGAAATATTAAATTGGATTAAACGTAAGTTTAACCGATCTTATGATGTTTATGTGTTATGAAATAATAGCTTACAACAGTATTACAGTAAAATTTAGATCTATAACGGAAAGATAAATTGATAAAAATACCCATATAAGAAATCGAATACAAAACTGATATTAGGATAATAATTTTTAGCTATTGCGACGATTGGACAAATATGCGCAGCCGTTTGAGGTTTGAAAACATTCAAGGCAATTACGGTTAGTGTCCAGAGAATTCAAATTTATGTAGTATGGTGAAGTAATGCTGGTGAAAACGCAGTGTGAGTCAATAATGGGGATTGTAAAGGAAATATTATTGTTAATTGTTTTATGCTAAGAACAAATTTGTGGAACGGAAACTATATGAAAATATGACTATAGAGTGTGGATGAACGAGAAACTATTATGAACTACGTGTGGTAAGCAAAATTTTGAATTGTGAGAAAACAGACATTATATAAATCGGAACTGTACTGCTCTACGGTTTCATACTCCAGTCTACATAACACCCCCTATTAATTATAGTAAAAATCCAAATGTCATTTATCCATTTTCTTTTTTTAAAGCTTCTGGGAGGAAGCAACTATTAATTTAAAATAGAAACTCGCAATAATTGTACAACTTTAAATCAAATGAAAAAGTTACACACGTGTATGGAAGAAATTGAAGAGTAAGAGTAAAAAATGGACGGATACATGCTAAAGCTTAGTTGTGGTGATCGGTTGGTCTTGACCATAGAAAGAGGCGAATATAAAATTTAAAGTGTTTACCACATACACAATAACAGAAGTTGAATGCAGTTACTAACTATATATTGACAGACCTTGGATCAAGAATTTTTTAATCATAACAAGAGTGTTTGAGATCGGTTGAACTATAAGATTGTTCTATATAAACATAATAATTTTAATTACCTCAACCATTCGTGCGGTTGCTTCAACTACACCGTTCTAAACTGCACAGCTGTTAAATCACTTTCATATTCGCTCTCGTGACTAGGTTGAGACAACCTCATTTCGATAGGAAAAATTTTTTGTGTTTCGTGCTAGGGTTCGAACGAGTGTCACATCAGAGACACACGCTCAAATCCCGTGTGTCTTACACAATTTAGCCACAGCGGCGATGACGAACCATATTTTAATTTTCATGTTCACATAATTTCTAAATTGAAACTTCATTATTGCGAATTGCAAAATTCAAGTGACTTCCAATATGTACTTAAGATTAATTGCTACACTCGTGACTTAGGATGTTGATTAGAATGTTGACTTAAGATGTTGACGAAATATTCTCTCATCCTGTGAATTCATACATAGTAATGTCTAGAAATTTAATAGAAAAAATCCCAAAGAAAGTTATTATTTTTGTTTCATACATCCGAAGGTTTAGTATTTCTCACTACTACCTAGCCCAATACCTCGGCTTTAATTGTTACTGAAGTTTCATAAAGTGGTAGCCAATTTCAAAAATGGAATCTGCCGTTAACATTAATAGTAATCATCAAAATAATAAACAAAATTTTTTAAATATTTTCTGTTTTTTTTTTAATCCAAAATTTATTATTTCAATCAGAAAATTTGAATTTCATTATTTTTGATTTGAATACGAAAATAAAATTAATTAATTAAATTTTCAATAAGAAATTGATTAAACGATAAGAATGGTGTGAAACGATGGAACGCTAATCAATTTGTGTGAGGGAACAATAAATATTTTAAAAATCTAATCAAAATTAATTAATAGAAATAAGTTTATTAGCTTAATTTTTATTGATTCT
>OY856186.1:157513056-157695056 GCA_963693315.1 Diogma glabrata
CCTCGATATTTTAGAGAAACTTGTTTCTCTATGTAAACTAACAACATCGGGATCAAATTATAAAATAGAAATCGAAAGGCTATAAGTTTCTGACCCATTTGATATAGCATCAAGTGTTCGGGAGGGTGATGCACTCGCAAATTGTGGAAAAAATGCTACACGACTTGGACACCGACAAAACTGAACTTTTTAATTTGTAGTAGTTTTTTTTATAAAAAAACACACGGTCTCAGCTTCTGTTTTTAACTTCGATTTATTTAATTAATATTTCGCTTAGTTGGCATCGTCAGAATTTTAATTTAATAATTTTCTTACATAATATAAAACGAGCGGCAAATTGACTATAATTGGACAAAGTGGAGAAAGACATTACTAAACATTATAAATAAATAATAACTAATTCATAAATTAATATAAACACATTAAAAATATTGCTTACATGGTTTTAAATTTAAAAATTGTTTGTTTAATTAATCAAAATATATCATGAACATTTATAATTTAAATTACTCTTAAACTTATTTTAGTTTTTACTTATCACTTGATTAGTTAAAGATCTTTAAACTAATAATTTGAGATCAAAATGCGCATGATTTGATATCGAACGCGAGAGTTTGAGTGATGGTAGTCTCATCTAACCATTTGTACGTGAACTAACAAGAGTTCTAAAGTTACTAACTATAAGTGTTCTAAGCCCGAAATTCGATGATCAATCTATTTAGGTTTCGATACCTTCCTTTTATCTAAACTTCGAACCATTTCATCGGTAAGTTAAAAATCTATCACGACGTTCATCCGTTCGATTTTTTATCTGTTTATTTAACTTTTTTGAAAAATTCGTTCCACATTCTTCTAACTTTTCGAAAACAACTTTGTAAACGCCTTCAGCAGTCAAAAGCGTCGCTGAATTTTCGCTTAATTCTTTTACAGCTTTTTCCAGTGGAAATAAGAGATCTAACAACTCTCTCTTTTTTATACTACAAAGTTTTAAAATACTTTTCGTTACAGTAGAGAGATTTTTAGGCATGACAAAGCCTTTACTTCAGACATATCTATATGATTCCACTATATCATTCATCAAATTTAGCATTATAGCATTCATTCATACTCATCTTCTGTCACACATCGAGACAAAATTTCATACGGGGTTTCATTTTTAAGAATTTTGCAATTCCACCATCACCGGAATCACTTTTAAGTTTTCTTGATGTAGATGATTCATGAATTTTATCGGTTGAAGTTAAAGTTGAAGCTGAATTTATGATTATTTTATGAACTTTTAAATGATTTATCCTTTACATCCAATTTGTTTACTGCAATGCTAACAGAAAGCAACATCTCTTTTTTTATTTTTTTTAAAATGATTCTAAGCTTCAGAGCGTTTTGACGATGTATAATCAGTGCTTTTAAAAATTTTAAATCTGTTTGTTGTTAAATAAATTTACTAATATAGTTATAATTTACTGTATTTATTGAAGCAGATGCAAAATATATAAATTATACAAAATATATAATTAATTAAAAAGAATCCTTTGCTCTAATAAACTTAATAAACTTTAAAAAAACTAGCGCACCTCAGATTTTATTGATGGGCTGCATGTTTTTAAGACACAGTTTTTTTTAAATCAACATAGCATCAAATAAATATTTGTAACAACTCTTTACACTGCAGATTCACGAAGTGTGTCATAAAATATTCAAGGAGTAAGGTTTTCGTAACATTGAAGTTGTTTTACTAACACCAAACACGTTTTACTATCGCCAATTGCAAAATTGCTCTCGCCGGGTGAGCTAGAACTTCTTTGAATTATATAGCAAAGTCGCGGTATTCGTGCTGACCTAATGAGATATCTCAATAACAACCAGCAAGCTAAAAAGGGGGATCCTAGTAATCCAGCGGAAAACTTGAAACAACTCGAGCAAAATATGCAGAACACTCCTGTTTGAGTTTCAAAGCTATAACAGAGTGTTCAAATCTCGTAAATTATGCCAATAGCAATATTCTTTCAAAAAACCATAAACCCAAAACCATCTATTTAGTAATGCTTTAACCATTACTAAATTAAGTTCTGCAAATAATTTTGATTAAGAACAATTCCAAAAATCTTTAAATAAAAAAATTTCTATAAGAAATTGACACCATTCATTAAAATAAAAAAAAGAGGGGAGACATTATTGAACTTTGTCGAAATTTCAACAGCGTGTTTCATTTACCTGGAGATAAACTTTCTGTTACATCTGTTACAACTCACAAAATAAATCTTCTTCCAGGTTCTGAGCCTGTTATGTCAAAAGAATGTTGCATACCAAAAGGCCCTAAGCAAGAAGCAGATAAACATTTTTCTGAGCTGTTAAATGATGGCATTTTACAATATAGCTAAAGTTGTTGGAACTTTCCTTAGCTTGTCGTTCCAAAGAATTCAAAATATAATGCGAAAAACTGGAGATTGGTTATTGATTTTCGTAAGTAGGACGAAATTACTGTTGGTGTATGGTGAGGTGTTTTCCTTACCCAATATTACACACGTTTTGGAACAGTTAAGAAAATTGACGTATTTTCCGTAAGTTCCTTTATTTTTTTTTTTTTTTTTAATAAAATGGGTTGTGTAATAGGGTTTAGAATATGTGTCACAACAACACATAAATACCTTTTAAAACCTAGGTCTAGACCTGGGTCTCACAACAACTGGAGTTCTAAGGTGTAGATTAACGCTTTTTTTAAACATCTGTGGGTTGAAGCCACCTGAGACTAAGTGTTCCAGCAAACTCTTCCATTTGTACGCAGTTCGGACAAAGAAGTCTCTCTGCGATCTGCCAGTATGACAGCGCGGGATCTTTACCGTTTCACCGGTTGCGGCAGCCGATTGCCGAGTGGAACGGGGGTAAGAATAAGTTTGAGGCATGATGCCGCTGATTTCATCTGAGCACTGCTGATGACGATATTTGTAAAAAACAACGAGGTCAGCAACAGTGCGACGATGTTGAAGGGAATCAAGTTTTGATGTCAAAGTTCGATCACCCACAATTCGTATAGCTCGTTTTTGAACAGACTCCAAGAGGGCCAAGATGGAAACAGCGGCAGCACCCCAAACTTGACAGCAGTACTCCATACAGGGACGAATATAGGACTTATAAACATGGAGCAATTGGTATGGAGTGAAACATTTTTTTTTTTTTTTTTTTGTGAAGTCAATGTGAAGTCAATCGGGGAAAAACCGTATTTAGTATTTCTTTAGGCAATTTGAGTTTTTACGAATGCCGTTTGGTCTTAAAAAAGCTACGTCAACCTTTCAGACACTGTTTTATCTGGCTTAATAGTTTGCAATCACTTGTTTATTTAGACAACGTCATATAGTAACTGGAGTAAATTTAAAGGCTCACAGTGATAAGTTAAAAAAAATTTTTTCACGTTGCCGGGATTTTAATCTAAAAGTAAATTCTACTAAGTGCAGATTTTTGAGAAAGGTAATATAGTGCTTGGGGCATTTGGTAACTTCTATGGTTTTTTTTTTTTTTTTTTTTTTTTTTTAAGGCGTTCATGCTCCATGTAGGAGCGTTGCCAGGTTAATCAGCTTTGAATATTCACCACGGTCATTCGCAACAGCGACATAATTACCATGGCAGCCGATTTTTTTAAGGTCGTTTATTACGTCAGTCTCCCATTGTAGTCGTGGTCTACCTCGCGGTCTACCACTCCCTGGGGTACTAACGTACATTTTTCTAATCATTCCAGACTGTGAATCGGCTCGTAGAACATGCCCAAACCAAGCAATCCTATTAGAACGGATACAACCTATTATATCAGGACCCTCAAGAAGGTCTCTGATCTCAAAGTTATACCGGGTTCTATACTCTCCATCGTCTGTCTTAAGTGGACCAAAAATGTAGCGTAGGATCTTACGCTCAAATACAGATAAATACGATTCGTCATTTTGTGTAAGGGTCCACGTTTGTGACCCATACATCACAACCGGTCTAATCAATGTCTTGTATAACTTGAGCTTGGGGTTAGTTGATACATACGGTGATCCAAGGAGAGGTTTAATTGAGTAGAAAGTTCGATTACCTGCAGCGATTTGAGCTTTAATATCTGTAAGTATGCTGTTGTTTGAGTCAAGCATTGATCCTAAATATTTAAAAGATTCAACTCCCTCAATTCGTTCATCGCCGCACATCAAATCTTTCTTCTCAGCCTCTCTTGAAACATTCATATGTTTGGTTTTATTGTAGTTAATTTGCAGACTAATTTTCCTAGCACCACTCTCAAGCGACTTGAAAGTCTCACTCATAACAGCTTCACTTCGGCCGAGGATGACAACATCATCAGCGTAAGCAATCATCTGTACTGAGTTTATTGACAAGATATTGTTATTAGTTGGTAGTTTCTTTTGACGGCACACATATTCCAAGGCTAGATTAAAAAGTATAGGAGAGATAGCATCACCTTGTCTTAAACCGGAGTCGACTTTAAAAAACTTTGATATTTCGTTCTCTACTCGTACACAGCATTGAGAGTTCTGTACTGTCATTTTGCATAGTGATACCAGTTTACCAGGAATTCCCATTGACACCAGAGCAGACCATAGAGTCTCTCGTTCGAGAGAGTCGTAGGCCTGTCTGAAATCAATGAAAAGTTGGTGCACAGGTATGTTGAACTCTCGACACTTTTCCAAAATCATCCTTATCGAAAAAAGTGCATCGTTGGTACCTCGGCCCCGCCGGAAACCACACTGATATTCTCCAAACAGTTGTTCAGCAAAAGGATTGATTTTGGATAGCAAAATGTAGGAAAAGATCTTATATGCTGTGCAGAGGGGGATTCCTCTGTAGTTTGCACATTGTAGGCGATTACCTTTTTTATGGATTAGTATCAGCATGGCTGTGTTCCAGTCCTGTGGCATGGTTTCAGTCCTCCAGATCATTTGAACAAGTTCAAACAATCTTAAGGATAGAGTTTCGCCACCATGTACAATCATTTCGGATGTTATATCGTCGATACCAGGTGCTTTATTGCATTTTAATTTTGACAGCGCCGCATCGAATTCCTCTCTGGTGGGTTCTTCTACATGTACCTTTGACGCACGAATAAGCTTAGCTCGTCGCCCGACTTGTTGCTGGTCACTTAAGTTGAGAAGATTCTCAAAATAAGCGGCCCAAGTATCTAAAATATTTTTAAGGTCTACTTGTAGCTCCCCATCTTCGTTTTGAATAGCAGTCGATCTAGTTTGAGGGCCCTTCTTTAAGGTTTTAACCTGTTGAAAGAAGTTACGCGATTGATGTTCCTTATTGAAGCTTTCAATCTCCTCACACTGTCTCTTCCACCATTCTCTCTTCATTCGTCTACATAGCTTTGTAACGGCTTGTCTTGCTAGTTTATAATTTTCCTTCGTGGACCTGGTGTTGCGTCCTTGTAGACACTTCAGATAGCAATCTCTTTTGTATTGAATAGCATCAAGGCATGCTTGATCCATCCATGGCTTCTGGGAGTGGTTCTCTGGTCGTCCAAGTATTCCCTCAGCAGCGCTTAAAACAGCATCTTTGAGCAAATACCCTGACTTATCGACGTCTTCATTAATGGTTTCTGATTTCTCCAATGTTTCGGCAATATGGATTTGATATCTCTCTTCTGTTTCAGCATTCTTTAATGATGAGATGTTAAAACGTTTCCGTTGATTGAATTTTGGAATGCCTGGATTTGGGAAGTGGAACCTTATCGTTGCACATACAAGGAAGTGGTCACTTCCGATGTATGCACCTCTAAAGGATCGCACATCCAGAACGCTCGAAAAGAAACGTGTTGTTACTAGAACGTGATCAATTTGATTTCGAGTATTTCCATTCGGTGAGACCCAAGTCTGCTTATGAATCGATCGATGCGGAAAGAACGTACTGGCAATTCTCAAATTATTTGATAATGCAAACTCAGTCATTCTCTCACCATTATCATTCGAATTCAAATGCAGGCTGTTGGGACCCACCACATTTCCATAAGAGATATCTCTTCCAACCTGTCCATTAAAGTCATCAAGAACCATAATGAAGTCGCGTGTTGGTGTTTGTTTCATAACCTCTTCCAGTGCTATGTAGAAAGTATCCTTCTCGTCGACGGTCTTAGCTTCAGTTGGTGCATGCACGGCAATAAGAGAAATATTGTTATATGTACCGCGTACACGTAGGTAGCAGATCCTCTCACTGACCGGGATGAATTTCATCACGGCTTCTTGTATGCGTGCACCAACAAGAAAGCCAGTTCCAAATTCTCTTCGAGAAGGATGACCACTACAGTATAGAGAGTGACTATCCAAATCTTGTTTTCCGATTATCGGCTGTCTAATTTCTTGTAGAGCAATAATATCCATCCTATACCTCTCAGCCTCTGTTTCTAGACTTAAAAGAGCATCAGGAGCGCTCAGGCGTTCACACGTTCCACGGCGAGCACGTTCCACGTTCCGAATCGGTAGTCTGGTCCTTTTTCACGTCCAGGTAAAACTCTATTGTTGTTTCCGGGTCTGTTTTTCTCTTTCTGATAACCAAATTTAACATATTAGTTTTTTTCCGGGGTTAGGGTGTTAACCTTAGGCCCAACCCAAATTGTCGTGAATGGGTCCGTTCTGCATATTAAGGTCACCAGAAACAACCTTTTTACACATTTATATAGCGAGCCGCTTGATTCAAGACAGACGCCCGCTCCAAGCCGCCCCTGGCATGGAGAACAGACGCTTGAGTCGCATTGGTTGTAGAGCGCCAATTTGCCGTGATGTAGCGTCATTGACTAAGCAGTTTTTACTCTGCTTGTCTCCAATACACCAACCTAATTCTGTCAGCATTACCCAGGCAGCACGGCGTGGACGTCGAATTTCGGATTTCGCTACCCTACCCTCTAAAAATGAAATAGTGGATTTTCACTGATTCACAGTACATATACACTGTTTAACACAGTTTCAAGTATACCACTTGGAATCAGTGAATATTTACTATTCTAATCAGTGAAATATCACTATTCCTCAGTGAAAATATCACTATTACTCACTATTAATCAGTGAAATATCACCAATATATCACTATTTTTACAGTCAAAAAATTTTCACTAATTTAATCGGTGAAAATTCCTCTAATTCAAGTTTAGAGAGTATTAAGCCCAATTCTGAAAAATTTAGTTGCATTGAGAATTTTCCTGTTCCTAGAAATCATCCCTTGAATTTTTGGCCAATTATCATTTTTGACAGCTTATAGAACAATGCTAAATTTGCATGGAGTGATTTTTGCAAGGAAGCTTTTCAAAAAATAAAGATTGCATTAGTTAGTCTTCCCGTACTGCAGTACCCACATTATACAAAAGTTTTTTTATATTGTTACGGCTGCAAAAAAATTGCAATAGGAGCTGTTTTAACCTAGCTACACATATTATATGCACTATGCAATATATTCTATTTTGGACAAAAATTTGAGGGATCCAGCGATAATTATAACACTCTCCCTCGCGATGAATAAAAAAATTATTGAAATACATACTATTATAATATCTATTTAATTAACTTATTTTTTGCAAATATATCTAGTTGTATCGTAAAATATCTATGTATTTAAACCATTCGCTACGATCATACTTCCTTGAATGCTACCAACATTCTATGCTCGTTATGAAATATACTAATTTGGGCTGCTCGGATAATTTTCAACAGAAAAACTAATTTCAAAGCAAAATATGCAAAACACAAAATTGATTTGATTCTATAACTTTGGATGAAAATTTGATAGAATAATTTTTTTGAAAAAAAATTGAACTGATTTGTTATATAACTTTTTAGAAAAACTATTATGTAAACAATTGTTTTGTTTTGACTTGTTTTGGAGAAAATAAATTTTAAAGACAATTCAACTCACTAAATAATGTTTCGATACGGTCCAATAAAAACGCTTTATTTACTATTTTTTAACAAATCAAAACGAATTACATCGATTATTTTTCTCTGGTGGGAAGGAACAGCGAATTATAGTGACTATTTTCGGCCTACTTAATATATTAATTTAAAACTAGAGATATTGAGATAATTTTTTTTGCTTAATGAGATAATTTTTTTTTATTTATAATTTTGTTTAAAAGATAATTATTAGTTTCTAAATAAAATTTTTTCTACAAATTATTCAATAATACAAAATTATGTAAAAATGCAATTTGCAAATAATAAAAATGTCCGTTTTCATTCATAAATGATTGCATGTTTATGTTTATTTGTCAAAAATAAATTACAAATTTATAACATTTATGCGCCTACTAAGATGAAATAATATTTAATTTTGTTTGACAACAAAGGCTCATGTTGTATGAAATAATGTTACTATTTCTGTTCGTTAAATTGTCTGCTAAATACAACTCGTCATCACATTATTAGTCGATTATTTTCCAACATTATACCACTCATGCCATTTGAGGTCTCAAATAACATTCAAATGACATTCGTAATAATGATTACGAAAAATAATCGACTATTATTTGACGACTCATGGTATTATATATGAATATTCAATTTTGAAGAAAAATGTAAGAATAATATTTGAATTGTTTTAGAAACATGGTTTTGTTTAGGTTGTGATATTATAGGTAAAAAAAACTAAGCTTAAGAGATATTAAGAAAAAAATAATTCTATCGATATTTTTGGTGAAATTGGCTTTGTAGAATTTTGGACACTGTTTTTTGCAGTTGTGCATACAATCAATAATTTACAATACTATTAATAGTTCAATTTGTTTTATTAAGTTTCTTCCGTCACCATTTTTCTATTTGAGGCAGATTAGAATTTGCTAGACGTTCCAGGTATGTTTAGCATTTTCACAATTTGGGCTAGAATTTTCAAGTGTAATTTCCCAAGGGCGGGAATAATTCGAAATGATTTTTTGCCAAAAATTTCGAAAGCAAGTATAGAATTATACATTGGCTACTGGGATATCAGTTAATTATTTCAAAATTAGGCTGATAAATTTTAAAATCCCAGTAGGCCAGACGTATAACTATTTGTTATTAGTATAATTCAAATGTTATCGGTGAAATAGAATGATGTCATTACATTTTAAAGAATTTCATTGGGTTAAATTAAAATAAAACTAAAGCAAAAAATTTTCAGTTGTAATTTCCCATGGGCGGTGTAATTCGAAATAATTTTTTGCCAAAAATTTCGAAAGCAAGTTCATTGGTTTAAATTAAAATAAAACTAAGGCAAAAAATTTTCAATATAATTCCACCATTTTCTCCTTACATGCACATTTTGTTTAACTTTATTTTAAGTGATCCTTAACCCACGGCTGTGTCACTGAAAAAATTTTCGTTTAGAGGTATATTTGAATTTATCGAGGCTTAACTAATTTCAAAACGTGTATAAACGCATTTGCCCAAAAATTGGTAGTTTTACTCGTTTACATCTAGCACAGGTACATTTTATTGCAAAATTGCAGCTAGAGTTGAGATTCAACTTTAGAACACAATTAATGTTTAAAACTAAGGATATCAGAGCACTGCTTGTAATTCCTTATCATTTGGAGAAAATCATAACTGATATGTGTTGTCATCCACATCTATTCACATTCACCCACACAAGCCTGTATTTTGCCTTGGTTCTGAATTTCTCCGTTCACAATCGATATTCCACCGGTTCGCTTATGACCTTGACTGTATATTCAAACCTTTAGCGTTTTTTTAACATTTGCAATCAAATAAAGCAAAAAAAAATAATAAGATAAAACCACCTGACACATGAAACTGAAATAAATAATTCTTATTAATTTTTTTATATTTATCATAATTTAATATTTTTTATCTTAGTTATCTCTCATTTCTTTGTCTCTCATTGCTTATATATATCTTCTTTTTATTTTGTTTTGTAGTATACAAAGATTAAAAATAATAAAAAAATAAATGAGAAATAATCAACAAAAGCCACCAAAATAATAAATAAATAATAATAAAAATTAAGAAGATATAGAAGAAAATTATTAAAAGTAAAAAAAAAATTTAATCGACCAGAATTAATTTTCGTCAAAAATTATTTTCTTGTAAATAAATATTTGTATTTTGTTTTTTTTTTTGATGAAATATCGACACTACGGGTGGTTTGCTGAAGAATGTTTTTTTTCCTGTTTGTTTTGTGTTCAGTTGAAATGAAATTGTTTTATCGAGAGGTTTTATAGAATTTGTTGATTGGTCTAGGATCCGCGTTTTATTTATATTAATTTTTGAAATTTTCGAATTCCACCTTATGTTCACGCATGTATCATATCACAAACTATTATGTTCATCATTCAATAAATTTACTCACATAACAATAAAGAAACAAATAACAACAATAACGAAAATCCGTTAGACACATTATTTGTTTAATTTCAATCATAGGAAATAAATTAAACGAACAGAAAAAAATAAAGTTATAATGAAATAATCGTGAGAATAAAATTGAACAATAAATTGGATGCTATTTGTCAAATAAAATTATCTCAATTTTTTTTTTGTAAATTTTCCTGTTTAATCAAAAAAATTTTTTTTTCTTGGAAATTAAAAAAATTGTTATTATTTTTTGTTTCTTTGTTTTATTTATTACAAAAATCAATTTGTTATACAAAATTTTTAATTTTTTTTGTTTTATTTCTTGATTTGATGAATAGTGAAGGGTTTTGTTTGTTTTTCTTATTATTATTTTCTGTAATTAACGTCGAATATGAATCAACACATATTTTTTTTGTTTTTAAGTCAAAACAGAAAAAACCTTTTAACAAAAAAATACAAACCGATTTAAACAATTAATTTTTTTCTTTTAGCATAATTTATTTAGAGTTTTGGTCAGTGAGTCTAAATTTGCAGGTGCTAGCAAATATGAATTTGCAGTTGGGATGGAATAAAGCACGCGATAAAATTTAATTATGAATAACAACGGATTACTTCCAAAGATGATTAAAGGTTAATTAATGTTTTATTCCTGCAGTAGTATTTATTTTTACTATCAGAAACTAGGAGAAGTATATACAAAATAAAATGTAAAACTAGATCAAATAGAAGTAAAATAAAATATACAAGAAAAGAACAAACAAATTTGGGTATAACAGCTACACCAAAGACATTTTTTATAGCTGCAATCTTCGTATTTTTCTTCTAATTTGGTTAAACTCTTTTTATATCATACGTCAAAAACAACGAACACCTTATGGGGATCCTTGGTTGATCATTCCAAAATCGGTCGTATCGAATTTTTCAGAGTCGAAAAATTTGTCTTAGAACTATAAATTAAATATGTTCACAACTAAAAGGTGTAAAGATTTAACGCAAACAATAACCGGCTTATCTTTCCAGATTATTACTTTATAATTTTTGTTAAAATGCACTTTATTTTGAGTCTGTTAGAGAGAACTGTCCTAAGTGGAATACATATTTGTCTATGTTGTTCCGTTTGTTTATTCTTCATTAATAGTTGTCCACATATTCTGCATCAATAAATGTAGATTATTATCCAGGGCAAACGTTTCTAAAGTGCTCATAGATGGCCATGGGCTCAGTTTGTAACAAAAATTAGAAAAACAAACAAACAATATCAAATAAATATGATAGTTTTTTTAATTACTAAACTTAATAGTTCAAAGTACCCGTTTCTCTTTTTGTGAGTTGTGAATTTCGTTCAGACACAATTTTAGATGAAAATAAAATTAAATTCATCAATTTATTATTACGAAAGTCATATTATCTCATAAAAAGTTAAATGATAACCAGTCATTTTAGAATATGTTAAACAACTTTTTCACCCTTCATTTTTTTAATAATTAATTTTTTTAATAAATTTTCTTTCACTCCGTTTTTATTATTCATGAAACATGCGGGTAACGTTTGTGTGCACATATGTGCTAAGGCGTTTTTCGACATGTGCATGGTATGATGCACATCGTGTGCATGAATTGTATTATGCACCATTTTGTGGATCCATGCACATTTCATGCAACTCTTAAAGAATTGTTTTATGAGTTCAAAACACCCAAGAAGAAGAAATACTAATATATAAAACTTAAATTCATATCGGTTATATCTCTAGGTGCTCGAGAGTGTAATAATCGGATATAAATATTATGGTAAATGTACTGTAAATTGCCATCTTCTTTGTTTAATATACTACAAGCGTTATTCGATAATTTATTTATAAACATTTCTGAAAAGTTTTCAATAATAAGATTTATTTCGAATCTAAACTTCAAATAATATCTTGTAAGCTGGATTTTGATTGAAAATTTTTTGCCTTAGTTTTATTTTAATTTAACCCAATGATATTCTCTAAAATGTAATGACATCATTCAATTTCACCAATAACATTTGAATTATACTAATAACAAATAGTTATACGTCTGCCCTACTGGGGTATTAAAAATTATCAAATAATTTTTGAAATATTCATATTTAATATCATGAGTCGTCAAACAATAGTCGATTATTTTTCATAATCATTATTACGAATGTCATTTGAGGTTATTTTTAAATTTGAGACCTCAAATGGCATGAGTGGTAATGTTGAAAAATAATCGACTAATAAATTGGTGACGAGTATTTAGCAGACAATTTAACGAACAGAAATAGTAACATTATTTCATACAACATAATCCCTTGTTGTCATTTTTTCTTCTAACAAAATAAACTATTATTTCATCTTAGTAGGCGCATAAATGTTATAAATTTGTAATTTATTTTTGACAAATAAACATAAACATGCAATCATTTATGAATGAAAACGGTCATTTTTATTATTTGCAAATTGCATTTTTACATAATTTTGTATTATTGAATAATTTGTAGAAAAAATTTTATTTAGAAACTAATAATTATCTTTTAAACAAAATTATAAATAAAAAAAAATTATCTCATTAAGCAAAAAAGATTATCTCAATATCTCTAGTTTTCAATTAATATATTAAGTAGGCCGTAAATAGTCACTATAATTCGCTGTTCCTTCCTACCAGAGAAAAATAATCGATATAATTCGTTTTGATTTGTTTAAAAATAGTAAATGAAGCGTTTTTATTGGGCCTTATCGAAAAATTATTTAGTGAGTTGAATTGTCACTGATATCGCAGTAGGCCAACGTATAATTCATAAAAATATATAAAGAAATGAAAAATGGCAAAACATTTTCTAAACGAATTTCCCTTGACCGGTGATACTGATAAATTGCTTTCAAAATTTTCGTAAAAAATTATTTCGAATTATCACCATCCTTGAGATATTACTACTGATAATTTCACTACTGATAATAATAATAAAAAAATTTTTAGTTATAAGATAATTTTTACAATTATTTAGTTCTATATGTCACCCAAAAATTATTTTCTAAACGAATTTCCCTCGACCAATGATAAATTTTTTTTATTTGTTTGGAAAGGTCCTTAGCCAAGTGGCATTGATGATAGCCCTCGGCCAACAGCCTCAGGCTATCAACAATCACCTTGCTATCAAAATTTTCGTAAAAATGGCCTATGCAACATCAAGGATTAGCTGGAAGAATCTTTGGTAGGATGACCCTAATCTTATCCGCAGCCGATTCCCGCCGCGTGAATCACCAGTAGCTAGAGAGGGTTATGTTCTTGGTTCCTCTGGCTCTTGAGGTCGTCAGAGTCCTTGTTCTTTGATCACTTGAGTTCGTTTTTTTTTATTTTTTGCGTGCAACCCAGCATTTTTGATGAGCTGAGAAGAGGCATAATCAAACTCACAGACTGAAGCTAGTCGGAAATTCAAACCTAAGGCACGCAACTCCTCAAATGTTCCTGATAAAGATTTCATTATCAGAAATGCACACTACAACTACACTGTGGAGTGGCAAAAACTTTGTATCAGGTGCATTAATTTTAATTTAGGTTACAACTGGTCATTCAAAGTAAATTCTTTTTTCTCACTGTGACATTTACAAAACAGTCGTCAATCCTATGGAATTATATAAATTCTTGTTTCTTCCAGCAAGCAATTGATCATGCCATCACTAAGGAAAACTAATAACTGAGATTGAAGGTGTTACTGTTGACTGAATACAGTTCATCCACTAGCAAACGTAAAATACCACCATTGCTAATGATTTCTTACTGCTATTGCGAGTGGTATGTGATATCTTAAGTTAACTCAAATGTCAATAGCAGAGACCGGGTTGACGCAGGGTTGTCAAACCAGTACGTCAAAAAAATCGACAATAGCGAAAAAGCGACCATATTGTAAAATATTGATCAAAAACAAAGCAGCCTTGTCATCAAAATCTAAATTTATTTGAAAAACAAAACCATCAAAATTGATTGTTTTGAATGAAGGCTGTAGTATTCCGACAAACATAAACACATAGTGTCTAAGTAATAGTATGCCAGTATCATAGCACTTTTGACAATGTATCCCAAAAGCTAAACACATCCTTTTCATGACGACTGAAACCTTTTACTAAAGCTTAATGAAAATTGGTTAATAATAATAATTATATTAAAATAGGCTGCAGTGGTAAAAAGGTTCATAAAAATATACAATATTTTTATCGGAAGTACCAAGCCAGAATTTTTTAACAACATTTCAAAATATACCAAGTTTCAAATTGAATGTCAGGACTAAAAGCAGGATTTTCTATTTTCAAACGATCAAAAGCCAATTTTCCAAATTAAAAATTTTGACAGTACACATTTTTAGGCTTCCAAATTTTTTTTTTAAATCGAAAATAACGAAAACAACAAATTGATTTATTAAATCAAATCTTTAAACAAAAACATATCTTTTAAAATCTAAACTGAAACGATGCCTGAAACTTATTTTTTTTATTTCTAATTTCTTAAATCACTTACAACTCAAATATTTCAAAATCAATTAATAAATCTACGATAATAAATCAGTGTGTGTTTTTCATGTTCTTAGACACAAATATTCATAACGAATATTATTATTATTAACTAACAAGATAAATCTTATATACGTGTCTTGTTTCAATTTCTTACAAAATGATATTATTTTTGTTTCTGTAAATCAAAATCTCAACTTTATTTATTTATATTCAATTTTTTTTTTCTTAATCTAAGTTAATATATACATCGATCAAAATTTTAGTTGTGATCACTATCTCTATTCATTACAAAACATTCTTATAAATAGTTAAGGAATGCTACTTAATTTTTTTTCTCTTTGATTTAACACTTCTTTGGTGGTTTTTTTGTTGTTAACTTTATTGAATAAAACAGAAGATTGCTAAATGGACACATTAAAATAATATATTTTTTTGAAAATACAACAAAATAATGGATGAATCACCTCGGTTTGAATATTATTTTTCCAAGGCATTTTTTTCGAACAATTATCCTTAATTGTAGTAATTATTATTTAGTAAAAATAAAACCTATCTTTCAATACAAGAAACAACATTGAAACAAATATTTATGGATAAATATTAAAAATTCTCCACCTTATATTAAACCATCATTTAAAAATATAAATTCGACAATGAAGATTTCAAAAGACAACAAAACAAAGTCTATAAACAAAAAGCTCGACTAAAACCCACCACACAGAATATTATGTTTTTTGTGTATTCATTCCAGTTGATGAATTGATAAATTTTACTTACTCTTCAACTCAACCATCAAAATAACAAACATTGCATTCATCATATTCGTAAATTATAAGAAATTAATGAATACAGTCGCGATTGGTAATTTAAATTCGATGGAAAATATGTTTTGAAAATTACAAAGTTTATGAAAAATGGTAATTCCAAATCAGTTAGTAAACGAACGTTAATACGAACAAACGAACGTTAATCAGTTAGTAAAGGAATAAACGGACATTGTATATTTCTTTTGGTATCGGGCTAAGTAAGCACTAGAGCGCTTTGGTTAGGTTTTTTGGTTTCAAATATGTTCTGGTTATGTAGATTTAGATGCTCGATGTTGGTTTTCAAAAATCATTGAATCGGTGGTTTTATAATGTATGGGCAGTCCGTTATGACATAGCAATTTAGATTGTGTTTAATAGCATCACATTTGTTGAAAGAAATGGAGCATGTTGCTATTTTATCAGAAAGCATGTTAACGTGATCAATAATGTAGTATATTCATTTCGGTCTGAAAACCACTAAGTACATATTATATATATGACAACAATTTCAAAATTTTACAACAATTTTAAGGTAGGGAGAGTAGGGAGGGTAGGGAGTAGAGTTTCTGATTTCTCAACCTTTTAGGAATCTCTAGATTCGAGAATCCCGAAATTCTAAATTGAAAATGATCGTACTAGTAGCTTCAAATATATTAATTTCCTTGGATAGTGAGCGGTAGTTGTCATTTACTGTTGACTGCGTTCTCAAACTCTCACGAATACTTCTAAATGTAATTCAACGCAACCCTTTTACTCTAATTCTGAGTCCGATGGCAGTTTTTAGCGCAAATAGAAAAAAATAGTTTTCCTCTGGTTGACTAACTGACTTTGGATTGTGAAGAAATTTCCATAAAGAATCTATTGAGTTATCTCTTCCTTTAAAAATTTGAGATTGTGTTTCAAATAAAAGTTTTAATCTTATTTCTGAATTGTTTTTCCGAAGAGATTTAAATAGAAATTTTAGGATTCCTTCTACAGATAATAATGAGGTAGTCTGACGATGGAAAGCTTTTATTGATTTTGTGGCTGGTTGAACGGCACTCAAAATATTTAAAGTAGTTGAATTTTATTTAGTATTCCAAAAATGATGTAAAATTTAGAAGATTTAAAGTTTTTTAAAGTGCTGGCTACCTAGACTGGCAAAAACCGTTCAATCATGGTTTTAATATAGAATTCCGTTTAGCTTTGCAATCCAGGAGGAGTGGCAACTCGTTTTTTTCTCCATTTAATTTTTTCTAAATAATTTTACAAAATAGCATTGCGCACTAGCGAGTTTTTAAATAATTTTACAAATACCCTAATTTTTGAAATCGTTTCTCGTATTTTCATATTTTGATTCAATACTAAATTGTCAGCTAAAAATTTATTTTGTTGTAGAACTGAATCGGAATAACTATTGGAAGCTTCACTTTCATTGATTTTTTAGCCGGTTTCATTTTAAAATTGTAGTTTCCTGGATGGTTGTTGGCCATTTGGAGTGTTTTTTGTTTTTCGCGTCACTGATATTAATTTTTATAAAATACAAATATTAAATTTTTCGTCAAGTGACGTATTTATTTATAACTTTTATTATTATTGTATAAAATAGAATAAAATAAAAATATAATTTTCCTAAACGCGTTTCGACAAATTTACTGTCATTATCAATAGGAGAGTTAAAACTAAACTTAATATTACGAAAATTATTTATTGTGGTGAAGGATTAGTTTTGAATTTTATTGCCGTTTCGTAGAGTTCGTTGTTTTTTATGGTTAGTTTGTCATTTAACAATATGTTGTTGTCTCCTTTTGATGTTTTGTATATATGGAATTCTTCTACGGTGTCCATAAGCTTGCCTTTTTGACATTTTTTAATTACTTCGACGTCTACTTCAAAAGTGTTTGTATGTGTGTGTTGTTCGGTAATTAGATGGGCTGCAAAGTTTGATTGGTTGTTGTTGGTATTGTTGCTAGGTAGGTGTTCCTTGTACCTTTTTATTAGTTTTCTACCTGATTGGCCTATGTAGAATTTTTCGCAGGTATTGCATTTTAATTTGTAGATGCCGGTTGAATTTTTATTGTCTATCTCTGGATTGTTCTTTAATTTATTTTTGATGTTGTTGTTTGTTTTGAATGAGACTTTGTAATTGTATTTTCTGAAGAGATTTTTGATGTCATGTGGTATGAAGTTGGGGTATTCGGCTGGTATGTATTGTGTGTTGTTTTCATCTTCTGTTTTTAACAATTTTGAGAGGCTGTTCTTTTTCTTTTTTTGTTTTTTTTATTAATTTATCTATCATCTTGGTGTCATATCCATTGGCTGATGCGATTTGTTTGATAGTCCTAATTTCTTGGTTGTAATCCTGTTTGTTCATTGGTATGGTGAGTAGACGGTGGACGAAGCTGTTATATGCTGCTATTTTGTGTTCTTGAAAATGATGTGAGGTAGCGTGTATTGTGACGTCACTTGTAGTTGGTTTTCTATATATACTAAATTGAAGTCTATCTTTATTTTTGGTGATGTTTAGGTCCAAAAAATTAATTTTATTGTTGTTCTCAATTTCACAAGTGAACTGGATTCTTTTATCTATTTTATTGATATTGTTGCAGAATGTTTTAATTTGTCTTTTATTGCCTTTGTATATCACGAAAGTATCGTCTACATATCTGCTATATGATATAATCTTGTTGTGTTGCTTGTTGTACTCTGGACTGCATATAAATTTATTTTCATAGTAATTTAAAAATATTTCGGCCATCAATCCCGACAGTGGTGAACCCATAGCTAATCCTTGATCTTGAGAGTAGTACTCATTGTTAAACGAGAAATAATTTTGTGCAAGTATGGTTTTGAGGAGTTGTTCTATTTCGTAGATTTGGTTGTTGGTTAGTTTGTTGTGATCTTTTAGTTGTTTGACGGTTAATTCTATGGCTTTTTCGACAGGAATATTGGTATACATGTTCGTGACATCTAGTGATAACATTGTGTAATCTTGTTCTATTTGTATGTTTGACACTTTTTGGATAAATTCAGTGTGGTTTTTGATGCTATGGTTGTTCTTGATGTTTATATTGTTTTTTATTATTTTTTCTAGTTTTAGCGATAGTTTGTAACTTGGAGCGGTGGTGAAGTTTATCAGTGGTCTGATTGGTGTGTTTTGTTTATGGATTTTAGGTAATCCTGTGAATACGGGTGCGATTGGGTTGATCTGTTTGAGATGGTTGTTGTATTTGTTTTTGAATAAGTTATTGCATTGATTAATTGTGCTGTTTATTATTTTGTTGTATGCTTCTGTAGGATCTTTATCTAATTTTCTGATGTTATTGTTGTGTATGAAATCTAGTGATTTTGTGATGTAATCTTCTTCATATAATATTACTGCGGTGTTGCCTTTATCAGCTTTAGTCAAGATGGCTTTATCCTTTTTTAATTTTGCTTTGATTTTGTTTATTGTCACTTTTTCCTGTTTATATTGTTTTTTGATATTCCTGTATAATTTGCTACCTGCTTTAATATTTCTTTTGATTTTATTGTTAAGAAATACTCTGATCTCGTTTTGTGTTTGGGTATCTTTTACATGTTTTATTGTTGTTTCGATGTTGATGACTTCGTTTTCTAAGTCGTTTTTGATATTACCGGTGTTGCTGATGTTATATTTTAATCCTTTGTTCAAGATTATTTCTTCGTCTTCGTTGAACTCGATTTGGGTATTGTTGATGAATCTTGGATAAAACTTGTGTTGGTTTACTGTGACTTGTGTCCTTTGGAGATTGTTGGTTGGATTCGCATGTTGTAACAGCTTTTCAATTTTCTTATTTTGTTGCGATGTGATTTTGTTCTCGAGTCTTTGTGTTTTCATGTGTATGAAATGGTTTGGTTTCATTTTCTTTATAAAATAATTAGCTTATCGCTAAGTGTTTCCCATGACTGTCGTAACATAACTGTTGCGGTAAGTTACAGTATTTTGCCGCATTTTAACATTACACTGGCTCATCGCTTGTAGTGAAAACAATATCTGGCACGTCATTTTCGTAGGTTTTTTCAGCTGGATATGAACCTTTAATTCGCATCAATCCTAAGTTTTCCGATTTCCCATTAATATAATACAAATGTACGTTCAAATATCTATACGACTGCGGAAGCTTGTCCATAAACTTTAGATTAAAAGCTTCCATTTTGATGATCTTAGGTTATTTTGCCATAGAAATAAAAATAAGTTTTTCCCAATACATTTATAACAAATAACAATATTATCCTAAATTCGTATTAGGTATAACTGTTTGCATCGACATCTAGATTTAACAATCAGAAAGTGATGCAGATTGACATTAACAATTTTTTCATTCGTCAACATATTAAAGTGGTACTTTATTACTGTGATTTGCGGCCATAGAGTGTCACTTTTTAGCCATATATTTTGTTGTCATAGTTACGTCCAAAAAAGCAAAAAACATTTGTATTTGTTTAAATTCTATAAAAAATAGAAATTTTTATCAAAGCAACCATTAAATACAACATTTCAGAATCCAATTAAAATTATTATTATTAGTGCCATACATGTAAAAGAAATGTCTTTCAGACATAAAAAATTTGGCATCTAATTGGTTGAGGGGCGGTAACAATTTTTAAATTTTACGAAAATATTTTTGACTGAAAGACAAAAAAAATATCTTTAAGACATAAAAAAATAACTAAAAAAGATAATTTTTGCTTGACAATTAAAACTGCTAAAAATAGCTGAAATACAGATTTTAAAAGCAAGTTTTACCAATAATCAATTACAATTAAATTAATTTGATTATTTAATTACAATTAAAATAATTTCTTTCGGTGTAACGATCTGATTTTGTACACCTTTGTCTGAAAGATATTTCTTTTAAATGTGTCATGGCCCTTATTTGTTGTCGTGGCTATACAATAATTTGGAAAAAATAACAAATATTTTGTCAGAGGTTACTTGATCATTAAAAATTTTTTTATTTAAACATTTATGCAAATTTATAATTTTGATTTAGAATAAACAATTGTTTTCTAAATATTTTGCTAAATATTTATTTATTTAGTATATGACACACGGACGTAAGCTATTTTTGACTTAATGTGGGTGCAAATCTCGGCTAGCGCCTCGATTTGTAAACTCCACATCCGTCCAAAATCTTTAGCTTTACGTCCTTGCATCATAATGTACTATTGTTTAGTAAAAAAAAATACTCATATATAATATTACGAGTCGTCAAATAATAGTCGACTATGTTTCATAATCATTATTACGAATGTCATTTGAGGTTATTTTAACCTCAAATTTAATTTCAATTTAATTTTAATTTTGAGGTTAATTTTTAACCTCAAATGGCATGAGTTGTAATGTTGAAAAATAATCGACTAATAATTTGGTGACGAGTTGTATTTAGCAGACAATTTAACGAACAGAAATAGTAACATTATTTCATACAACATAATCATACATAATAAAATATTATTTCATCTTAGTTGGCGCATAAATGTTATAAATTTGAAATTTATTTTTGACAAATCTTATATATTAATACGCTAGATCAAAACTTTGTGGAGCCTAAGGCTTTTTTATTCGCAGATGGATTCATTTCAAATTTTCACAGCTAACTGATATTAGTGTAACCTATAATCGGATTCGGATTCACACAAATCGGATCATAAATAAAAAAGTTATTATATACGGAAAACTTTTTATATACATATGCATTATAAGTTTACATACATATAAAAACGAAATTAAAAATTTATTTTATTTTTTATATTTGCTTTTTTATATACTAGCGAACAACGAACAACAAAAACGAAACTTTTTTTTCTCATTTATTTTTTAAATCATTCATTTTAGTCGTCTTTTGTCTTTGAACAAGGACGGTTTTCGATATTATTTCGATTATTTTGTTTATTGATATAAAGATATTTGGGTAATTCTTTTATAAACCGAACACCTTTCTGACCGACCCATTTTTGATTTGTCTGAAATTTTTTTTAGGGGTTTTCTATCGAAAAAAAAGATATACGTGTTCGAGGATTTTTTTTTTTTTTTTTTTTTTGGAAAATAGAGCTGTTCTAAATTTCGAGAGTTTCGTGATTTTCGGCTTGAAGACTTATTTTCAAAAATTCATAACTTCGGTTTTATAGAAGATAGAAGGTTTTTCTTTTCTTTATTTGAAAGTTAAAAGATGGAATTTTTAAAAATAAATATTTTCAAATAAAGTTATTAACAAATTCCTATTGTTATAAACAAATAAAACGTTAAAATTAAATTTTAACCATTGCCCCACCCATGAAATTTGTTTTTAATACTATCATCGTATTCTTCGTTCAATTTTCTATAAAAATGGTATTTTTTTTTAATAGAGAAATGATATTTACTGTTAGAAATAAATTAATTTATCGAGCGCGGGACGACAAAAAATTCCATATATGGGTCATTCTTTTACATACCGAACAAAATAGGACAAAATGTGACTAAGACATTTTTGATTCAGCTGAAAATTTTTTTGAGGGTTCTATATAAACATTACGATATACGTGTTTTCGGATTTTTTTTTAATTTTGTTTTTTAGGGGAAATAGAGCGGTTCTAAATTCCGAAAATTTTGTGATTTTTGGCTTGAAGACTTGTTTTCAAAGATTTATAACTTCGGTTCTGGTAGAGGTAGACACTTTTTGTTTGTTTTATTTTAAAGAATAGAGATGCAATTTAAAAAAAAAATTATTCATTATAAAAATTATTAACAAATACCTATTGTTATAAACAAATAAAATTTTAAAATTAGTTTTTAGTAATTATATAAAAAAAATAAAGAGTGTTTAGTGTAATCATCGTATTCTACGTTCAATTTTCAATAAGAAACGTATATTTAATTAATGAAAAAATGAGTTTTACTGTTACAAATAAGTTAATTTTTCCAGCGCCGGACGACAAAAATTTATAAAATTTGTTATCGTATCGCGCTCGATAAATTAGTTCATTTCTAACAATAAAACTCATTTCTCTACTAATTAAATATACGTTTCTTATTGAAAATTGAACGTAGAATACGATGATTACATTAAACACTCTTTATTTTTTTTATATAATTACTAAAAACTGATTTTAAAATTTTATTTGTTTATAACAATAAGTATTTGTTAATAATTTTTATAATGAATAATTTTTTTTTTAAATTGCATCTTTATTCTTTAAAATAAAACAAACAAAAAGTGTCTATCTTTACCAGAACCGAAGTTATAAATCTTTGAAAACAAGTTTTCAAGCCAAAAATCACAAAATTTTCGGAATTTAGAACCGCTCTATTTCCCCTAAATAACAAAAAAAACAAAAAATCCGAAAACACGTATATCGTAATGTTTATATAGAACCCTCAAAAAAATTTTCAGCTGAATCAAAAATGTCTTAGTCACATTTTGTCCTATTTTGTTCGGTATGTAAAAGAATGACCCATATATGGAATTTTTTGTCGTCCCGCGCTCGATAAATTAATTTATTTCTAACAGTAAATATCATTTCTCCATTAAAAAAAAATACCATTTTTATAGAAAATTGAACGAAGAACACGATGATAATATTAAAAACTAATTTCATGGGTGGGGCAATGGTTAAAATTTAAATTTAACATTTTATTTGTTTATAACAATAGGAATTTGTTAATAACTTTAGTTGAAAATATTTATTTTTAAAAAATTCCATTTTTTAACTTTCAAATAAAGAAAAGAAAAACCTTTTATCTTCTATAAAACCGAAGTTATGAATTTTTGAAAATAAGTCTTCAAGCCGAAAATCACGAAATTCTCGAAATTTAGAACAGCTCTATTTTCCAAAAAAAAAAAAAAAAAAAAAATCCTCGAACACGTATATCTTTTTTTTCGATAGAAAACCCCTAAAAAAAATTTCAGCCAAATCAAAAATGGGTCGGTCAGATTTTGTCCAAATCTGTTCGGTTTATAAAAGAATTACCCATTTGCGTAATATTTTTCTTTGTTTTCTTATTATAGGAGGGCTATTATTTTGAAAACGTACATTTTTTTGTTGATTTTTAAATTTTTGATTTTTAAAAAATCTGAAATTTTGATATTTTGTTGGTATTGACGAAAGGAAAAAAGTTGTTTCTGCTTTTATTTTTTGTGTACTCTGAATCGGCGTTATGCGCGGTTGAATTTTTGAGGCTTTTTCACGTAGTTTTGGTAATGGTTTAAAACTTTAAACTTTTTTCTCTTTTTTTATATTTATTTTCTCTTAGTTAGTTTATACATTTCCTTTGAAGTTTAGAGAATTTAGTTTATGAATTGATTTAGGGGTCGATAGACGTAATATTTTTCTTTGTTTTTTTATTACAGGAGGGCTATTATTTTGAAAACGTACATTTTTTTGTTGATTTTTAAATTTTTGATTTTTAAAAAATCTGAAAATTTGATATTTTGTTGGTATTGACGAAAGGAAAAAAGTTGTTTCTGCTTTTATTTTTTGTGTACTCTGAATCGGCGTTATGCGCGGTTGAAATTTTGAGACTTTTTCACGTAGTTTTGGTATTGGTGTCAATGTTTTGTGAATAGGTGCCACAAAATTCATCCGACTTAAGTATATTTTTGCAAGTAAAAAGAAAAATAACTGAATAATTGAAACTAAGAGGGCCCGGCGTGCTTCGCTACGCTTATAAATAAAGTTTTTGCGTAGACATTTTGTTGACGTAGAAGCAATGGAGCAAGAAGCAAGGAAAAGGAAGACGGAAAAGGAAAATGGAAGGTCACGAATTTCAACTAAAACTAAATTTTTTTAAATTAATATCTTTAGAATAAAAAAGCGATATCTTTAAATTTTGTGATGTTTTAGAGCAAGGTGCGGAAACTTCCATATTGTAAAAAAATTCTAAATATGCTTGACCTACGCGCCATCAGCGTCATCTCTAAAAATTTTGTTTCTTAATATTTTTAACAGTATAATTAAAAATTATATTGTGTATTTTTTTTGAAAGGCCATTTTTTCACAGTGCGCGGTAACCATTCCAGCGCCAACAAAACAGTTGATATCGAGCCATCAGGTTCTTTAGTTCCATCAACGAGTTCTCAAATTAAACAATTTAGATTTTTTCTAAGAAACTTGTGTTTTTTATTTCACATATGCCAAGTATGAAGTTTTGAAAACGGAAAACATTAACGATATTTGCCGCTTCTCTAGATTGATAGCGTTTATAATAATGTGTATAGTCAAGTATAGTCATGGGAAGCTAGCTTTTCTGATGCTACTTTTGCTCCTATTTGTCTAACGCTTAAGATGCGCTGCTGGAACACGGTCCTGCATGGTACACTCAAAACAAAATCCGTAAAAATTCTATAAACGCTGTTTATTAAATTTTATAGCCCAATTATTTATGAGATCTATAAATTTTTAGAGAATTGAACTACTATAAAAATATACTGAATCCTGTCTGGGGAATATCTTTTTTTATCACAGAGTATTTATATCAAAAATAAATTAAATACTAAATACAAGAAAAACTAAATAATTTAATACAAAAAAAATAAAATCACAAAAATTATATAAATCAAATCAAAAGGCTTACATTAATTAGTTGTCTTCTTCCAAACCCAGTCCTGTGGAACAAATGTTGATAGTAGGCTTTCACAAATTGCATTTCATTAAGCATTTATCTATAAATCTGAAGCGTCATCCATAGACGCTTTGTAGAATATAATACACTATGTTAATAACACCAAAGATGAACACAATCAAAAGATGATCCACCATAACAATTAGTGTTTCCAATCCGGTTTAAGCCGGATGGGAATTATCCGGATAATTTGTGAAAATTTTGCTATCTGATATCCGGTTAATTCACAAAAAAAATCCGGATAGCTAAATTAAAGCAAAAAATTGTTTGCGCTATTTACCTTTTTAAAAATTTTAATCAGCTACTACTAACTTTTCATAATAGACGTTTTCGTTTGGTCAATCTAAAACTTAGTTTTTTCATTTAGATGACTTCGTTTGGTTGACCTAAAAATTATCATTCCAGCAATTGTTTTGAATTTGAATTTTTAGAAGTGTAATTTATTTACAAATAAAAAACAGTATTTTGTCGTGTCATAATTTAGGATTCAAATTTTTTGTAATTTGAAAACATTTAAAGTTAATCACATTAAGGCAGTCTATTAACAAAACGAGAAATGTTGAGCTAGTTTCATTAATGATGTTGGTGCAGAATTCAACACTATTCCAAAATAATAATTTTGACGATTTTATTTATATTTCTAAATCATAAGCTATCAGTTATGCAAAAACGTTAATAAAAAGTTTGTTTCCGGATACCAAAACAACCAAAAATGTTAAGTTGAAAATGGTGGAACAAGAAGTTAAGGAAAATGAAAATTCTCCCACTCCGACCGAACTTACCGAATGTAATTTAGTCATGGAATTGAAAAATACGATTTCACCAATCGAAAATACATAGCAAAGTTAATCGTTAAAAATATGGAGGGGCTGAAATCTCACAGCTCTGAGATATCAAGACTTCGGTCTGGGTTAAGGATTTTGATATAGTTTTCGGCAAAAAACTTTTATGCGGACATGGTTTTTAGTTACACTCAGCAAACTACTCAAAAACCTCTCCATTTAGTGTTTCGAGAAAATATTACAAAATCACAAATTCATATTTCTTTCTAAATTCCAAAAATATTGTAAAAAATAAATAAAATCAAACTTTTTCCAAAATCCTAAAAATATTCCAAAAATTATTACAAAATCAAATATTAGTATTAAACTTTTTTCAAAAATTCTGAAAATATTGCAAAAATTATACAAAATCAAAAATTGAAACTTTTTTCAAAATCCCAAATATTCTAAAAATTAGAATAAAATCAAATATTTAAACTTTTTCTAAATTCTAATAATATTCCAAAAATTCTTAAAAATTCAAACATTGAAACTTTTTTCAAAATTCTTAAAATATATATAAAATTAAAAAAATTTGTTTTTTAAATGCAAAAAACATTCCAAAAATTGGAATAAAATCAAATATTTAAACTTTTTCTTAATTCTAATAATATTCCAAAATTTCTTAAAAATTTAAAAATTCAAACTTTTTCCAAAACTAAAAATATTGCAAAAATTATAACAATATCAAAAATTGAAACTTTTTCCAAAATTACAAAAATTATAATAAAATCAAAAATTTAAAATTTTTTAAAATTCTAAAAATATTCCAAAAATTCTTACAAAATCAAAAATTGAAACTTTTTCAAAATTCCAAAAATATTCAAAAACTATAACAAATTCAAAAATGTCCATGTCCAATTTCATTTTCATTTTCAGCAAACTATTCAAAAACCTTCTATTTAGCGATTCGAGAAAATATTACAAAATCACAATGTTCACGCATTATCGTGAATTGTTAAATAGTTTACCTGAAAAATCAAAATATTTTAAATTAGGATCAAAACAAAACCAATTAAAGATTTATAAAATTATGCAAAACATTACCAAAACAATCCTTTTGAAATGTCAACGAAACTTTCAATTTTGAATTGACGTGTTCGGTATATTTTGATCATTCATTCGATATTTTCAATTTTCACATTGAATTTATGTGTTCGTTATTCTATATTATTAATTCGATAGTTTCGAGATCGTTGGTAAACTTGACAGCTGTGATTTGTAGAGTTTTGTCTTTCTATAAAATGGACTGTTTTTGGTAGTTTTGCTCTCTTATTTCTTACGAATTTATATCTGAATAGTATAGTCAGTAAAAAGTGTTGTTTGTATTACCATGTAGTTGGTTGAGTATGAGCTAAGCTCTCTCTTTTAGTTTTAAGTGAATTTTAAATATTTTGTATTCCCATGTGTTAAAATCAGTAATTGTAAAATTAATAAATGAAGTTTTTATAAAGTTGTGTGCATCAGGTCAGTTTTTTAATGTAAATATAAATTAACCAAATAGTTTTTTCTTTGTTCTCTGACAAATATTCGTCGAGTGTGCATGCAGTAAAAACCTCGTATAAGTTTTCATCGATTGGAACGGGTGATGTTTCCATGCATCGTTCAACGCAATTACATAACTTCAAATATTAAACGAGCTGATATTTTCATTTCGCAATTACATAACTTCAAATATTATATGAGCTGATATTTTCATCATTGCATAGTTCATCTCATATGTACATAATCTCAACTATTATATGATCTGATGTTTTCGTCATTACTTCAGTGAATCATCGCAATTACATAACTTCAAAATATTATATGAGCTGATATTTTCATCGTTGCATAGTTCATCTCATATGTACATAATCTCAACTATTATATGATCTGATATTTTCGTCATTACTTCAGTGAATCATCGCAATTACATAACTTCAAATATTATATGAGCTGATATTTTCATCATTGCATAGTTCATGTCATATGTACATAACTTCAACTATTATATGAGCTGATATTTTCATCATTGCATAGTTCATCTCATATGTACATAATCTCAACTATTATATGATCTGATGTTTTCGTCATTACTTCAGTGAATCATCGCAATTACATAACTTCAAAATATTATATGAGCTGATATTTTCATCATTGCATAGTTTATCTCATATGTACATAATCTCAACTATTTTATGATCTGATATTTTCGTCATTACTTCAGTGAATCATCGCAATTACATAACTTCAAATATTAAACGAGCTGATATTTTCATTTCATATGTGCATAACTTCAACTATTATATGAGCTGATATTTTCGTCATTACTTCTGTTAATCATCTCGTTTGCATAACTTCAATTATTATATGAGCTGAGATATTTTCATCATTGCATCATTCATCTCACTTACATAATTTCAACTATTATATGAGCTGAGACATTTCGTCATTGCTTCAATCAAAACATCTCATATGTACATGATTTTCAACTATTATATGAGTCGATATTAGTCTCTGTATTTCTCTGGGTCTCACATTACCTCGATATTTGCATCACGGTGTTGGAAGTTGATGTGCCAACCAACTCACATCAAAATATATCGTCAAGAAAAAAATACAGTCCACCTCTCATCGACGCCGCATCATTTGGTCCTTCGAGCCGGATCTACACGCAGCTCGTCTCAAAATAACTTCGGAAGAGAAAAAAAAAAAACCAACCAACGTTTTTGGATAATTTAAGGTACCATTTAGTATAATTTATAAGTAACTTAATTATTTAAATTTTCGTCAAATATCATTAACATTATGCATTTCTCTAGCATTTATATTGTCATTGTGTATTAACACGACTTGCGTGATCATATAATCGTGATTTTTTCGGGACATTCACTACTACGGGGTGTACAATGTCGCTTAGTCGATTGTTTAATTGTCTATGGTGGATGGCTTGTCGGATTGTTTCATTTTATTGACATATTTCGTCTGGAACAATGTTCATCCGTTTTTCTCTTCGGTATTAATTTTCCATAAGGTTAACATGCCGGATTCCCCTTACGAAGACCTCTTGAAAAAACAACGTCGTACAAAATCTCGTCGTACCTGAATGGAATTTGAATTCCAAAATAATTTTGCTGTCGTCGTTAATATTTTTAAAAAATCTTTATACATCTCGTCATACTCTAATGGAATTTGAATTCCAAGATAAATTTCTTATTTCTGTTAGTAATTCAGTTCGTCGTACTTTAATGTAACTTGAATTCCATATAATTGTTGTCTTCGCTAATATTTTGAAAATCGTTATTCATTTTTCGTCGTACCTTGTTGGAATGCGATTTTTCGTTAATAGTTGGAGTCACTATTCGTTTCGTCGTACTTAGTAGAATGTGATTTCCAGATATAATTGTTGTCGTCGCTAATATTTTGAAAATCGTTATTCTTTTTTCGTCGTACCTTGTTGGAATGCGATTTTTCGTTAATAGTTGGAGTCACTATTCGTTCTCGTCGTACTTAGTAGAATGTGATTTCCAGATATAATTGTTGTCGTCGCTACTATTTTGAAAATCGTTATTTATTTTTCGTCGTACCTTGTTGGGATGCGATTTTTCGTTAATAGTTGGAGTCACTATTCGTTTCGTCGCACTTAGTAGAATGTGATTTCCAGATACAATTGTTGTCTTCGTTAATATTTTAGAAAACCGTTCTGTCGTATTTTTAAATCATTCGTCGTACCTGATTAGATTAATTGTTATTTTTAGGATTCTGTTATATTATGTATTATATTCATCGGATTCTAGTAGATTAAATAGCATATTCATCGGATGTTCCAATATTAAATTACCAATTTATTCATCGGATCATTTCAAAATCACCGTTTTTAGGTGTCGAGTAATTAATTATTTAATCCACATCGTTCGTCAATCAACATGGAAGTTTTGATATTGGTTTGTCCAACATTCGCTGGTATTTGGATGTGTTAGCTTCATTAATTTTTCGTCGTTCTCCTTGTTGCTATCATAATTCCAACAGATGTTCACTCTTGTCTCATTCTTCGTTGCCTTGGCAGAGTGTGCCTCACAGCCCACCTTCGTCGTATAGTCGTTGAGACAAAATCAAACAAATTTCTTCAATGTGAATTAGCTCTGACCTTGCTAATAGGCATACATGCCTCATTTGTAGTAATTGGTTATTCGTCATATCTTACTAGAATTCGTTTCTCAATTTAATGTTCATCAATAGTTGTAGTCATTATTCGTTTCGTCGTACTTAGTAGAATGTGATTTCCGAATAAAATTGTTGTTCGTTTATATTTTAGATATTTTTCTCGTACGTTTCGCCGTACCCTAACACCATTCATCGTATTTTATTAGTTTGATTGTTATATTTTTAGGAACCTGTTAAATTATTTTATACCCATTAAATTCTAGTAGATTAAATACTATTCATCGCATGTTACATTATTGAATTACCAACTCATTCATCAAATCCTGTCAAATTCATCGTTATTAGATGTGAAATAATTAGTTATTCAATTCACATCGGTCATCAGTTAACATGGAAGGTTTTATATTGGTTTGTCGAACATCCGCTGGTATCTGGATGTGTTAGCTTCATTAATGTTTCGCCGTTCTCCTTGTTGCTATCATAATTCCTACAGATGTTCGCTCTTGTCTCGTTCTTCGTTACCTTGGCAGAGTGTGTCTGACAGCCCACTTTCGTCGTATAGTCGTTGAGACAAAATCAAACAATTTTCCAATGTTAACCAATGTGTCCTTGCAAAATGACTAACATGCCTCATTTGTATTTAGTAGTATTCGTCATTAGAATTCGTTTTAATTCAATATTTGGTAGTTAATGGTTCGGTAGTATCTTAAGCCGTTATAGGTTTAATTATAATTTAATAAAATGTTTGTCTTCAGTAGGAATTAAAGTCATTAGTTATTTTCACGCGTCTTTCGTCTAGTTTATGTTACAAACCGAAAATGATTTCGTTTGAATTAGAATTTTATATTTTGTCATTTCCGTCTGCCAAATTGATAATTCAGGTTGTAGCACCGAGCTTTAATCGTTGACATTTAACCTTTGCAGGCCCCCTCTATTAGCTCAAGATGCGTGCTCAACTGCAACTGACAAATGGTTCATATGCATGTTCGCGTGTTTCGTCTCAAAGCAGTCCAGTTGGAAATCGGTATTAACTCATCAGCTGATCCTTTTAGAGCTTGGTTTCGTCGTATGTATGGTATCACGTAGCGGATTGTGATGTTTTTAAAAATTCTGCTTCCACAACATTGCCAACTTCATTGAAGCTCGTAATCTTCAGCATATCCAACAAGCAGCATTCATGTGGTCTACTCTTCGTCACAGAGTGTGTCCGACAACCCAATTTCGTTGTACAATCGTTGTGTCATTTTAAATTGAGCCTATTGTCATTTCCATTAACCCAGCTGAATCCATTCTGAAACGCTCAGTAGCACGAATCTGCGTAATCTCACATCTTGATGTTGAAGATTTGCAGCAGTTTGTTGTATCAAGTAATTACAAACTAGTGGTGGTTTATATTTCACTAATTAATATTTGCAATCGTCCACGTAACTCAAGCAACAATGTTCTGCGACCAGTCTGTTCAGTCTGACAAGTCACTCACCTCGACTACAGTGATCCCTGAATATTCATACACTTAAAATTTACTTTAGTTGCTGTCCGTAACTGGTTTTAAGGGATTACGTAATTGCAACCATGTCGCAGCCTGGACCGTTTCATTTTGTTAAAGTAAATACTTTAAGGTCGCCAGTATGTTCACGCATTATCGTGAATTGTTAAATAGTTTACCTGAAAAATCAAAATATTTTAAATTAGGATCAAAACAAAACCAATTAAAGATTTATAAAATTATGCAAAACATTACCAAAACAATCCTTTTGAAATGTCAACGAAACTTTCAATTTTGAATTGACGTGTTCGGTATATTTTGATCATTCATTCGATATTTTCAATTTTCACATTGAATTTATGTGTTCGTTATTCTATATTATTAATTCGATAGTTTCGAGATCGTTGGTAAACTTGACAGCTGTGATTTGTAGAGTTTTGTCTTTCTATAAAATGGACTGTTTTTGGTAGTTTTGCTCTCTTATTTCTTACGAATTTATATCTGAATAGTATAGTCAGTAAAAAGTGTTGTTTGTATTACCATGTAGTTGGTTGAGTATGAGCTAAGCTCTCTCTTTTAGTTTTAAGTGAATTTTAAATATTTTGTATTCCCATGTGTTAAAATCAGTAATTGTAAAATTAATAAATGAAGTTTTTATAAAGTTGTGTGCATCAGGTCAGTTTTTTAATGTAAATATAAATTAACCAAATAGTTTTTTCTTTGTTCTCTGACAAATATTCGTCGAGTGTGCATGCAGTAAAAACCTCGTATAAGTTTTCATCGATTGGAACGGGTGATGTTTCCATGCATCGTTCAACGCAATTACATAACTTCAAATATTAAACGAGCTGATATTTTCATTTCGCAATTACATAACTTCAAATATTATATGAGCTGATATTTTCATCATTGCATAGTTCATCTCATATGTACATAATCTCAACTATTATATGATCTGATGTTTTCGTCATTACTTCAGTGAATCATCGCAATTACATAACTTCAAAATATTATATGAGCTGATATTTTCATCGTTGCATAGTTCATCTCATATGTACATAATCTCAACTATTATATGATCTGATATTTTCGTCATTACTTCAGTGAATCATCGCAATTACATAACTTCAAATATTATATGAGCTGATATTTTCATCATTGCATAGTTCATGTCATATGTACATAACTTCAACTATTATATGAGCTGATATTTTCATCATTGCATAGTTCATCTCATATGTACATAATCTCAACTATTATATGATCTGATGTTTTCGTCATTACTTCAGTGAATCATCGCAATTACATAACTTCAAAATATTATATGAGCTGATATTTTCATCATTGCATAGTTTATCTCATATGTACATAATCTCAACTATTTTATGATCTGATATTTTCGTCATTACTTCAGTGAATCATCGCAATTACATAACTTCAAATATTAAACGAGCTGATATTTTCATTTCATATGTGCATAACTTCAACTATTATATGAGCTGATATTTTCGTCATTACTTCTGTTAATCATCTCGTTTGCATAACTTCAATTATTATATGAGCTGAGATATTTTCATCATTGCATCATTCATCTCACTTACATAATTTCAACTATTATATGAGCTGAGACATTTTCGTCATTGCTTCAATCAAAACATCTCATATGTACATGATTTTCAACTATTATATGAGTCGATATTAGTCTCTGTATTTCTCTGGGTCTCACATTACCTCGATATTTGCATCACGGTGTTGGAAGTTGATGTGCCAACCAACTCACATCAAAATATATCGTCAAGAAAAAAATACAGTCCACCTCTCATCGACGCCGCATCACACAAATTCATATTTCTTTCAAAATTCCAAAAATATTGTAAAAATTATAATAAAATCAAACTTTTTTCAACATTCTAAAAATATTCTAAAAATTATTACAAAATCAAAAATTGAATCTTTTTTCAAAATTCCAAAAATTATAAAAAATCAAAAATTTAAAATTTTTCAAAATTTCAAAAATATTCCAAAAATTCTTACAAAATCAAAAATTAAAACTTTTTCCAAAATTTTAAAAATATTGCAAAAATTATTACAAAATCAAAAATACATACTTTTTTCAAAATTCCAAAAATATTTCAAAAACTATAACAAATTCAAAAATTTCCATGTCCAATTTTTTCAATTACATTTACGTCATAAAAACAACTACATTTTTTTCCGAAATATTGGCTAAAAAAATCAATGAAATCATTTATTGACACGCTTGACATTATTTTTTTGACAAACTTATAATGCCATAATTCTCTATAATAATAATATATTTTCACGTCATACAAATTATTTATTTTATTTTTTTCCAAAAAATTGGGTAAAAAATAAATAAAAATTTTTCTTTTGACACACTTGACAACATTTTTTTGACAAACTTATGATGCCATAGTTCTCAATAATAATAATAGAATTTCATTTCAAACAAAATTTTAATTTAATTTTTTTTCCGAAAAATTGGGTAAAAAAATAAATTAAAATCTTTCTTTTGACACACTTGACAACATTTTTTGACAAACTTATAATGCAATACTCTAGATTTTGGTCTCACATACCAATCCCGACCATCAAAATTTCTCGAAGTTCAATGTTCCTACTCGTAATCACTTAAAATGAAAGTTTTTTAAGCAAAAAATATGCAAATTTCCTTGTTTTGACACACTTGACGATTTTTTTGACACACTTCCGGTACAGTATACCTATTTTTAGAAAAAAAATTTTGGAAATCCCTCCAGTGGTTTTCCCTGCAGCGTAGGGAATAACGGCCGGCCGGCAGACAGACATACATTTTTTTTTTTTGCTTTTTTAGAATCAGAAGGTCCTAAAACGTCGAGAAATGCCAGAAAAAAGTGGGGGTAAGAATTTCACTTTGAGCTCATGAACAGAGGCGTAGCTAGGGGGGGGCGGGGGGGGGCGGTCCACCCCGGGTGTCACCCGTTTTGGGGTGACACCCGAACGTAAAAAACTTAAACAAACCATCACAATGTTTTCAACGATAAATCACTTCGAAACCGTTTTGGGGTGACACCCGCACGTAAACAACTTAAACAAACCATCACAATGCTTTCAACGATAAACCACTTCGAAACCGTTTTGGGGTGACACCCGAACGTAAACAACTTAAACAAACCATCACAATGTTTTCAATGATAAATCACTTCGAAACCGTTTTGGGGTGACACCCGAACGTAAAAAACATAAACAAACCATCACAATGTTTTCAACGATAAATCACTTCGAACCCGTTTTGGGGTGACACCCGAACGTAAACAACTTAAACAAACCATCACAATGTTTTCAATGATAAATCACTTCGAAACCGTTTTGGGGTGACACCCGAACGTAAAAAACTTAAACAAACCATCACAATGTTTTCAACGATAAACCCCTTCGAAACCGTTTTGGGGTGACACCCGAACGTAAACAACTTAAACAAACCATCACAATGTTTTCAATGATAAATCACTTCGAAACCGTTTTGGGGTGACACCCGAACGTAAAAAACATAAACAAACCATCACAATGTTTTCAACGATAAATCACTTCGAAACCGTTTTGGGGTGACACCCGAACGTAAAAAACTTAAACAAACCATCACAATGTTTTCAACGATAAACCACTTCGAAACCGTTTTGGGGTGACACCCGAACGTAAACAACTTAAACAAACCATCACAATGTTTTCAATGATAAATCACCGTTTTAGGGTGACACCCGAACGTCAAAAACATAAACAAACCATCACAATGTTTTCAACGATAAATCACTTCGAAACCGTTTTGGGGTGACACCCGAACGTAAACAACTTAAACAAACCATCACAATGTTTTCAATGATAAATCACTTCGAAACCGTTTTAGGGTGACACCCGAACGTAAAACACATAAACAAACCATCACAATGTTTTCAACGATAAATCACTTCGAAACCGTTTTGGGTGACACCCGAACGTAAACAACTTAAACAAACCATCACAATGTTTTCAATGATAAATCACTTCGAAACCGTTTTGGGGTGACACCCATCAAACAAACCATCACAATGTTTTCAATGATAAATCACTTTGAAACCGTTTTGGGGTGACACCCGAGCGTAAAAAACTTACACAAACCATCACAATGTTTTCAACGATAAACCACTTCGAAACCGTTTTGGGTTACCTGAACGTAAACAACTTAAACAAACCATCACAATGTTTTCAATGATAAATCACCGTTTTAGGGTGACACCCGAACGTAAAAAACATAAACAAACCATCACAATGTTTTCAACGATAAACCACTTCGAAACCGTTTTGGGGTGACACCCGAACGTAAAAAACTTAAACAAACCATCACAATGTTTTCAATGATAAATCACTTCGAAACCGTTTTAGGGTGACACCCGAACGTAAAAAACATAAACAAACCATCACAATGTTTTCAACGATAAATCACTTCGAAACCGTTTTGGGGTGACACCCGAACGTAAACAACTTAAACAAACCATCACAATGTTTTCAATGATAAATCACTTCGAAACCGTTTTGGGGTGACACCCGAACGTAAAAAACTTAAACAAACCATCACAATCTTTTCAACGATAAACCACTTCGAAACCGTTTTGGGGTGACACCCGAACGTAAACAACTTAAACAAACCATCACAATCTTTTCAATGATAAATCACTTCGAAACCGTTTTAGGGTGACACCCGAACGTAAAAAACATAAACAAACCATCACAATGTTTTCAACGATAAATCACTTCGAAACCGTTTTGGGGTGACACCCGAACGTAAACAACTTAAACAAACCATCACAATGTTTTCAATGATAAATCACCGTTTTAGGGTGACACCCGAACGTAAAAAACATAAACAAACCATCACAATGTTTTCAACGATAAATCACTTCGAAACCGTTTTGGGGTGACACCCGAACGTAAACAACTTAAACAAACCATCACAATGTTTTCAATGATAAATCACTTCGAAACCGTTTTAGGGTGACACCCGAACGTAAAAAACATAAACAAACCATCACAATGTTTTCAACGATAAATCACTTCGAAACCGTTTTGGGGTGACACCCGAACGTAAAAAACTTAAACAAACCATCACATGTTTTCGACGATAAATCACTTAGAAACCATTTTAACCAGGTTATCCATATAATATTAATTTATAAATTGTGATAACTTATAAATGTGTCCTGTAAGTGTGTTATTGGTTCAAAAATAATCTATTCTACTTTTTAAAATTTTTGAGTTATTACGTGAAATAAAATTTTAACAATATTAATCGAATCAACATGTTGAGCATTGAATCCCATCACCACAATTACTCAATAGCTTTGAATATTCCTATAGATACCATATTGACCGTTTTTTACGATATATTATTTAGTATGCAAGCATGATTATTTAATGACCAGGTCTGAAAACACATATGCTGAATAATGTATAGGAAAAGTGGTTTACGTCGAAATTGTGGCACCCTTTGTCGATAGGGTGGCACCCTTGAGTTACAATGTCTCTATTCCAAAATTATTTCTAAAATATCCGCTTAACCTTACTACCTAATATATGTTTTACATTTCAAACAAATTAATTGCAAACACCTAAGGAAACTAACAAACAATCAAATTACCGTGTTTGTAAATGATCTCAAAATAATTTTTTTTTCCTTTATCTTGAAACTCAAAGAATAAATTGAAATAGATCGTTTTTCAATGGACACAAAAATAATTACTGTGGAATAAAATGGCAGTTATGCAATTACTGCAGTTTTGCAAATTTTTGTAGGTTGATACATACTCATACTGTTTGTTTTCAGTTATATATATTTATATATTTGAATTAAATGAAAGTTTATCATTTAAAATTACATTTTGTTGGGTTTTAAATCGCTTGGAAATTTCAAACTCATCAAGTGAGTCTTTTAAAGATCCTTGGCTACATAAATGTAAAGCCTTCAATTTTTTTTTAAAAGTGGTGTAGCTATTGTTATTAACTATGTAAATGGTTTGCAAAAATAAACTTTAAATTTTGTTTATTTTTTTTCTTAGGCAGGTATTCCTTAAATCAGTCTTTAAAACATTTTCCGGTTTTCCCGATGTAAAATTTTTCACAAAAATCACATTCAATTTTGTAAATTATTGAGCATGATTCTAATTGGATATTTAATTTTGGTTTCAATTCTTTATATAAAATATCTTTTAGGATTTCATACTTATATTTTTTTAAATAGTTCCTTATAATATTAGGCTATGATTTGTATATTCCATTTTATCAAATATTATTTAATATAAGTTGTTACAAGGAAATTTAAATAAATTAATTTTCTTGGCGGTGTATTTAGTCGTTAACACAGTGTACTTATTATGAACTATGTACCTATTATGTATCCTACAAATATATTTAGAACTAATGCTTTGCTGATACCTATACTATAATTAAAAATATTTTTTTAGATTTCATTTAGCAAATATCCCAAAAAATAAATATGCCACGAGGAGTTCATAATTTTTAAAGAAAAAGTTGGTTCCAGCAGAGAAAGACCAAATCTATAAATATGTTACAAAACCCGATGATATCCAAGGTTGATCAAAAGAAACTGATTATCACGTTGATGCAACGAATGTTTCAGAGAATATTGGCTCATCTTCGGAAAGTAACAGCAACAATACAGAATTAATAATGATAACCTATGATGACGAATTAGAAAGGAATAATGAAAATGACAGTGATAATGCCGCTAATGCTTCTACTATCGAAGACAGTATTAGCATGGGTGAATCACTTCAGGACTTAAGAGATGTATCACATTGGAATATACACGTCTCTGGTAATGTTCGCATTGAAATCATAAAAAAAGAAAGTGAACATTTTCAAAATAGAGAAGGGTCGTTTGTTACTGTATCTAGACACGGGTTAGACATAAAAGGTGATGTTCGCCATCTTTCTAAAGAATGGTTTTATAAAATGATGAATAATGGCGAAAAAATTCTACGGCCATGGATTGTTTATTCTCCTGTAAATAATAACTTGCGTCCTGTATTGCTTCTGTTGTCGTGTATTTGCTGTCACCAATAATAATAATACAAAATCAACATTTACTACTGGATATCAGAAGCGGTGGAAACTAAATCCCAAAGTGGCCGAGCATGAAACTTCAAATGAACATCTGGAGAATTTTGAAAAGTGGAAAACTTTGGAAATGAGGTTAAAAATTCATAAAACGATACGAGACGCAGCCTTCCAATTAATATATAATAAAAAACAGAAGTGGAAACATCTTTTATCAAGATTATTGGATATAACTTTGTTTTTATCTAAACAAAACCCAGCATTTCATGGACATAATGAAGGACAAAGTTCTTCAAATAAAGGCAATTTCTTAGAACTAACCAAACTATTGTCAAAGTATGATGTAGTCTAAAGAGAACACAATTTGAATTTGGAGCATGGTAAATCACCAAAAGTATCATATTTGTCACCAGATATACAAAATGAGTTCATAAATGTTTTAGCGATCCACGTAAAGTTTAAGCTTGTCAACGAAATTAAATCGGTTAAATATTTTGGAATTATGTTTGCTAGCACACCTGACATTTCACATATTGATCAAATGTCAGAAGTGATTCGTTATGTGAAAATTGATGGTAGTAAAGTGGAAATCAAGGAAGTATTCCTTGGATTTTTTCCTTTACGTGGAAAAAAGCCGCTGATTTAAGCGATGAAATTCTTACACTGAAAAAAAAATTGAAGCAATGATAACCTCATCTCGAAGATGGCAGTTTATTATTCATGCAAAGAAAAGATATTTACAAACAATTTCACCATGATTGGGACAACTACTCAGTACTCAGTAACATTTCCTGATAACAGAATGAGGTGTAATTAAAATATAAAGTGCTATCCAATATAACAGTAGTTGAATAAAGTTAATAACTATTTCCATGAAAACATATTTCTTTGGCCTTATATCATGAATTTTTCATTTTAAAATTTAAGTATTTGAGATTAATTGAACTATATTTTATTTCCACATAAATATTTCATCTGATTGTCTCAACTGCATCGGCTTATCATTGTACGGTTGTTGAATCAATCTCGTATTTCGATTCGCCATATCTGCCCGCACGGTGAGGTTGAGACAACTGCATTTCGATTGGAAATAGGTCTTTTTTTTTTCAGTGTAAAAATCTTGAAAATGATGGTATAGATGTTATGAATTGTCGCTCCCAAAGGTTATGATAATGCAGCTGTTATGAGTAGTATACATGGAGAAGTGCAAGCTATTATTAAAGCAAAAAATAACAAAGCAATTTTTGTGGGCTGCAAAGATCATTCAATTAATTTATACGGCCAACACTCGTCAGTGGAAGCCATTTTTACATGTTTTTCTGCTTCGACTAGCCGCTGGGAAGTACTTGCTAAACAAACACAACAAAGCAACTGTTAAAATACTCTTAACAGCGCATTGGAGTGCTCATTATGCTGCAGTAAAAGTATTGGCTGAAAACTTTGATGGGATTGTGGCTGAAATTGAGAAGTTAAGTGATCAACAAGAAAATGTAGACACTAGAGGCGCTGCACAGAACCTTAACAATGCAGCATGTGATTTTTCGTTTGTTTGCTATCTTTTGTTTTGGAATGATATTCTAAGAGAAATAATATCTATGCTCAGATTGGATTGCAAAGCACGGGCTTGAATATTGATCAATTAGCTACAAAAATAGAGTCAATTCATAACGAAGTCTCATTGTAGAAGAGGCAATAGATCTTGCTGCGAAAAAATCGGAGGACTATGACATTCCAATGGAAAGCCGAATTCGTCATAAAAACGCAAAAAACGAACGGGTGGTGAGTTTGCACCTGATGTTGGACTGACACTGAGAGCTCAACTTAAAAAGGACATGTTGGAATGTCCTGATCAATTCAGTGTTGAACTCCGAACTAGACTGAAGTCAGTTCAAGATTTAGCTTCATTGTTCGAGGTTGTGCAGACAAACACTTAGCTTTTGGCGAACAGTTTGGTGAAGAGTTAAAATTATCGGTATCAAAATTTACTGGTTTTTGTGATGCGGTATTGGCAACAGAACTCCTCATAGAGATACAAAGGGTGAGGAGGCATTTAAAAGCGGCCAATGTTACAGTTTCTAACTGGGTGTACCTAGACTTTTTGAAATTCATCATAGAATGGGATTTTTTAGAATTTCTTTCGAATCTTACGGTCGCACTGTTATTTATGACTATTTGTGTATTAGTGGCTTCGTGTGAGTTTCAGCAAATTAAAATTAGTTAAAAATTACTTGAGGGCTTATAATAATAATGCTCATTTGTATTAATTAAAAAAAATTATAAATTACGTTTATCGGCTTTTTATTATTATTGACAGTTTTTATTTTTGGGGTGACACCACAATATCCGCCCCGGGTGCCACCCATGCTAGCTACGCCACTGCTCATGAATGTAATACTTAGGTCTTTCAGACCGAAGTAATAATTATTCTTCACTGGACAAGGAATTTAATTTATAAAAGCATAAATAAAACACTCACTCCTTTCCTAGAAAAGCTGTTTGATGCTTTGAAGACCATGTTAGTGATCAAATAAGCTTACTTGAAAACTTATTTGATCGCTAATTTTTCATATATCCGAACTGATCAGCTAGAGTTTTGATTATTTTTCATTCATATATTTAAAAAGAAAAATTAAAAATTATATGCTAGCATTTCTCATTACCACTTTTTGAAATCATTGCTTCTACGTCAACAAAATGTCTACGCAAAAACTTTATTTATAAGCGTAGCGAAGCACGCCGGACCCTCCTAGTAAACATAAACATGCAATCATTTATGAATGAAAACGGACATTTTTACTATTTGCAAATTGCATTTTCACATAATTTTGTATGGGAATTTTTGTTTTAAATTAATATATTAAGTAGGCCGAAAATATTCGAAAATGTTCGCTGTTCCTTCCCACCAGAGAAAAATAATCGAAACAATTCGTTTTGATTTGTTGAAAAATAGTAAATGAAGCGTTTTTATTGGAACTTATCGAAACTTTATTTAGTGAGTTGAATTGTCAAAATAATATTATTGATGGATTTATTTTTTCAATCCTAAGTTTTCCGATTTCCCATTAATAAAATACAATTGAACGTTCAAATATCTACGCTTGCGGAAGCTTCTCCATTCATCAATTGCTATGGTACACTTTAGATTAAAAGCCTACATTTTGATGATCTTAGGTTGTTTTGCCATAGAAATAAAAATAGGTTTTTCCCAATACATTTATAACAAACAACAATATTATCCTAAATTCGTATTAGGTATTACTGTTTGCATCGACATCTATATTTAACAATCAGAAAGTGATGCAGATTGACATTAACAATTTTTGTTTAGTAAAAAAATACTCAAAATAATAATATTGAATGATTTATGGTGGTTTGTTAAATCTCGAGCAGATTCTCGAGAAATGGGCATTTTGAAAATATGGAAATATTATTTCTCGAGATTTCGAGAGTTCAAAATTGCAATTCTTTGTCGAGAATCTCGGGATTTCTCGAGCAGAAACTCTAGTAGGAAGTCAAACCCAAAAGGAGTTTTACTCTGTTTTTTTAACTTTTTTGATACCAACGAAAGAAGGAAAACTTTAGTATGTAAATTAAAACTTGTTGTAATATGTAGATAAATTTCACGAAAATATTTAATTATTTAAATAAATTAAGCCTATTCTCACAAAAACCTTGGTTCATGAACTAATGAAACTTTAATGCAAGGTGTTAATTTATACAGTAAAGAATTGGATTAGTTGTTGGGTAACATTGAACATTATGGTCGGAGGTCTCCCAATTAGAGTTTCCAATTATCCGTGATTTTAACTATCCGGATATCGAATAGTATGTAAAGTAATTATCTGGATATCCGGATAATAATCCGGATAGTGGATTTAAATAAAAACAATATGTAGTTTTAAAAAATAAAAATTAGTTAATCATTTATTTTCATCTGAAAAATAATATTTTAAAAATGCAAGAGCGTTTAACATTGGAACTGCAACCGATTTCGTTAAAAAGATACTAGCAACCGAAAAGACTCTTTCACTTTCGTTCGAAGTAGGTTGAATGGTCTTCAAAGCATCAAACAGCTTTTCTAGGAAAGGAGTGAGTGTTTTATTTATGCTTTTATAAATTAAATTCCTTGTCCAGTGAAGAATAATTATTACTTCGGTCTGAAAGACCTAAGTATTACATTCATGAGCTCAAAGTGAAATTCTTACCCCCACTTTTTTTTGGCATTTCTCGACGTTTTAGGACCTTCTGATTCTAAAAAAGCAAAAAAAAAAATGTATGTCTGTCTGCCGGCCGGCCGGCCGTCATTACCTACGCTGCAGGGAAAACCACTGGAGGGATTTCCAAATTTTTTTTTTCTAAAAATAGGTATACTGTACCGGAAGTGTGTCAAAAAAATCGTCAAGTGTGTCAAAACAAGGAAATTTGCATATTTTTTGCTTAAAAAACGTTCATTTTAAGTGATTACGAGTAGGAACATTGAACTTCGAGAAATTTTGATGGTCGGGATTGGTATGTGAGATCAAAATCTAGAGTATTGCATTATAAGTTTGTCAAAAAATGTTGTCAAGTGTGTCAAAAGAAAGATTTTAATTTATTTTTTTACCCAATTTTTCGGAAAAAAAAATTAAATTAAAATTTTGTTTGAAATGAAATTCTATTATTATTATTGAGAACTATGGCATCATAAGTTTGTCAAAAAAATGTTGTCAAGTGTGTCAAAAGAAAAATTTTTATTTATTTTTTACCCAATTTTTTGGAAAAAAATAAAATAAATAATTTGTATGACGTGAAAATATATTATTATTATAGAGAATTATGGCATTATAAGTCTGTCAAAAAAATAATGTCAAGCGTGTCAATAAATGATTTCATTGATTTTTTTAGCCAATTTTTCGGAAAAAAATGTAGTTGTTTTTATGACGTAAATGTAATTGAAAAAATTGGACATGGAAATTTTTGAATTTGTTATAGTTTTTGAAATATTTTTGGAATTTTGAAAAAAGTATGTATTTTTGATTTTGTAATAATTTTTGCAATATTTTTAAAATTTTAGAAAAAGTTTTAATTTTTGATTTTGTAAGAATTTTTGGAATATTTTTGAAATTTTGAAAAATTTTAAATTTTTGATTTTTTATAATTTTTGGAATTTTGAAAAAAGATTTAATTTTTGATTTTGTAATAATTTTTAGAATATTTTTAGAATGTTGAAAAAAGTTTGATTTTATTATAATTTTTACAATATTTTTGGAATTTTGAAAGAAATATGAATTTGTGATTTTGTAATATTTTCTCGAATCGCTAAATAGAAGGTTTTTGAATAGTTTGCTGAAAATGAAAATGAAATTGGACATGGACATTTTTGAATTTGTTATAGTTTTTGAATATTTTTGGAATTTTGAAAAAGTTTCAATTTTTGATTTTGTAAGAATTTTTGGAATATATTTAGAATTTTAAAAAATTTTAAATTTTTGATTTTATTATAATTTTTGTAATTTTGGAAAAAGTTTCAATTTTTGATATTGTTATAATTTTTGCAATATTTTTAGTTTTGGAAAAAGTTTGAATTTTTAAATTTTTAAGAAATTTTGGAATATTATTAGAATTAAGAAAAAGTTTAAATATTTGATTTTATTCCAATTTTTGGAATGTTTTTTGCATTTAAAAAACAAATTTTTTTAATTTTATATATATTTTAAGAATTTTGAAAAAAGTTTCAATGTTTGAATTTTTAAGAATTTTTGGAATATTATTAGAATTTAGAAAAAGTTTAAATATTTGATTTTATTCTAATTTTTAGAATATTTGGGATTTTGAAAAAAGTTTCAATTTTTGATTTTGTATAATTTTTGCAATATTTTCAGAATTTTTGAAAAAAGTTTAATACTAATATTTGATTTTGTAATAATTTTTGGAATATTTTTAGGATTTTGGAAAAAGTTTGATTTTATTTATTTTTTACAATATTTTTGGAATTTAGAAAGAAATATGAATTTGTGATTTTGTAATATTTTCTCGAAACACTAAATGGAGAGGTTTTTGAGTAGTTTGCTGAGTGTAACTAAAAACCATGTCCGCATAAAAGTTTTTTGCCGAAAACTATATCAAAATCCTTAACCCAGACCGAAGTCTTGATATCTCAGAGCTGTGAGATTTCAGACCCTCCATATTTTTAACGATTAACTTTGCTATGTATTTTCGATTGGTGAAATCGTATTTTTCAATTCCATGACTAAATTACATTCGGTAAGTTCGGTCGGAGTGGGAGAATTTTCATTTTCCTTAACTTCTTGTTTCACCATTTTTAACTTAACATTTTTGGTTGTTTTGGTATCCGGAAACAAACTTTTTATTAACGTTTTTGCATAACTGATAGCTTATGATTTAGAAATATAAATAAAATCGTCAAAATTATTATTTTGGAATAGTGTTGAATTCTGCACCAACATCATTAATGAAACTAGCTCAACATTTCTCGTTTTGTTAATAGACTGCCTTAATGTGATTAACTTTAAATGTTTTCAAATTACAAAAAATTTGAATCCTAAATTATGACACGACAAAATACTGTTTTTTATTTGTAAATAAATTACACTTCTAAAAATTCAAATTCAAAACAATTGCTGGAATGATAATTTTTAGGTCAACCAAACGAAGTCGTCTAAATGAAAAAACTAAGTTTTAAATTGAGCAAACGAAAACGTCTATTATGAAAAATTAGTAGTAGCTGATTAAAATTTTTAAAAAGGTAAATAGCGCAAACAATTTTTTTTGCTTTAATTTAGTTATCCGGATTTTTTTTGTGAATTAACCGGATATCAGATAGCAAAATTTTTACAAATTATCGGTTGTTATACCACGAGTCATTGAAATTTTTTCGAAAATTTTTTGATTCTACGAATTAAATTATTTAGCAACACTGCGAATCAAAGCGCACAATAAACCACGAGTCCGAAGGACGAGTGGTTTAAGTAGTGGTTTGATTGAGCAGTGTTGCTTAAAAATAATTTAATGAGTAAAATTCAAAAATTTTAGACAAAAATTTCAACGAAGAGTGGTATTTAATGAGATAATTTTTTTTAAATTATAATTTTGTTTAAAAGATAATAATTATTAGTTTCTAAATAAGTTTTTTTCTACAAATTATTCAGCTTATAAAAAATAATGTAAAATTGCAAATAATAAAATGTCCGTTTTCATTCATAAATGATTGCATGTTTATGTTTATTTGTGAAAAATAAATTACAAATTTATAGCATTTACGCGCCTACTAAGATGGAATTATATTTCATTTTGTTAGAAGAAAAAATGACAACAAAGAATTTTCATAACGACAAAGCAAAATTATCGACGACAAGAAGAATTGCCGACAGTTAAAACAAAGCCTACTGTTTAAATATAATAGTTTGTATGAATGAAAAATAAAATTTCTGACAGCAAAAAAAAATTATCCGGATAATTCCCATCCGGCTTAAACCGGATTGGAAACACTAATTGTTATGGTGGATCATCTTTTGATTGTGTTCATCTTTGGTGTTATTAACATAGTGTATTATATTCTACAAAGCGTCTATGGATGACGCTTCAGATTCATAGATAAATGCTTAATGAAATGCAATTTGTGAAAGCCTACTATCAACATTTGTTCCACAGGACTGGGTTTGGAAGAAGACAACTAATTAATGTAAGCCTTTTGATTTGATTTATATAATTTTTGTGATTTTATTTTTTTTGTATTAAATTATTTAGTTTTTCTTGTATTTAGTATTTAATTTATTTTTGATATAAATACTCTGTGATAAAAAAGATATTCCCCAGACAGGATTCAGTATATTTTTATAGTAGTTCAATTCTCTAAAAATTTATAGATCTCATAAATAATTGAGCTATAAAATTTAATAAACAGCGTTTATAGAATTTTTACAGATTTTGTTTTGAGTGTACCATGTAGGACCGTGTTCCAGCAGCGCATCTTAAGCGTTAGACAAATAGGAGCAAAAGTAGCATCTGAAAAGCTAGCTTCCCATGACTATACTTGACTATACACATTATTATAAACGCTATCAATCTAGAGAAGCGGCAAATATCGTTAATGTTTTCCGTTTTTAAAACTTCATACTTGGCATATGTGAAATAAAAACACAAGTTTCTTAGAAAAAATCTAAATTGTTTAATTTGAGAACTCGTTGATGGAAATGGAGAGCCTGATGGCTCGATATCAACTGTTTTGTTGGCGCTGGAATGGTTACCGCGCACTGTGAAAAAATGGCCTTTCAAAAAAAATACACAATATAATTTTTAATTATACTGTTAAAAATATTAAGAAACAAAATTTTTAGAGATGACGCTGATGGCGCGTAGGTCAAGCATATTTAGAATTTTTTTACAATATGGAAGTTTCCGCACCTTGCTCTAAAACATCACAAAATTTAAAGATATCGCTTTTTTATTCTAAAGATATTAATTTTAAAAAATTCAGTTTTAGTTGAAATTCGTGACCTTCCATTTTCCTTTTCCATCTTCCTTTTCCATTCGTAACCCTTCCATTTTCATGCATACCAGATTGGATAATCAGCAAAAACAGCATACTTATTTCTTGGTGACTAAGTTGGAAAAAGTGCTTTCTTAGAGTTAGAATGTGTTACCAACATTACCAATCCTGGAACTTAAAAAAAATATTACCCTACAATTAGGGTCAGTAAAAATTGTGGAATAGTAAGAAAACAATTGTTATGTGGTCTATACTTTTTTTTTTTTTTAATAAAATGTGTTGTGTAGTAGGAATTACAATATGTGTCACAATAACACATAAAAACCTTTTAAGACCTAGGTCCCACAACAACATACGTTTAGAGGTGTTGATGGACGTAAATCTTTCCCTTTTTTCGTTTTTTTTATATATTTTGTTAAAGAATGGATAACTAAACAAAACATCCTATCACTGACAAAATATGACATAGGCCAATGTTTTATGATAGAATAGAGAAAATAAAAGTAAATTAAAAAGTAAATTACAAATTTTTACAAAAATTTGCTGAAACAAAACAACAATGTATAGTTGCCAATAATCCAGTCGGTTGCCTATTCCTTGATCCTGTGACGCACTGTCTTTCTTGAAGATTAAAGCCCACATATAGTTATATGAAGGCTCGTTTCCTCAAGGAAGCAATAGCGTCTCATCATCAAGGATTATTTCACAGCTAAGATTGAGGATTCTCAAGTTATTCCAATAGTACCAATAAATCCAATAATTTCAATAATTTCAATAGTTTCAATTATTTAAATTATTCTAATTGTTTCCATTATTCCAATTATTATAATTATTTTAATTATTCCAATTATATCAATATTACTGTTATTTCAAATATTGTATTTATTCTAAATATACCTGTTATTTCAATTATTTTAATTATCCTATTTTTTCTAGTAAATTTTTCTTTCAGGTATTGGACTAAAGTTGACAAAATTATTCCTTATGTAACCCATTAAAATAAAAACTACAAATTAATAACATCTTAATAAATTATTCTAATTACAATAGGATATATATATATATATATATATATATATATATATATATATATATATATATATATATATATATATATATATATATATATATATATATATATATATATATATATATATACATATATATATATATATATATATATATATATATATATATATATATATATATATATATATATATATATATATATACATATAGATATATATATATATATATATATATATATATATATATATATATATATATATATATATATATATATATATATATATATATATATATATATATATATATATATATATATATATATATATATATGTATATATATATATATATATATATATATATATATATATATATATATATATATATATATATATATATATATATATATATATTTATATATATATATATATATATATATATATATATATATATATATATATATATATATATATATATATATATATATATATATATATATATATATATATATATATATGAGCAATTTCACGAAGATTCAACATCGTTTTGACTTGACCCCTTTTAATTTTGATTATTTTTTGTTCATAGATAGTCTTTGATAAATAAAAAATACAAGTTCTCTTAGAATTTTTTTTTTTCGACCAGGGGTCTTCACAGGGTGCCCCTCAATTTTTGTCATTTTGTGATGTGAGTGCATTTTGACGAGCGATTGTAGAAAAACTACTCAATCGATTTTCATAAATGATATGTCGTTGAATAGGTATTGGAACAAAGCTTTTAAAAATGTACACTGTTAATTTTTTGAAATAATTTTTAACGGTGTAACATAAGAAAAAAATGGTGTAATTGAAAAAAAGATGGCACTAACTTTTTTTTTTTTTTTTTTTAAACTAAATTGAAGCTTATTTTATATCTAACAACTTGAGAAAGTTTAGGACTAGCATCATTTTTTGTTTTAGAGATAAAATTCGTTGTGCATATGACTGTCGGGAATCAGTTTTTTTTGTTCTGAAGAAAAAATATAAAAATGGCGATTTTTAGATTCAGATTTTTTTTTTATGTTAAATATCAAATATTTTATAATTAAATGAACTTTTTAAAAAGCAATTTCAGTCAAGTTCAGCAAAATTTTGCGACATTTTGACTCGACCCTTTTTAACTTGGTCTATTTTGGTCTATATTCGGTTTATAGATAGCCTTTGATAAATGAAAAATACGGCTTCAAGTAGAATTTTTTTAAATATAGACCAAAATAGACCAAATTAAAAAGGGTCGATCAAAGACTATCTATAAACAAAAAATAATCAAAATTAAAAGAGGTCAAGTCAAAGCGTTGTTGAATCTTCGTGAAATTGCTCATATATATATATATATATATATATATATATATATATATATATATATATATATATATATATATATATATATATATATATATATATATATATATATATATATATATATATATATATATATATATATATATATATATATATATATATATATATATATCGTCGCTTTAATAATGAAACAACGTATGCTATTTATACGTTGTTTTTATATAATAGGTGCGCTGCATTCCCCATAAGGGTGTCTTTGAATTGGCGTTTTTACATTTTCGAATTATCTTATGACTGGGGGTAAGAATTAATAAATTATAAATTAACGTCCATGCAAATGCATGCGCACATCAAACTTTAAACTCAAATATCTCGAAACTATACTTTTGCGTATACGTCATTTCATTATTAAAGCGACGATATATATATATATATATATATATATATATATATATATATATATATATATATATATATATATACATAGATATATATAGATATAGATATAGATATTATAGATTATAGTTTATTTTTTCTTCCGGACAACAAGAACAATTGGTTTACTTATGTTTTTATCACAAACCATAATTGTTTGCGCTATCATATTTTCAGAGTGAAATAAACACCTGTAAATTTTATTCTGTGGTGCAAAGATTTTTAATCAAAGCAACATAATAAAATAATCTATTTGATTGTATTGAACTATGAAATAAATTCTTCAAATTGTATTTTATAAATATTTTGATTGTATTTCACAACAAAAATCATCACAAACTTTTTTGCTCTCATCTTAAATTATATAACAAATACAATAAGTTTAAACTAATGCGCATAATCCTTTGTTCTCCCACAATTTTGCAATAAAAACATTTGCTCAAGAATAATAGTACATTATGATGCAAGGACGTAAAGCTAAGGTTTTTGGACGTATGTGGAGTATGCGAATCGAGGCGTTAGCCGAGATTTGCACCCACATTAAGTCCAAAATAGCTTACATCCGTGCATCATATACTATTTTTTATTCGCCGCACGCAAAATATTTAGAAAAAAATTGTTTAATCTATAAACCAAAATTAAAAACTTTTGAAATAAAAATATGTTGAACAAGTAACCCTTGACCAATATATTTGTTATTTCTTTTCAAACATATCGTATAACTATGACAACAACGAATAACAAATGTTTTAATTGGATTAGGAAATTTGGAATCGAAATTTTGCTTTGATAAAAATTTCTATTTTTAAGTAATAAAGTAACACTTTAATATGTAGGCGAGTAAAAAATATATTATTAAACCCTTACACAATGCAATAGTTTTATTGGGTTTCAAGATATATTTAATTTACGAGCAAAAGTTTACAATTCAAGCAAGGCACGAGCGATAGAGCAACATGCACTCTGATAGAGTAAGATGTATCAATTCAAAATGAATTATTTTAAAATTCACAGATAAAAAAAATTAGATGAACAGTAAAAAACAATGAATTTTATTTTATTTGTTTGTACGATTAATAAAATTAAGTTAAATAAATTTTATTCAATTCCCATACGTTTTTAATTGTTTATTATTTTGAAAATTAAATAATCTTTAACGCAAGATATCAAATTTGTCTAATGAGAACCAAAAAAAATCATATTAAAAACTAATTTTGTCACATTGGAAATTTTATTGTTTGAGCCAAACCTAAATCGCAATTTCCCATTTCTATTATTCTAGAGAGGAACATGTGCATTAATTGGAATTCATTATTTTTTATGTAATTTGTTTTTGTTGATTTTATAGTAAAATAAATCCAAAAAATTAGAAACATTTTGTTATCGGCACGAGTTTTCCATTTGGTGAGACTCAAGTCAGCTTATATATCGATCGGTGCAAAAAGAACCGCCAGTTAAACGTCTAGGTAAAATTTTGTTTTCTTACTGTATTCTTTTCCTGGTAAGGTTGTTAGGTTGTAAGTCTCTGACCCCCCCGTTTTTGTGAGTTACTCTGATGAATGGTTCGCTGGCTAAATCGGCAATGCTTCTAAATGGAGCATAAACGCTACAATAGAGAATTTTTGATATAATAATAAATTTTTAATTGTTGATGAACTACTTAAACTGTTATTCTAATAAAAAATTTTTAATTAAAAGACTTCTTATGCACTTTAATAATATTTTATTTTTCTCAATATATTTTTTTGAATGAATAAATTGTGAATTCTCATATTATAATGAAATGAATTCATTCTCTGAAGAAGGTCTCTTAGAGACAGAAAATATATTAAGAAAAATAAAATATTAGTAAAGTGTATAAGAAGTCTTTTAATTAAAATTTTTTGATTATAATAATAAACACTGCATGGCGTTGGCACTTCAAATAATATTAATACTTATTTCTATCTGAAGGATAACTTTAAATCTTAGAATTAGAGAATTTTTAATGTTAAAAATGTTTGATCCAAAGCTAAAAACTCCTCACACAAAATTATATTTTAGAAAAAAACATTTACCCATGATATGAACGTCGATCCTTGGAGACAAAAAACGAAAACTGGTTAAATCTTGAAGTTACCTGATATATGTATGATCATGAAACATTAATTATAAAAACAAAATTAATTACTACATCTTAATAAATTTTAATTATAAACATTTCATTGAACACAATAAAAATTTAATAATATGTAAAATAAGAAAAATAAAAGAAAATAACTTGTCTGAGTATCGAGCACGTTACAGAAAAATCATTCATCATTACACTTCTCAATTGTTGTTGTTTTTTGTTTTTTCATTATTCCTTGGTTTATATTTTCTTCAGTTTTGACTACCTTTCCTCGAGCATAATTAGATTTTATGATTTTTTATTTATTTGTTGTTGTTATTGCAGATTTTTATGTTCACCGACGAAGAGCTTTCACAGAAAGGCCGATGTCAGTATATTTAAGTAATGATGATGGTCGATAAATTTGGTTAAATTAAGTGAACTGAATTGATTTAAAAAGCAATAAACTATATTATCGTAAATTTTTGACTATATTACTTGCAAATATGTAAAAAAAAATTTAATGATGAGAGTTATGATAATGTTTTTTGGTCGGTTCAGTTCAATATTATTAGATAACAACTCAATGATAACAAACAGAAAACTGTGCTATGGTAACATCAATAAATTATTAACATTTTTTTTAAATTGCATACTATCTACACCGGAAACTACAAACCAAAAAATTAAAGAAACAAAACATTGTGAATATTAAAGTTTGACGCATAACAAAGGTAATTGTACCGTGTCGAATTATGTACATCAAAGAGGAGAAGCACATACATTAAAAGACACAAAAAAATTATCAAAAAACTGAAATAAATCATCGATTTCTTGCAGCATTAAAACAAAACAACGTGAAAAAAATTGTCACCGCTTCAAGGTACATATCGATAAAAGGGCGTAATTATTTACAATTAGGTCGTTGTCAGTATCTTTACGAAAACAAAACAAAAAAAACTTAAATTGTAGAAATAAATTATTGACATGTTTATTAAATTGTTTTGTTTATTTCTCTACACCATTTCTCATCTTCGTGTAAAATTCATGTTTTTTTTAATACTTACTTATAAAATATATAATTTTTAATTTAATTAAAATTAAAACAAAAAATTAATAGTAGCTTGTGTATATTCTTTTATATATTCTGAAGTTATTTATTTACTTTTTCGAACATGAAAATGCTTAAATTTCTTGAAACTTTTTTCTTCATGTCTGGATAACATATTATATGAGCGTGATGGCAAGTTACGGGTACTTAAAGAAAAATAAAATAATTCTTGGATTATGGATGACGTTTATTGAACCAACCAATGATAATTTTGATGACATATTCACATATAAATTATGCACGGTCAAAGTTAGTTCATAAAATTATAAATTATATGAAATAATTAATATTGATTGATTGAAATGATAATATAGCAGTATATGTAGGATGTTATTATTAATTGACTTTTATACTTATATACAATAATTAATGATAAAACATTTTAATCGGAAATAATATAATATATTTTACTCAATATAATATATTTTATGATGTTCGGAATAGAAAGAAGTATTGATTATAATTAAAGATATCGATGAATAATTGTGCGTTTTTAATTTAGTAAGCGTAGATGTTTGTTATTTTTGAGCCGCCATCATATCTGAATGATTTTTAAATGTTTATCAATCCCAAACTTGATTGAAGATCAGCTTAAGTTTTTGTTGATGTTCAATACAGTTATCTCTCAGGTGCGATTTACCTGTCGTTTCACTCCCATTGCCATTTCTTCTCACACCATTAAACCTCGTTTTATTTGACAGAAATCTGTTAGTTTTTCTTCAAATGTAAACAATGCACTCAAAAAAAAACCAAGTGAAACTAATAAAATTCTACATACATTTTACAATTTTTTTATAAATATACAACACACAAAAATTTTTGTAAAATTTACATTTTTACAATAAATATTGTCATTGTGAAAAAAATTATTTATAAACACTACAAATTCTTTTATTTACATCCAACAAAAGATTTTAAGGTTTATAAATTAAATTATGAAAATGGCAGAAACATTTTTTGGCTTAATAAATATTTTGTAAAATCTTCAAATTAAAAATTTAAGTTTATCAGAGATATTGTGAAATTTATAAAACTTATTAAATTGTTTTCACAAAAGTTTTAGAAAAAGTACAAACGCTTTTATAGTATCAACAAAAAGCATTTATGGATTTAATAATATTTTTTTGTAATGTAAATAAATATTATATATATATATATATATATATATATATATATATATATATATATATATATATATATATATATATATATATATATATATATATATATATATACATATATATATATATATATATATATATATATTTATATATATATATATATATATATATATATATATATATATATATATATATATATATATATATATATATATATATATATATATATACATATACATATATAAACATGCACATGTATCATATGGGAACTCCGTTAATAAATAAAACACTTTTTTGCATACATTTGCTATATTTTGTAAATAGTTTCTAGTTAAAATTTTTTACAATATTTTATAAGCCTATTCGGTATGTTGAATGAATTTTCGTTTTCTAAATTACTAAATTAAAAATCGCAGTTTCTCTAATTCATCAGGAAAAGGAAACTTTTTTGGGATCCGGAACACTAAATCCTAAAGAAAGATACATGTTTGTTTTACATTTTCTTTCGTCACTTAATGTGATGTTAACGTAGTGTATTAAATGAAATAAAATTGCAGATTATCCTTATGTTATAATATTGAGAAAAATGCTACGTCACTAAATGGTTTTACTTTTTCTTGTGGCATAGGTTTACTTTGCCATTTTAAATCTTTTTCGATCTGTAAACAAATTTAAAAAATAAATAATTATCAACTTTTTCATCAAACTTGCATGCTGCATGTTTATGCTTACCAATTTCTAACCCTATGGTTTCCTCTACTGTTGAAAATTAAGAAATATATCTCCCGTTGAGGCGTTGAATTTAATTAATTTTAGTCTTGTAACACAAGGGTTTCTCCAATTTTGGTTTAGTTCTGCCCATGAACAATTATTTTTTTGTCATGAACAGTTCTCCCTTTACAACTAAGGTTAATTTTTAAAAAGCACGAGTTTTATAAATGTTTAATTTAATGAGCTACTATGAGATTTAAAAATTTTTGTTGTGTTTAAAGGTTAAAAAAAGACATTTTTGATAATAATATTTTAAGTAATAATTTTTTAACAATTTCATATGCAAAATTAAAAAATAATAATGTTTATATCTCATCGATTGTTTTTTGTATTTTCTTTTATAATTTTAAAACTTTATTAATTCACAAAAAATTCGGTTTTGTGCGATATTTTTGGAAATTATAGAAATTTTTGAATAAATTATTATCTCTTTAGTTTTTTTTAAATTTCCATTGTTTTCAAAAAAAAATTGCCGAAATCTAAATGATTAGTATTACGTAGAAAAGTAATGAAATTATAAGGCAAAAAATAAAATTTAACGGAGATATCCACCCTCCATCCCTTATTATTTTTTAATACTTTTTATAACAAATAATCAAAAACTGTAATTGTATTTATTTCAATTAAAAAAAGACTTTCTCATTCATTAAAACAAAAAAAAATTTGAAAGCCGTTAAGTTGTTAGTGAAATACATCAAATTGAACATATATGAAACTCGTGGTTTTTAAAATTACACCTAACTTAAAGGGAGAATCACTCGCGATTACAAAAACTTTTCTTCCTTATGAAATGTTGTTTTTTATTTTCTCTTCCACTGTAAAAAAAGATAAAACAAATCAAAAAGTTTGTGTTAAAAACCGAATTTCTGGTTTAAAATTCGTGATTTTGACCTATGTATGGAATGTACCACGTCAAACGGATCAACGCTGAGCTCAAAATTCTATTAGTCGTTGAAAGTTGAACCCTTTTTCTGACCTTTGCTTGCTAAGCACGAACATACCCTTAAACATTTTGATATAATAGTTAAAAAAATTGAAAAAACGGTTTCTATTAAAAGATGCGATGAATTTTACAAGTATAGCAGTTAAACAGTTTAAGAAACTCTATAATCTTGCTTATATTTGCGCCATAAACAAATTTTTTTACGACAGAGAATTTTGAACACAGCCTTGATGCGTTTGAGATAAAACGTCCCATATATATAAAGAATGTAGACTCTAAGTTAAAACAACTTACCATACATTCAGTAAGGAACGGATTTATTATAGCTCGCCAGTTGTCCTGCTATTCCAGTCGCCATATTTTGATTCATTTTTATTACATTATTATTGTCCATCAAAATTGAACGTAGTCGACAATTTAAGCTATTATCATAATATCATCATAATATTAATTATTATGTATTAACCATCAAAAGTGTCATTTAAAACGACGATGATGTTAATACTGTTCAAACTAGGGACTATCACTACCACTATTTATTATATATAGACCACTAAATTAGCACAATTTAAAAAAAATTACTTTTCTACTTAGACAACCAGATTGTAACTGAAAAGGTTTAATACCAATTTTCGTTATGACTTCAATTTATAAACTTTTATAAAAGTGCTTGTAAAAAGAATTTTTTTTTTGTAAAATAGTTGTTGATTTTTTAAATTGCAAAAGTCTCTTTGTAAAGTTTAAAAAAAAATCTTCAATATTCGTATTAAGTTTTACAACAAAAATTGTAGAATGTTATTTTTCTGTTCACAAAATTTTACAAAATTTTGTACAATTGATTTTCATTTTGTTATGGATACACGATTTATGATTTAAAATTTAAAAAAATCAACATAATCTTAAAAATATTTTTGTCAAAACAATAAAAAAAAGTTGTAATTAGAAATATTTATGATTTTGTACTTTTTTAATCCAAATCACAAAAACAATTGGTAAGTTTACAAATGTTTTTCATATTTAAAAAAGTATACAAAATTTTCTATAAAGTTTAGGATTTTTTGGTAAATTCACAAAAATATTTTGTTAGCAATTTTACAAAACGATTTTGTAAATCTTACCTGCAATATTTTTTTGAGTGTGACCACAAAAAATATATTGGAAGGTATGGTTTCCATCTTTTTAAACAGCCGCTCTAGTATTAACTGTAATGGTGAAGCATAATCAAAGTCCACTTTCATGTGTATTACCCATTATCGGATAGCTCGGGTTTATATCATAATGTTGAAACCTGTTGCATAATCATGTTAACTAGTGATGCATCGGGTCCTAAAAAATCAATAAGCCGGGTATCCAGCATGTTACAACCAAACAGAGAAATCTGTATAAATCTTTAGCAATTACATATCTTTAAAGGGTGAAAAGTGGTAAAAATTCAGAATATTTATTGTTTTACACTTTTACAACAAAATAGAATAAAATTAAGACAATTTAATAAAATTAAATTTACAATTAAATAAAATTAAATTTATAGAATAAATTTTTATGAATTGAATTTCAAAAATTTCAGTATTACGAGACAAATTTCTTACTTTAATTTAAAAGCTTTAAGCTGGGTTTTAACTAAGATGACCTCGCCGGGTTCGACCCGCAGAGTTTTCAATTTATAGACGTAAAGTTATTTCCGGGTTTGACAACAAACTCTCCGGATGAGATAAAATTTTACTTATTGCCGTGCGATATATTTCCAAAATTTACTAATCTTATTGATAAATTAAAATCTCATGGCATAGATGATCTTAATGTCTCGAGGATTCATAGTTTTGTTACAGTTTCCCAACTTCATGTCCCTTCCTCTCAATGCCTTTTCCTATAGGCTTCGATCGAGACCAATGATAAAAAATTTATATCAATTCTTTCAATGAAGAACCACAACGAATAGTAGAATACATTGAGGGTAGTTTTATTGAGTTACATCCAACCAAAACCAAATTATATCAATTATAACGGATGTAGCAACATCCTATTAAGAATCTAACAACATGTCCTAAACATCACTTTCTTATTAATATAAACCATTAGGCATTAAACAAGGACGGTTTGTATACTGTATACTGACGAGCACTGTCCATATACTATAATAAATACAAGTTTTATGATGCGTCCTTAAGAAAAATTAAAAATATCCTTCTATATTGTATGCGCAGTACAATCGCTAAACAAGAACTTCAGAAATGTTTCATTCCGTTGCTTAAAAAAATATCCCGTTACTGAACATGTTCGTTTCGAAACGGTTATTCTAATAGAGATTGCAAATTTTTTAAATTTATTGGCCCTCTTGAAACGTGGCCTTTCTCGCAGAATTCTCTAAATAGCAGCAGGGTGGGAATACAACTCATAAATGTTTTGGGAGAAATATTCACCAAAGGTGGTTATCCTAGTTTTAGCATGCGTATAGACTGTGAACTTTATTATATTCCTATCACAAAACAAATTTTATACCACAAAATTCTTATTTCTGAACGGTTAATAACACCATTCACAGTACGCATACTAAAACATAGCTATATATAATTATTACAGCGAACTACTTTAATTTTTATTTACGATTTTTTTATTGATTTATATTATTATTTTATTTGAAAAGAATAAATTAAATTTATAAATTTTAGAGTTTTATTTTATTTTTACCCGGTATCATTTTATAGAAAAATTGAATATTCCGGGTATTTCAAAATTGGAAAGCGTAAACCGGGTACCGGGTAATTGCTGGGTACACTGTGCACCACTAATGTTAACTAGATCATTCATATTCAGTTTTTCGTTCGCCATTAGCTCTATTGTATCTGCTTCAGTCATAACATCGAAACTTTCTCCTCCTATTGTATGTGGTTCGTTATCAGAGAATTTTGCAATCTTGGATTCTCACTTCTAACGATATCTGGCCATAACGTGTTCAACAGGTATTGGGTGTTGAATGCTTTATGTCGATATATGACGTTCCCATATACTTTAAACAATCTTAGGTTATATAAATTTGTTTCAGGCCACTTGAAAAATTTGCCATGGTTTAGAATCATTGAGTATAGCAGTATCTACTCTGCACCATTAAACTGCACCAACCTAATTCTGTTAGCGTTACCCAGGTACCACGTAGAATTTCGGATTTTCGCTACCCCCTATGCTGCAATGTATATTATTTTACCTGTTTATATACGAAAATCGTTAGTTCGAAAACCTATAATACTTAACAATCATGTCACTGAGCGAGTTAGTTTTTTAGTTCATATTTGCATATATTTCTAATTATTAAATTGACCTTAAATGTGTGTGTTACCACAACACTTTCACCCTTAATATCATAGCATGCGACACCAATAATTATTGGCCACAATTATAAGGCCACAAATGGCCTTATTACCCTCTTCTTCTGGATCATGAATTAGATCGCACCTAAGCATGATGATCAAGGTTACCGACTTGGACTAAGGTCAATGGTCAAAAGCTATTATCTGCAAAAACAACATATAAATTTGACCTCGGTTGGAATTGCTTGTGATCCAAAAATGTAAAAGTTTTACTTAATGGTGATATCGTATCGGTGTCATCACTCACTAGCTGTTATATAAACATTTAAAAAGACTTGCCCGCTCCATCAATGACAACTGATGAAACTTCCAGTACAAGGAAAGCAGGAAACCGTGTTCCTTTTGTTTTGTGCAATGCTTGCACTTTCACATAATCATCAAACGAGTTTTGAAACGAACCATCTATTACACCCTTTATTCTACAATCGTACAGTAAAGTGGCCGATCATAAGACCCATACCAATAAGGAATCGGGTGTATTATTTAGATTCTTTGTCCTAAATAATGTTGTCCTAACGATTTGAAATAATTCAATGTGTGTTAAATGAATAACAATGAAATAATTACATTACATTCAATTTAATTACAAATAATGTATTATTAAATGTAATTTAATTATAATTATTAAAAACGATGTTGATAAGGCTAAATTTTTAAATATGTTTGAGGTAGAAATATTTATCACTTCATTTGTGATCTGCCGTGGTAAATAGGGAATCGACTTATATACTAACTAGTCCTTTTTATTTTAATGACAAAATCATCAATCGTCAAAATAGTTGAAGTTCACAAGAATTGAAGCCATAATTATAAACTTATTTGTATCGCAACAATAATAAAACTTTAACAGTAGAAAAATAATTTCAAATATATACAACAAAGCTGGCCGGCATTCGACTTGAAATCAGACTTTAAGAGGAAACAGCAGCAAAGTCATCTAGGACAAGACCATGATTGATGACGTAAAACTAGATTTCAGTAATGGTTTAAATTGTGGTTCACAATTCACATGAATCTGGCCACACATCAAAATCATCTTTATTGTTCTACGATTATTTGTTTATGAGTAAAAAACACTCAAAATGTGCTACACTTTCGGGACGCACTTTTATTCTCCATGTAATTGCAGATAGACTTAGTTTTACATCCAAATTGGTTTTTGATGTGAAGTAGAATTTCTACAATTACAACTTCAATAGTTTATTGCCAATTAAAAGAACCGGCTGGGTACTATATTTTAGTCATTGCCTATTAAAAAACCGTGTTTAGTATAAGTATTATATTTCTTAAAATACGATCAAGTTTTGTAATTTTTACTTGATGCTCGGGTGTTATTATCGGCATTGTACAGTACCACCTTAGCAAACAAAAATTTGGGGCCTACTTAACTCCATAAGAAGTTCCACATGGCGAGAGCAGTATGAATAAAGTTCTGTGGAGTGACACCAGACCTATTTCGTCTAATGCGAGATCATATGTTTGTGTTATAGCAAAAATCACTGCAATTTTTTTTTAATGTTTGTGGATTTAAGCCACTCGAGACTATTCGGACAAATCATTCCAGTTGTACACAGTATGGACAATAAAGTCTCTTTGCAATTTGTCACTAAGCAGTGAGTCAGTGAGCAGTGGTCTCATCACTTTGTTCGTTTGCGAAAACCGATTGATGAGTAAATCGGGGAAAAGAATATGTGTTTAGCCATGATGAATATGATTTCATCCGAGCACTGCTGGGGACGATCTTTTTAAAAAACAACGAGATCAGCAACAGTACAGCGTTGTATGGAATCAAGATCTAATTTGAAATTTCGATCACCCACAATTCGTATAGCTTGCTTATGAATTGAGTTCAGAATAGCAAAGATGAAAACAAAAGCAGCGCCCCAAACCGGACAACAATATTCCATACACCTGTATGTTCTACGAATGTAGAACTTAAAAATATGGAGTGAAATATTTTTTTTCTATTGAGGAGGCTGAGTTCTTTTGACGCAAAGTCATTGCGAATTGTGATTCCCAAATAAACGAATGACTTCACATTCTTTTATTTGATTGTCACTTATACCCAGTGGCGAAGCGTCGGTATAGACACACTAGACAGTGTCTACCCAAACATAATATAAATATGAAACTTTATTTTCATATTGTTCGCATAATGTCGACTTAATACTATTTTGTCAAACGTTCTAAGAAAATCATTAAGTTTTAATACAATAATTAGAACAAGAACAATTCAGCTATGTTCCCGAAACTTTAATACAAACGTTTCCCAGTTTCATGTACAAACAAACAAAAATGTTTTTCTCACTGCAGTAGACATTTCAAATTATGACTACCAAAATAAGCAATAGCAACAACAACAAATTTTCAACTTTTTTTCCTTCTTGGATAGACAGTTTTCTTTCTGTCTATATTTGTTTTGTTTCCAAATTTGTTGAGAAACATCAGTAGACGTTTCAAATTATGACTACCAAAATAAGCAATAGCAACAACAACAAATTTTCAACTTTTGTTCCTTCTTGGATAGACAGTTTTGTTTATGTCTATTTCTGTTTATATATTTTGTTTCCAAATTTTTTGAGAAACATATTACGGGAAATATTTTGGACAAAACTTGTAATTATTAGTTAGATGTTTCTTGAGCAATTTTTTGTGTGATTGTGAATTCGACAGTGGCGAAGCGTCGGTAAAGACACACTAGACAGTGTCTACCCAAACATAATATAAATATGAAACTTTATTTTCATATTGCTCGCATAATGTCGACCTAATACTATTTTGTCAAACGTTCTAAGAAAATCATTAAGTTTTAATACAATAATTAGAACAAAAACAATTCAACTATGTTCCCGAAACTTTAATATAAACGTTTCCCAGTTTCATGTACAAACAAACGAAAATGTTTTTCTCACTGCAGTAGACGTTTCAAATTATGACTACCAAAATAAGCAATAGCAACAACAACAAATTTTCAACTTTTGTTCCTTCTTGGATAGACAGTTTTCTTTCTGTCTATCTTTGTTTCCAAATTTGTTGAGAAACATCAGTAGACGTTTCAAATTATGACTACCAAAATAAGCAATAGCAACAACAACAAATTTTCAACTTTTGTTCCTTCTTGGATAGACAGTTTTGTTTCTGTCTATTTATGTTTCCAAATTTGTTGAGAAACATCAGTAGACGTTTCAAATTATGACTACCAAAATAAGCAATAGCAACAACAACAAATTTTCAACTTTTGTTCCTTCTTGGATAGACAGTTTTGTTTCTGTCTATTTTTGTTTCCAAATTTGTTGAGAAACATCAGTAGACGTTTCAAATTATGACTACCAAAATAAGCAATAGCAACAACAACAAATTTTCAACTTTTGTTCCTTCTTGGATAGACAGTTTTGTTTATGTCTATTTCTGTTTATATATTTTGCTTCCAAATTTTTTGAGAAACATATTATGGGAAACATATTTGACAAAAATTGTAATTATTAGTTAGATGTTTCTTGAGCAATTTTTTGTGTGATTGTGTGATTTTGAATTCGATTCTACGACTTCTGAATAACAGGAACAGTTGGAAAATAAATTTGAATCTTTGATTTTGGATTACTTTTTGGGATATTTTTAGAATTTTGAAAAAAGTTTCATCTTTGATTATGTTATAATTTTTGCAATATTTTTGGCATTTTGGGAAAAGTTTGAATTTTTAATTTTGTTGTAATTATTGCAATATTTTAAGAGTTCTAGGAAAAGTTTGAATTTTTGATTTTGTTATAGTTCTTGCATTAATTTTGAAAATAGTTTCAATTTTTGATTTTTTAATAATTTTTAGAAAATTTTTGGAATGCTGAAAAAGTTTAAATTTTGGATTTTATTATAATTGTTGGAATATATTTAGAATTTTGAAAAAGTTTATTTATACTTTTACAAAGAATTTTATGTTTAATATTCATCGCTCCCTAAAACTTAAAACAATGTTTTTGTTAATCTACAATATCCTTTATCTTTTGTACAAAATATTTTTATTTCAAAATTTTAAAAAATTTTAATTTTGATTTAGATTGAACAATCTTTTTTGAAATATTTTGCTTGTGGCGAATACTAAACATAGTATATGATGCACGGACGTAAGTCATTTTAAATGTGGGTGCAAATCTCGGTTGGTGCTTCGACTCACAAACTCCACATACCTCCAAAAACCTTAGCTTTCTGTCCTCTCATCTTAATGTACTATAATTAGTTTCTACTGGCAAATTAATAAAACTTTTGAATATGTCTACCCTAGTTTCAGAAGCACGCTTCGCCACTGGAATTCGATTCTACGACTTCTGAATAACAGGAACAGTTGGAAAATAATTTTGAATCTTTGATTTTGGATTAATTTTTGGAATATTTTTAGAATTTTGAAAAAAGTTTCAATCTTTGATTATGTTATAATTTTCGCAATATTTTTGGCATTTTGGGAAAAGATTGAATTTTTGATTTTGTTATAGTTCTTGCATTAATTTTGGAATTTTGAAAATAGTTTCAATTTTTGATTTTTTAATAATTTTTAGAAAATTTTTGGAATGTTGAAAAAGTTTAAATTTTGGATTTTATTATAATTTTTGGAATATTTTTAGAATTTTGAAAAAGTTTATTTATACTTTTACAAAGAATTTTATGTTTAATATTCATCGCTCCCTAAAACTTAAAACAATGTTTTTGTTAATCTACAATATCCTTTATCTTTTGTACAAAATATTTTTATTTCAAAATTTAAAAAATTTTTAATTTTGATTTAGATTGAACAATCTTTTTTTAAATATTTTGCTTGCCGCAAATAAAAAATATAGTATATGATGCACGGAAATGTGGGTGCAAATCTCGGTTGGGGCTTCGACTCACAAACTCCACATACGTCCAAAAACCTTAGCTTTCGGTCCTCTTATCTTAATATACTATAATTAGTTTCTACTGGCAAATTAATAAAACTTTTGAATATGTCTACCCTAGTTTCAGAAGCACGCTTCGCCACTGCTTATACCAATTAAAATATCGTTAAAACAATGAAACAATCAATCGTGTATTGTGTTATGAAGTGTGATTCAGACTTCAGGATTGAGAGTCGAACCGCTTTCCCACATGCATTAAATTTGCATTGACAGAAGTTTTCATGGTTTTTTCCTTTAAACATAGTTTCTTGTACTCAATCCGTAGTCGTCATCTACAATGTTTTACGTTTAATAAAATTATCATAAAATGGTTGTGTGCTATTTCCCAATGCAATTAATCACTATAAAATTGTCATAAAACAGTTGTACATTATCATTAATACATAATCGCGCTATTTTCATATATAATTCTTACAATCATTTCGTAATCAATAATTTTTTTTATATAATTCTTTACTCATTTTTTCTAATGCAAATTAGTGATACACATTCCTTAGTGGGTTTTCAGTCATTAAAATATGCTACCAGTTAATGCTACCATTTTTTATACTATAAATGGAACGCGATAGATAGCTTCTGTCTCCTATGTCTTTGAAAATTCTATTCGTGAATATCGAAAAGCAAATATGGAATTTCTTTTTGAATTCACGTTCTGTATATTAAATTTAAGTAGTGAAATCTTACTTAAATTAAATTTATTACTAAATAGTGCAATTAGTCCAATTTTTTTAATTAGAATAATTCATTAGTGCAATTTAGCAAAAAGTTATATGTTTTGTGCCGCGTTCTTTAGTTATTTAAACAATAAAAATAAAAAAACACTGAAAAAAAATTACTACCCATGTAAACTCATATTTCGACTTTATGTCTAATAAGTTCACAGCTGTTGGTGGTTTTGTTTTGACAGCTAGACGTCGAGCGTTTTCATGTGGTGTATCTTATTATTTAGAAATAAAGGAATTAATTCCAGAAAAGAATGAATCCGTTTAATTAAATAAACTGTCCAGTCTTGTGCTGTAATAAATTTAACTAATAAATTATAATAATGTGACTGTGAAATTGCTGTGATATTGTATGTTCCCTCAAACTGAGATAAAGAGAACTATAAATAATAATGTTGCATTCTCATATAAAAATATATACGTAAAATCCTGTGTTAGCATAATTTGTATAAAAGTAATTACGTATAATTCTGTGTTAGCTTAATTTATTTAAAAATAAATACGTATAATTCGTTGTTGGCATAAGTTATATAAAAATAAATGTGAAGAAAAATAAATTTAACCAAAAACTGTTACATAATAAACCTCGTAACCATCTTTATTTTAATTGCTTGTTGAAATTGGGAGATTGTCCATGTTCCAGATAGTTGTGTTATTAAAATCCTAGCTTCATCGACAAAGAATCTCTGTGATATTTCTGGGGTAAGACTGATATCAGGACGAAGTGAATCAGTGGATTGGAAGCTGGAGTGTGATTTACGGGAAATACTTGGCCGCATGTTGTAACAGTTCTCTCTGGGTTTGCACGTTGTAACAAAAAAAACAGATAGCTTCTCGGTTTGGAGGGTTTGAATTTTCCCAGAGTAAATGACTGTTCAAATTAAATTAAAATAAACGTGCGAAGTCAATACAGGACAGCAATGAATTAACATTCTGAAAACAACCCACTATCTACATCATCCTTTTAATAAAAAAAATTAACCATTCATATTAATCACTAAGAAGTTCATTTTATTTAATCAAATTTGGGCAAAACAGAAATCATTAATATTAAATAATTGAGTTTGATTTAATTAATTATTTGATATATTACTTGATATATTATTAATTTATATTTAGCAGAAAAGCAAAAAAAACAAACTATCAATTTTATAGACAATGTTAACAAATAACTCACTCCAATTACTTTCCCAGCAAGCGCTTGGCGGAACTGCAATAAGACGACTCTATATCAAATAAAAGAAGAAAATTAAATGTTCCTTTACGAAACAATAGCAATATAATTAATATCAATGAAAAAAATAAAAAAAATCTAACTACTCTAAGAAGTATTAAATCAATAATATAAATTTACCATTACTTAAAACTATTAACTGATGATCAAATAGTTCTTTGTACTCCATAACACAATTAATTCATTTAATTTCTTCACAAAAAATGCTATCCAATTGTTGTCCAGCCTTTAGTACGTTTGTACAGTAATATCTCCCGAAATTAGCAGATGAAAAAAAAATATAGTAACTATTTCAGGTTGATGAAAAAACATCAGCAAAACGAATGATAGCGTAGTATCGTAACGTAATAACGTCGTATTCCAAAAAACATAACTCAGGTCCAATTTATAGTAGAATTTCCTCTCCATAAGTTGTTTGACCTTCCAGATTGATTTAATTCGTAGAAATAATTCTTCAATATAGATTCAATTCTTCATATAAACTGCAGTGATGACGTCACTGAACAATAGCATAAACAACTTAATAAACAGAACGTTGAACAACTGCAACTCGATATATCACAACAAAATTACAAATTTGTTGCTGTTGTGAATCCGGAATAATGATAAAATTTATCAGCTGTTGTAACGTTATATTCAAGCTTAACAAAATACACGTCCTTTATATGTATGTAACTTGCCGTTCCAAAATTGTTATTTGAATTATAATAAATTAATCGGATTATAATAAATGTAATTGTAATAAATGTAATAACAATTTCCACTATTTTTCTTTATATCACGGTAATTCAATATTTTAGAAATAACATATATATACATATATGTGTATCACACACCGTTACTTGGTCAAAAAAACCAAAAAAAATTCACAATTTTTTGAACAATTTAATTTCTCCATTTATCACAAATTATATTTCTTTTCTTCACTGATTTATATATTTTTAAGTACCTTTCGATCCGATTAACAAAACCAAATTGAAAAATAATTGTTTTGTGTTTTTCATTCATCATTCTATTTTTTTTAAACTTGAACTGGGCAATTTTTTTCCTGTTGAAAAAATAGTCCTCTATTGGTGGATTTTGTATTAATATTTAAAGTAAATTTTCAAATCGTTACAGGGCAGATACATCAGAAGCTAATTATCTTATGATGGAGCTGAAGACACATTATAATTTTGTTTTTTTGTTTGTTTATTTTGGTTTTAGCAGCTACCAAATGGTTTTAGGCACCAAATTAATCATTTACTTACTCTAATTTTAAGAATGTCGTTTGAAATCATTGACGAATATCCTTCGCATGGAACATACCAAGTTCCTTACCAGATTCGTTTATCAACATATAATTTACACCCCCTACTTTCGACTTAACAATAGCTTTTTCGAAAAGTGGTGCTAGTTTAGCGGCAAATTTACATCCCGCGTTACTCTGGTGATGTAGCCTATAAAACACTATGTCACCCGGATTATAGCTTATAGGTCGAGAACGAAGGTTGTATACTCTACGATTCTTTTCGTCCGATTTTTTTAGACTTTCTCTGACCTTTTCAAAAATGATAATTTGCCGATCAGCTAGTTTATTGCAGATCATTTCTGTATCACCGAGTGCCTCCAAGTTGCGTAGAATTTTATACTCATGAGCATGATTGATTTTGTGCTGGCCAAAGAGCAAAAAATGTGGACTGTAGCCAACACTCGCATGAACGGAATTCCTTAAAGCACAGGCAATGTCACTAAGATTTTTATCCCACCCGGCATGATTTGATTGAATGTATGCTCGAATAGCCGCTATAATGGATCTATTCACTCTTTCCGAAATGTTTGCTTGTGGTGAATACAAAGCAGTCTTCATATGTCTGATGCCAAATTCATTCAGAAGGTTTTTGAATTCTCTTCCAGTAAACTGGCTACCATTATCTGAGCAAATGGTCTCAGGAACGCTGTAGGTGTTAAACACTTCGTCGCGTAAAAACTTTGTCATTTTAGATGAATGCGCTTTATTCATTGAATGCAGTAAAACAAACCTTGTTAGCTGATCTACCACGATAAAAATGTAACACTTTCCATTTGTAGAACGCGGGTACGGGCCCAAAAAATCACAATAAATTCGTTGCCACGGTCTCTCAACTATAAATGGATCGCCAAGAGGTGGTCTCAAAGTAAAGTTAGGAGCCTTTGTTCTCTTGCAAATCTCACAGTTTGATACGAAGGCCTTTACACTTAAAACCATTTTTGGCCAGTAAAATTTGCGACGGATTCTCTCCAAGGTTTTTTTCATCCCACCGTGAGCGGCAAGTGGGTCATTGTGTTCTTGTTCTAACACTTGCGGTATTATGGAGTGCGGAATCCATAATTTCCACAGGGTTGTAGAAGAAAGGGTATCATTTGGTGTAGGCTCTAGTCGAATATATAATCTATTATTGTCTACCTTTATCTGAGGGTAATCATCAGGGCTACCTAAAACTTTTTCCCGTAAGGTTTTATAATTTTCATCTTCCTCAAATTGTTTCGATTCAATATCGATACTACACACCTGTTGCAAACATTCATTGAACTCTATACATGGATCTTCATATGCCCGAGATAGGGTATCTGGTACGATGTTGTCGCATCCCTTGACATGTTCAATTGAAAAATCGAAAGCTTGTAGCTTAAGGCTCCATCTTGCTAGTCTCCCAGACATTCCTTTTTGGGACATTAACCATTTGAGATTAGCATGATCCGTAACAATAGTAAATTTGTATCCTTCGATATATGGACGAAATTTTTCTATTGATAACACTACTGCCAAACACTCAATTTCGGTGACTGTATAGTTTTTTTGGGCCGAATTGAGCTTATGAGACATAAAAGATATTGGTCTATCACAGCCTTCATCATCTTTTTGATACAAAACACCCCCAACTCCAGTGCTACTACCATCGCAACTTACAAAGAAAGTGCGTGTATAGTCAGGGTTGACTAATACTGGTGCATCTGTCAGCATTACTTTCAGTTTATCAAATGCAATTTGGGCTTCATTAGTCCATTCGAACTTCTGTTTTTTTTTGTTAATAGGTCAGTTATTGGGGCCGTAATATCAGCGAAATTTTGAATGAATCTTCGGTACCATCCAGCCATTCCCATTAACCGTCTGATTTGTTTTACCGTTCGTGGTGCAGGAAAAGACAGAATGGCTTCAATTTTACTTGGGTCTGTTCTCAAACCGTCTTCACCTACAACATATCCCAGATATTTTATTTCCCGAAGTGCGAATCTACTTTTATCTATATTAATAGTCAGTTTGGCCGAATTCAATAGGTTTGCCACCTCTCGTAAAAGGGCAACATGTTCTGCAAACGTCGCTGTAACAATCAGCAGATCGTCCAGGTACACAAATACACATTCATGTAGCTGATGCGGTATCACTTTTTCCATCAACCTGCACATTGTTTGTGGGGCATTGCACAGTCCGAATGGCATTACTTTAAATTGATAAAGAGGCCGACCCGGACTGTGAAAGCTGTTTTTTCGCGGGATGATTCTTCTAATGGGATCTGCCAGAAGGCATCTTTAAGGTCTAAGCTGCTAATGTATCTAGTATTTTTCAATCGACCTAGAAGTCCATCTATTAAGGGTAGGGGATAGGCGTCCTTCTTGGTGTGTTTATTAAGTTTTCGAGAATCTAGGCAAAGCCTATTTTTACCATTAGGTTTCCGAACTAGAACTACTGGTGAACTCCAAGCACTCTGACTCGGTTCTATAACATCCATGGCTATCATCCTGTCTATTTCCTTATACAACAAATTCTCTATAATTGGCGACACAGCATAATGTCGCTGTTTGATGGGAATTGTTTCTCCAACGTCAATACTGTGACTCACTAAGTCCGTTCGCCCTAGCCCGTCTCTGGAAAATGAAGGAAATAAAGGGATAACTGCTTCTAGTTGGGTACGTTCCTGCTTAGACAAATTGTGCCCTTTTCCTTCACATTCGTGTGCTACAATCTCACTGATACCCTCTAGAGTGATTCCAAATTTCTTCCAAAAATCAATCCCTAGATATAATGGTTGATGCAGGCTAGGAGCAATATGCAATCGCATTAACTTGGTATAACCATTGAAATTTAAGAGTACACAAGCATGTCCGATTATTTTTTCAGATGTTCCACTTGCGGTTTTTATTGAGGAAGGACGATGAACAATTTTAATGTTAGCGTCAGCCAGAAACTTTACACTTCCAGCTCCTAGGACGCTTATTGTAGCTCCACTATCTAACAAACCACGAAGCGGTATTCCGTTGATCTCCACCATTGCATAGGGTCTTGCATCGTTAAGATCGTATAAAATACTTTCTGCTATTTCTGATTTAATTATCTTTCGGTTAGCCCAATAACGCTTGCACCTTGCTCTTTTCTTATTAGTATAAGTATAATTATAATGACTTAGTTGTCTCGTTCGATCGCATTCGCGTTTTGCATTAGATTCTCGTTCATCAACTCTGTTATTTGTTTTGTGGGAAGATTGTGATTGAGAGGGCGAGATTTCCCATACACTAACGCCCCCTGATTTACGTTTCCCGACTTCATTGCGCATTTACGACAGTTAGGCTTTAGTATTGCTTCTTCTCCACAGCCAAAGCAAAAAATTCTGTTAATTTGCAAAGGACAATCTAAATAGGTGTGACCTATGTCCTTGCAATTAAAACATATCGTTAGATCCCGAGAAGATCGCATTCCCATATTAGAGGTTGAAGGACTTTTACTATTGATATAAGAGCTAGAAGATGACAAAGCATTCAATTGTTTAGGATACACTTGAAAATCTGGTAATACCGATGGAATATTATGGTTCGGTGTAATTTCATTTATTTGGCGAAACGAATTTTGGTGGAATCTCTCCGGTATATAGTTTAATCGCGACCAGGTGTCCTCCAAATTGCCGCTCGATTTCATTAACTCGCTAATTGACCTTATTTCCTTATCAGCGAGAGCTATTTGCAGCCCTGGGCGCATATTGCGTCGTAATAAACTAAGTAGTTCATCATCCGATATAGGTTCATTGAATTGAAGTGATAAAGCCATGATTCCGTCATAAAATTCCACAAACGTTTCTCTAGGTTTTTGTTTTTTTGCTTCCATCAAACTTCTGAGCTCGGAATCCGACCGTCGGTCTTGAAATCTTTTTATGAAGTCGCTCTTAAATTGTTCCCAGGAAAATAATGCATATCTTTCTAGATATGTCCAATACCACTCCCCAGCTAATCCTTTCAGAAGATGAAATATTTCATTAACCAAACGTTCTTGAGATATATGGTTGGCTTTAGCCAAATGTTCAACTCGAAAAACAAATCTTTTTACGGAAAGGCCTGTCGAAGAACCATCAAAAACCAAATTCCATTTAGAGGGTCCAACCAATTCGTTTGTATGTGTGGAATGACTCCAATAGGGCTTCTGAGGCGCGTTATTCGTTTGTAGTCCGGTTGGTGTTTGCTTAGGTTGGGGAAAATAGGAACGATCTGGATGTTCAGGATTAGGAGGTTCTTGATTTATATCAAGCAAATAATTGATATCTTTCAATTCATCAGCTATAGCAACTAAGCACGATGGTCCTGGTTTATTTCTTTTGTCTTCCACAAGTCCTTCTTTGACTTTAGGGGAAGAACTAATTCTTGATGTTATCTCATTTTTACTTGGATAGACCTCTTCATCTGACGATGATATTTCCTCTTCACCATTGAATTGCACATCTTTAAGTTCTCCTATAGTGACATTTAATGCAACTGGAGTTCTAATATTCTTGGTAACTATTTTGAGTAGCTTTTCGCATGCTTCAAGTAGACCTTTGGCGAGAGTGGTAACAGTTTTTGAAGCAGATATTCTACTTATTCTTCCACGCACATGTAATAATCTAGACTCCATTTTTACTAAAATCTCTTCGTTCGGTTCTACACTACTCTCGATCGATGTTTGCAAATCTCTCAATTTAAATGAACAAAGTTTGATTTCTCTGACAGGGTTTTTTCTGGCATTAACATGTGCTTTAATAGGTACTAATACAGGGGCATTTATTTCCGCCAATACTCGTTTTTTTAAGATTTCATAAGCTTCCACCGGGTCTCCTTCAATGCCGCGTACCAAACATTCTACGTCAAACTCATCCCTATTCAGCAAATCGACATTCATTTTCGATCCGATAATCCGCGATAAAACGGTACGACAAAAGAAAAATATATAATCGAAAGAAACTGATCCTAATTATTGAATTATTCAGAAATTATTTAACAGTGATACAATTTCACCATTTATCCAAAAAAAATAATTAACACAAGAAAACTCATATTTAAGTTTCCTTTTGAAAATGCTGAATTGCAAAACCTAAATTTTAAATGTTTATAATAATAATATAAGTAAATAAACTATAATAAATAATGTTATGTTAAATCCAAAATTTAAATGTATCCACAACAAAAAAAAATAAGAACAAAGATTTAATCAGAATATATGTATAAAAGGATGATGCTAATAAGTGGGATTCCAAATGTTTTAATTCCTTGCTGCTAGAAAAGGGAAAGAAAACAATCAAGAACTGAAAATATTTACCGAAAATTGTTTTGTTTTTGCTGCCCAACTCACACGAAATCTTATTTGATTTCAACAAACAATTGGACGTTGTCAGCAATCTAAAATCATACATAAATATCTTCAATCTAATATTTAAATCGAATTATGTTTGGATATATTAAGTGAAAAGTGGTAAAGAAAGTATTTAATCTACAATTGGGAAAGCTTAAATTTAGATTAAATCAGTCAACCATGTATTTACAATCCTATTGTTCTTTTTACTGGGAAGCAGGGATTCTCCCTGAAATCAAATAACCAAAATAAACAAACTACCACAGTTTAAAAAAAAATAAATATTTTAAATAAAAATATGACACTGTTATTAAAAACAGTTGCGTCCCTGTTTCGGCGCCATTTTGTAACAGTTCTCTCTGGGTTTGCACGTTGTAACAAAAAAAACAGATAGCTTCTCGGTTTGGAGGGTTTGAATTTTCCCAGAGTAAATGACTGTTCAAATTAAATTAAAATAAACGTGCGAAGTCAATACAGGACAGCAATGAATTAACATTCTGAAAACAACCCACTATCTACATCATCCTTTTAATAAAAAAAATTAACCATTCATATTAATCACTAAGAAGTTCATTTTATTTAATCAAATTTGGGCAAAACAGAAATCATTAATATTAAATAATTGAGTTTGATTTAATTAATTATTTGATATATTACTTGATATATTATTAATTTATATTTAGCAGAAAAGCAAAAAAAACAAACTATCAATTTTATAAAAAATGTTAACAAATAACTCACTCCAATTACTTTCCCAGCAAGCGCTTGGCGGAACTGCAATTAGACGACTCTATATCAAATAAAAGAAGAAAATTAAATGTTCCTTTACGAAACAATAGCAATATAATTAATATCAATGAAAAAAATAAAAAAAATCTAACTACTCTAAGAAGTATTAAATCAATAATATAAATTTACCATTACTTAAAACTATTAACTGATGATCAAATATTTCTTTGTACTCCATAACACAATTAATTCATTTAATTTCTTCACAAAAAATGCTATCCAATTGTTGTCCAGCCTTTAGTACGTTTGTACAGTAATATCTCCCGAAATTAGCAGATGAAAAAAAAATATAGTAACTATTTCAGGTTGATGAAAAAACATCAGCAAAACGAATGATAGCGTAGTATCGTAACGTAATAACGTCGTATTCCAAAAAACATAACTCAGGTCCAATTTATAGTAGAATTTCCTCTCCATAAGTTGTTTGACCTTCCAGATTGATTTAATTCGTAGAAATAATTCTTCAATATAGATTCAATTCTTCATATAAACTGCAGTGATGACGTCACTGAACAATAGCATAAACAACTTAATAAACAGAACGTTGAACAACTGCAACTCGATATATCACAACAAAATTACAAATTTGTTGCTGTTGTGAATCCGGAATAATGATAAAATTTATCAGCTGTTGTAACGTTATATTCAAGCTTAACAAAATACACGTCCTTTATATGTATGTAACTTGCCGTTCCAAAATTGTTATTTGAATTATAATAAATTAATCGGATTATAATAAATGTAATTGTAATAAATGTAATAACAATTTCCACTATTTTTCTTTATATCACGGTAATTCAATATTTTAGAAATAACATATATATACATATATGTTTATCACACACCGTTACTTGGTCAAAAAAACCAAAAAAATTTCACAATTTTTTGAACAATTTAATTTCTCCATTTATCACAAATTATATTTCTTTTCTTCACTGATTTATATATTTTTAAGTACCTTTCGATCCGATTAACAAAACCAAATTGAAAAATAATTGTTTTGTGTTTTTCATTCACCATTCGATTTTTTTTAAACTTGAACTGGGCAATTTTTTTCCTGTTGAAAAAATAGTCCTCTATTGGTGGATTTTGTATTAATATTTAAAGTAAATTTTCAAATCGTTACAATGTTACGATTATAAATACATATCCGGCACAACCATTTTGTTTTGGTGATATTACGTTAACATCCTCATTCCTGCTGAATAGTAAATTTCCAGTAATACTAAAAAAAAGGGGGAAAGAAATATCACCGATCATCAACAAGTTTGGATTACAATAATTTTTACATCGTCGTCATGATACTGATGTCAGAGCTCACCAATCGATGAACTGGATGAGGATGAGCGATTAACTTTGGACAATGGGAGTGGGAGCTGGCCAAGCTGTGGGGTGAGTCGTTTTAAATATGTATATATGTGGGAGCGTTTGTACTATGAATGTTTGCATGAACGTATGGCGTGTATGTGGGCGGGTGAATGCATATGTAATTAATATTTCGATTTATTTTATTTTTTTTTTATAATTTTAATTAGTGCATTATCCTCTGTGATTTAGCCATTCATTATCAGTAATTTATTGTTGGAAAATATGAAGGAAAACAAGAGTAATAGCGAACGGTTACAAGGTTCCTAATAGCACCATTAATGATAATATTCATTGAAATTTAACCCAAACTCATTTACTTACAACTAATGGTAATTTTTATTATTGCTATAATGGGTGCTAAATTTGGAATACAAATTTTGTCTAAAGAAAAAGCTTTAGAAATGATTCACGATTTTTCAAGGCAAAAACTATTACACCAGAAAACAGTAATACCTTTTACGGGATCGATATTACTCATACCAATCTCATCCTATAGTATAACTAATAAACAAACTAGCATTACGATTAATACCTCTCTCTCTCTCTGGCGTTTTCTTCCCTTGGAGGGATTTTGCCGTCTGTGCAATCAGCTTCCAATCATCTCGTTCCATGACCAGTTGACCCCAGTTTCGACATCCTATATCACGAAGGTCTTGGATGATGTCATCACGCCAGCGTTGTCTAGGTCTTCCTCTTCGACGAACACCAGCTGGTTGTTGTTGGGATACTTTTTTAATCATTCTATCTAATGGTGCCCTTTCTACATGACCAAACCATCAAATGCAGTTAGATTTATTGAATCCGATTACATCGCAGCCTCCAAGAAGCTGTCTGATTTCGTGATTCATTCGAATTCTATACTGATTTTCAGCAACTTTACATGGACCATAAATTGTTCGTATGACTTTCCTCTCGAATGTTGATAGAATTCTACAATCAGAGGAAGTTAGTGTCCAGCTTTTACTTCCAAAGGTAAGCACAGGTCGAATTAATGCTTTGTATAGTGTGAGTTTGCACGACCGCGAAAGATATTTTAATCGCAAAAGTTTTGAGTTTGCGTAGAAAACTCTGTATGCGGCAGAGACACGGGCTTTGATATCTGCCTGCATGTAATTTGACGATGTTATTACAGACCCGAGGTATTTGAAGTTTTCTACACGTTCCACTTCATAGTCACCAGTATTCAGATTGCCGGAAGGTATATTACTGGATGTTGTTAAAAGTTTAGTCTTGCTGGCGTACTCAAGCGCCAAATTAAATAGTACGAGCGCAAGTGCATCATCTTGTCGAACACCTGATGTTATATCAAAAGGATCAGAAACTGACCCTTCGATTACTATTCTACAGTTTGATCCCGATGTTGTGAGTTTGCACAGAGAAACAAGTTTCGCTGGAATACCAAGGCATATGAGTGCAGACCAGAGGTTGTCGCGGATGATGCTATCATATGCCTGCCTGAAATCAACGTAGAGCTGGTGAATGCTAATGTTGTACTCCCAACATTTTTCCAGAATCATCCTTAATGTAAAACATTAATCTGTGGTTGAACGGTTGGGACGAAAACCACACTGATAGTCGCCGATGATAGATTCGGCGAACGGGATGAGCCGAGCGAGTACGACATTAGCTAATATTTTATATGCAGTGTTCAACAGTGCGATTCCACGATAATTCGCACACTTTAGGCGGTCACCTTTTTTATGTGGTGGAACAATGAGAGCTGTGAATGGAAATTCAGCAGGCAGTTCTTTTTGGTCCCAGATTGCAAGAATCAGATCATATATACGTGAGACCAGAGCTGCTCCTCCATTCTTAAATAGTTCTGCAGGGATTCCATCGATACCTGGTGATTTGCCATTTTTTAATTTTTTGATGGCAGCTTTCACTTCTTCTATTGTTGGATAAGGGACAAAAATCAAATCTCCTCACTTGATGGAGCAATTGCTCGAATACGATGGACTTCATTCGTCCTATTCAGTAGGTCTTGAAAGTGGGATTGCCATACTTCCAGCACATCACTTGTTGTAAGCTCGTTGTTTCCATTTTTGATGCGGCTGTAGATCTTGGGTGGAAATCTTTTGCCAGATTCTTCGAACTTCCATTAGTCGCATGTTGGTTGATGTTTTCGATACAGCTCTTCATGTGTTCGCGTTTCTTTTTCCGGAGGAGTTTTTCTGAGGCTTTTCTTGCGCATTGATAATCAGTTTGGGAGCTTCGGGTGTTTCTTGTTAACCATTTTCTCACAGTTTTTGTTTGTGCTCAATGCTTTCGCGGCACTCGTCATCAAACCATTCGTTACGTGATTTCGGTGGTCGTTTTCCGATTGTAGTTTGTGCTGCGTATATGATGGTTAATTGAAGCGTTTGCCATTCTTCTTGTATGTTTAATGGTATCTCAGATGGGATGTCATGCTCTTCTATGCTTTGCGTTACAATTTCCTGATATCTATTCAGTGTTTCCAGGTGTTTAAATGCTTCGTCATTCCAGCGCACGGTCTTTTTTGCTTGTCTATTAAATGTAAATGATAATTTGCACTTATACTTAAAGATGACAAGCAAATGATCGGTGTCCATATCAGCACCTCTGTATGATCGAACGTCAGTAACACTTGTAGCGGGTCTCTTAGAAAGTATGACATGATCGATTTGATTTTCAGTTCTTCCATCGTTTGACTTCCACGTTGCTTTGTGGATTCCCTTATGAGGAAAGAAAGTGCTAGATATTACTAGATCATACATCATAGCCAATTGAGCTGCTTGAAAGCCGTTATTGTTACTAGTATGATGCAAGCTGTTAGGGCCGACATGTGTTTTAAGTTCTGCACTTCTACCAATTTGCGCATTGAAGTCAGCTACCACGATTTTTATATCGTGCCGCGGGATGTTATTGATGACTTCTTCGAGTTCTAGAAAGAACAGGTCTTTAATGTCATCTGCTTTGTCTTCAGTAGGTGCATGAACATTGATAATCGTTACATTAAATTTTTGCTTACGGATTGTGCATAGCCGCATACTAATTGGACAAAAGTCAATAACATGTTGATTCACGCGACGATGTATAAGAAAGCCAACTCCAAATTCTCCTCCGTTTTCATGACCACAATAGTAAAGAGTGTATCCCTTGGCTGTTTCGTGGATTCCACTCCCTGGCCATCTTAGTTCTTGTAACGCCACTATATCTAGTGTATAGCTATGGATTTGGTTTGTAAGTTTTAGTAGACCTCCTGGTCTTCTGAAGCTTAGCACGTTCTAGGTTCCCATTTTTTAAATCGTAGTCCGGGTACAGTTTCCGAGGTCGTTCTAATAATGAATCCGAGATAATCCAAGGCCTGTGCACAGAATTCATAACAAATAATTTTTTACGGAAATGGGGTGTTAGCCCTTCGCCCAACCTAAATCTTCGTGAATGGGTTCGTTCTGCATCTTAAGGTCACCAGAAACAACCTTTTTTTTTTTTTTTTTTTTTTTATTAATTAGTTAGACATGTTTAGCACACTAAATATGAAATATTCATTATTTAGACTCTTTGAATATCCGAAGATACCATGTCAACTATAAAGGAAGGAGATGAGGAAAATGGAAGGAATGGGGATATAGGGATATTTATACTAATTTTTTTGAATGATGATGGACATTTTCTTTAAATGCCTGAGGGGAAAATTCATCGGGAAATACAGAGGAGGGCATTGAGTTCCACAATTTGGCCACTCTATTAAAATAGTCGTTCTGAAAGAACACAGTTCTACAACGAGGTATTTGTACAACAAATGGATGGGATAACTCGGCTGCTCTTGTTTGTCGATTATACTGCGCACACGATGGAAGGATATTTTGAATTTCCTTAGAGGAGAATTCGCTAAAGTTATATTTATAGTAGATTGACAATTCAGCCACATTTCTTCTGTGCTGGAGTGAATCAAGCTGGTCCGTTAGTTCGGTATTACCAATCAACCGTATTGCTTTTCTCTGTACAGAGTCTAGACATTTTATTGTTGACTGACAAGCACCTCCCCAAACATACAGCAGTACTCCATACATGGACGAATAAAGGACTTGAAGATTAGCAAAATTTGCACGGGATTGAAATACTTTTTACATCTACTCAAGAATCCTAATTTTTGCATTGCAAATTTAGCGAGGTTGAACACATGTTTATTCCATTTCAGGTTATTTTGAATATCCACTCCAAGAAGTCTAACTGATTCAAACCTCACGCAATTCCTCATGGTTTATTTTAATAGGAAAATTTTTATGTCGTTCTATTCGTGAAAGACGGCATAATTTGGTTTTGGTTGGATTAAATGAAACAAGATTACGATCACCCCATTCCATTATACGCTCCAGATCTTTGTTGATGGAATCAATTAGCAGCTCTCTATCAGTGGTAACTGCAGTATGAGATCGAAATTTAGGAGATGTATGTGATGCATGCAATGTGCTGTCATCAGGAAAACTATGGATTGGGTGCACTGTGGAAATAAGTAAGTCATTAATGTATAGAAGAAACAAGGTTGGTGAGAGTGCAGAACCTTGGGGAACCCCAGCATTGGTTGTGAAAATATTGGATGTGATACCATCTAAATTAACATGAAATTGGCGACCTGTAAGAAAACTATGAATCCATGAGACAGTAAGATGGTTTATGCCATAAGATTTTAATTTATCTATCAGATTTTTATGCCACACTTTATCAAATGCTTTAGAAATGTCAAGTGAAATACTGAATGTTTCACCGTGGTTTTTCAGCGATTTGTTCCAGAGATGGGATACGTGGGCTAACAGATCACCTGTTGCATGACTTCTACGAAAACCATACTGCTTATCATCAATAATTCGCGACATTTCCAAATAATCTATCAAATTGTAGTTAACATATTTTTCAAATATTTTAGCTAAAACCAACAGAATTGCAATTGGTCTATAATTGTTAGGGTCTATCTTACTGCCTTTCTTTGGTATGGGTTGAACGCTGGCCGGCTTCCAAGAATCAGGAAATATTCCGGTTTTATAAGATAAATAGAAAATTTTTGTTAAAATTGGAGCTAGTTGTCTAGCAAAGTTTTTAAGAATGAGGGGTGGAATACCGTCGGGGCCAGCGATTTTTATGTCATGACGCCCGCTACAAGCCGCCCCTAACATGGAGAACAGACGCTTGCTACACGTTTATATAGCGAGCCGCTTGATCCAAGAAAGACGCCCGCTCCAAGCCGCCCATAACATGGAGAACAGACGCTTGAGTTGCATTGTTTTTGTGGCGCCAATGACTCGCCATGGTGCAGAATCGTTGAGTATAAGCAGTATTTACTCTGCCCCTCTCAACTACACCAACTTTATTCTTTTAGCATTACCCAGGTAGCACGGCGTGGACGTAGAATTTCGGATTTCACTACGATTAATACCTTTCGAGATAAATATGAAAATTTTCGTAATACGAGCTGTCGTTATTCATCACCAAATTTCTTCATTTTGTTTAATGGTGGATGTCATGAAGTTATGCCTTTACATAATCGTAACCCATGGTATCTTGGTCTAATGCAGATCAGGAAATATAATAATAATAGAGAGAGTTGGTTCAACAGATAAATTTTAATTTTATCAGAAATTCAAAAGGAACCGTTTTGGTGAATTTCGATCAATACAAAATCGCTGAAGAAGCGAATGATGATGAAGTTTTCTTTTAATTAATGACTATATACCTATTGTAGACCAACTTTGTAGACCTATTGTAGACCAACTTTGAATAGTATTAATTTAAATTTTAAAGCTTCAATCTTTCTTTGATTACAGATTTGTATATTGTTTTATTTGCTTTACCACAATTTTCATTTATATTATATTTCTCATGTAAATTGGGCGTATGGGCTTGGATGTGTGCATGTGTGTGTGTATGTGGGTGTGTGAGTGTGTGTGTGCATGAATGGATGAGATGCCAGAGTGTGAATGAGTGCTGAAATATGGGGGTTGGACGTGGTGATCGTGGTTCGTTCGTACACTTGGGTCGCCAGAGTCTGTTTTTTTTTTTTTTTTTTAATAAAATGTGTTGTGTAGTAGGAATTACAATATGTGTCACAATAACACATAAAAACCTTTTAAGACCAAGGTCCCACAACAACATACGTTCAAAGGTGTTGATGGACGTAAATCTTTCTTTTTTGTTTTTTTTATATTTTTTGTTAAAGAATGGATAACTAAGCAAAAACTCCTATCACTGATAAAATATGACATAGGCCAATATTTTATGATAGAATAGAGAAAACAAAAGTAAATTAAAAAGTAAATAGCAAATTTTACAAACATTTGCTGAAACAAAACAAAAATGTAGTTGTCAATAATTCAGCCGGTTGCATATTCCTTGATCCCGTGACGCACTGTCTTTCTTAAAGATTAAAGCCCACACATAGTTATATGAAGGCTCGTTTCTTCAAGGAAGCAAAAGCGTCTCATCATCAAGGATTATTTCACAGCTAAGATTGTTTAGTTCACTTACCTTTTTTTACATGTTCTTCTCTCATGTTTCGCGTACAAATACAGTTATTTGTGCTGGAGCAGCAAGTATTCTTCTCTCGACCCCATAGGCTGCAGCTAGTCTGAGGCTAAAAATAACCTCGCTATGTACGCGGCCTGCTATGCCACTTCGTTGTTAGTCAACGAAGCAGCGCTTCATTACAATTGGTGGAATTAAAATGGATCCAATTTTTGTCACCGCAATCGGCGAATTTTTCTAGGTCCTTGTTTTCATATATCGCAGCGTTTCTCAGGATGAGGTTTATTCGCTAATTCAAGTTACCCTCACCGAAAAACAATGTTCTATTTCGGTATGCCAAATGCAGTTGTGTCAACCTCGTCGAAGGCCAGATATAGCGAATCGAATTTTGAAATTGATTCAACAGCTTTATAGTTACAGGATATAGTTGAAACAATCGCATGTAATACTTATTTGAAAATTAAATTTAGATCAATTAACTTTAAATATTTTAATTTTGAAATGAAAATTCATGATACAAGCCTAAAGTAAATTTCTTTTATGGAAATAAGTAGTAACTTTAATCAACCACGGTTATATATTGCATGTAACGCTTTATATTTTAAATAAACCTCATTCTGTTGTTACTTGTTAGACAAATTTTAACGTGTAGTTTTCCCAATCACCGCGAAATTATTAGCAAGTGTTTTGCCTTTGTTTGAATAATAAGCTGCCAACTTTAAGATGACAATGCTTTATTTTTTTTTCAGTGCTTTCAGGAAAAAAGATAATCTTAGATTATAAAAAGATTTTTTTTAAAGCTTTCGTACCCATCATGTCTTGTAGACCAAACAGTTTATTTTTAGCTATGGAGAAGTAGATGGTAGCTGATTTCCTATTTTTTCATAAATCTTTAAAGTCTTATTTATAATCGTATTAATGTAAATTGGAGTTGCTTTTGAGTTGCTTTTGTAAGTAATATCTTTAATGCTATTTCCATTTCTTTCATTACAATATTGCTTACGTCTTAAGTCGTATTCCACATTTTCTAATGGAGTCCCAATTTGTATTATTGTTTTTACCTGTACAATATAATTTAGTAACATTCATTACGTAGGTGATCTAAAATTAGTTCGGTTTTTCAGAACAAAGTATTCTAGAACAAGCTTGTCTGAGCTACAACGAAATTATAAAGGCCTTAGATCACAAGAATGGTAGTGACCAGAGTGCAAAAATTTATTGATTGAGATATTCAATCTACTATAGAACTACAGATAGTAACAGGAAGATGCACGAATGTAGAAGGCAAGAATATAGTCAAGAAAGAGCAGACGATAACTGTTTTCAACATAAAGTCTTAGAAATTATGGATAAAGTTATCGTAGTGTAAAAGACTTCATGAAGGCGAATGGGTTGAAAAAGCAGAATACGGGCATTCTGATGTACCCAACAAAGACTATGAATAAATTAAATATCAAAGAATTTGTATGCTATAACCATGGGATAAAAAGAAAAAGTAGTTGGGAAACTCAAAGAACAAATAAACCTAAGGGTAACATCATTGCAAGTGAGGTTTCTGGAAGGAAGGCACTGTACCTACAAAGTCAGCGGTCAAGAAATAAAAATAAAGCCTTTTGCATGGAATCTAAAAGAGGAGGGTCACTTTGAGAAAAATAAAATCAGGGTTTTACATGTGACCGAAGGAAAGATCCAAACAATATCCGAGCAAACAACAAAGGATTTAAAGAAAAACAACTATATAGTGTGGCTACATAACCAACTGCGGAGAAAAGGATTATTTCTAAAACAACTTTCTTACGTGAAGAACCATATGCCATCATAACAAAGATAAACGATGAAGTTAGTTGGAGAAAGAATAATGGCCGAGCAATGGAAAATTGTTTAATGTTTTGTTATTCCTGTTTATGAAGAATTGCGATGACAATGGCTAAGTTTTGTTCTAATGAGTATTGAACTATCGTAAGGGGTAAATTTTGACTTAATCAAATTTCATTTTATATATCGTTGCGATTTTGTAAATTCGTAACAATATGTTCTGTGTTAATTCACGGATAGAAATTTAGGTATCTTTTATGCTTAATAGGGGATTCCATGCTTTAACTACGTTAATTTTTGAACCGTGAATAAGGCAGGCATATTATATACTAAATACGCAATAATATTTCAAAAAATCAATTTGGAGCTTATTAGGAATATTATTTATAAAATTTTATGAGTTTAGTACGTGGCATGACCAATAAGGAACAGAGAAAAAACTTTGTTGTAAAACTTTTCTATACTTATGAAAAAACAAAATACTAATATTTTTCATAAAACAGCATGTTCCTAATTCATAAATTTATGGCACTCAGGAATAAATAAATTATAGAATCAGCATTTATATTCCTATTATTTGATGAAGGTCCAGGGACCCTATTCTCAAATATCACATCCATTTTCCACATGTGGAATATTGTCAAAATTCATAAAAACGTTCGAAATTTACAATGTAGTATGTATTCTCAAATTTCCTACCAAGGAAAAATTTCCCTACCAAGGGATATTTCCGAGTGGGTATAAAGTATGTGTAAAAATTCTCCATGTACATCAAATATCAAAAAATTTTAATTGTCATTCTTGTTATATGTTTGAAAATTATATTTGGAAAGTTGTGTTTATTTTATAATTATTATTATTTTGTAAAAATTTATATTGGAAAGTTGTGTTTATTTTATAATTATTATTATTTTGTAAAAATTTCATATGGGGCGATATATATTCTAGGAACTCTTCGGCCATAGATTTATTAATCCGAAACAATTTAATAAATTTATTTTCGGGCAGATCGAAACAATGTTGTCGTTGATGAATACCTCGATAAATTCCATTGCCTATGCCTGTTCCACTGCAGAATTAGCAAAAAGAAAACCAAATTCATCTAATTCAGTCGTTCACATTGAAAATTTCATGACAATAAATAAACAAAATCTCAAAAATAAACTTACCACACAATGAAGTTAGTTTTAATTTAAGGATGGTGAATAAAAAATTACGAATGGTTCGAGAATACGGTTTCAGGTTGGATGTGGAATATGCATGTGGAAAATACAATTTCTCTTGGTAGGGAATTTTAACAGATGTCCACATGTGGAAAATGGATGTGATATTTGAGAATAGGACCCCTGCTCTTCTAAATCATCACTTGATGCCCCAATAAAATACTGTGATATCATTAAAAGGGTTAAATGTTGCATTTTGTAAGGCTAAAAATTCCTTAAATACCACTTTGTACATATATGTTTCGCGTTTAAATTAATCTATCAAGTTCAAATATTGACGACAAGCTAATTTTGTATGCGGTAACTTACAAATTAAGAAAAATATACTATTTTTATGCAACTTCTCGTTTACTTTAACGCGAAGAACTTTAGACGAGTTATTTTCACCTTTTCGAACACAATTTTCGAACACATCCAACCCATATTCATTCGTTGCATTTTTTTCAGCCACTATCTAAAACAATACAAACACGCTCATATTTAAAAATACAAACATATGTTATTCAAAATAAATTAGAAATTTTCAAATTTGTTTGGATTATTTGTTTGATTTTGAAAATTGTTGCTAGTTAAACTACCCAAGTAGCAATTTGATTTCCTTAAATAGATTGTAAACATTTAAAGAATGTTCTAATCGAGGCATTCTATGATATAAAAAACTGCTAAATATGTGTATTCAACCCTTATACAGCATAAAAAGGCGAAAAATATTAATTGTATAAGACCTTACTCAATATGATTTGTTTGCAACATTTTTGATACCATTTAACGAGAATTTGATGCTATAATAGCTCTTTAAATATTTATGGAAGTAGTATAGCACAACTTACAGAGGAGTAATAGAGTGAAAACAAAAATAAAAATACTGCAAAATGTAAACAGGAAAATTTGTTATATATATTTATAAATATACATATCACATTTGTTAGTTTTTTTTAATTTGTTATTCCTAAACAATATATATTATATCATGTGTTAAATATGTATTTAATGAGGTTCTCATTTTTAATCTTATTTTATATTTAAATTTAACCACCATCGGGAATCGAACTCGGTTCATATAGATTGACAGGCCAGCGCGTTGCTCACTATTCTAAACTACAATATGTGATAACTTCGAAAAAACAAAATCATATCAATCCCCATTTTTGTTGCTTTCAAGATTTTTATGAATTTATTTAAATATATTTTTATATAATACCACTATAAAAATATCATTATTTTTATAATATCACTATACCCACTATCACTATCATCATACCGATAACATTGGATTTATTATTTTTGTAATTGTGTAATATGTAATGAACAAATTTAGAAAATCAATCAATTTAAACGAACTCTAGTTTTTGTATTTAAACTTTCAGTATAACGCTAATATAAACAATTTATTATAAATTAAATTTAATAAATAAATTTAATATAAAAAAATATATATAAAAACTAAACCAACAGAAATTGATTACTGTCAAATGTCAATATTATTTTTATGCTTCACTAAAACCAATTTGTTTTTTTCCTCTTTAAATCCTCTTCAAAACACCTTATAGAGGCAATTATTTATTTTGATGATTTTTAACTGTTTGTCACACTCTTACACAGGGCTTATGCAAGATTTTCCAAACACAAGCTAGAACTACAACAAAACCTTTATAACACTTCTACTAAGTTGTTGTATAAACGTTTGTATAATAAATAAAAGAATTATTTTCTTTTATAAATTTTGCTTTTATTAATGTTGAATAATTTACTATAAGAAATACTTTTAGAACAAAATTATCGAACATTTGACTTCTGTAATGTTTTTGCTACATTAACTATGTCCATAGAGGGATTATACAACATTATTATGTTATAAATTTAAAATCAAAGACAAAAATGCTACTTACCCTACACTCAAAACTTAATAAAAGGCAACGAAAACTTAACACTGTTAGAATAAAAAACACCAATTTTAAAAATAAATTAATTTAACAAATTTAATACGAACAATTTCGTTAAAGAATATACATTGTGTATACATTTGTGCCACAATAACACTACTTTATTTGATTCAAATTTACAAAATCTTTTAACCGAATAAAATGATCAAGTATATATAGTAAGATTCTTTAGCATTTTGTTTCTTTTCTATTATACCATTCATCGTATACAAATTGTAAATTTCTCATTTCCAATCTCCTTCTCCATATCACCTCAATAAACAATTCTATACAAATGAGAAAATATTCCCCTACAATTGAATCGCAAATTTGGAAAAGGGCTCATCTTGGATATTTGCAATTTTACAGGAGATACAAAAAACCGAATTTCTTTTGAACCTTTCGAATTAAGAAAGCATTTTTTTTCTCTAACTGCTAATAGTTGTGTTGCATCAGTACATACTAAAATAGTTTCTTTTAATGAAAGTGTGTCGGGGAAAACGGTTGTTACAGTTTTATGAGATGAGTCCTTTTCGAAATGCATCCAATCACTTAGATGGTTTTAGTAATAAAGCGGCATTATAAAAGAATGCGTTTTATTATTTTATTATAGGTTTCTTTTTAATTTTAAAGTTTAAATTTAATTTAACGGCTGCTCTACACTTTACAACAACTCAACCGATAATAATGTCGTTTGCAATTGATTCTGGGTTCTTACAGTGTCAATACTAAAGATTTTTATGAAAAGATTAATAGATCATAACAGCCTTAAACCAAATATACACATTAGCATCAATTAAATATTCAATTTTTATTAATTATTAATTATTCATTATTATTTTTTTCCATTCATTAATTATTTAATTTTAAAAAATTTTTTTTTGTTTTAAATATTAATTATTTTTAAATTAATTTTACAATTTCATGTTTATCAAAATTATATATTATTGTAATATTTTGCACATTAATTAGAACTCACTAACTCTCCCCTTCGCAACACGAGTCATTCTCAAATCTCATCGCGTATTGGGGAATAAAACATTCGAATTAATATAATCAGATTTTTTTTTATTTTTACTATTATAATATGTAAATTTCGTAACAATAATAATAATAGTAGATTAAAACTGAAAAAAGTGTCAACAAAATTTACACCACCAACAAAGACTCCACGACAAAAATGGAAAAATCAAATCTAATTTATGAAATAAGATGCAATAATTGTGATGGTTCTTATGTAGGGATGACCAGTCAAAAACTTTAAAACAGAATCAAACAACACAAACTTGACAGTAAACAAAAACATGTAAACCTCCAGCGAACTGCAGCGGTTCAACATTCGATCCAAACTGGACACAGTTTTGATTTTGATGATCCAAAAATCCTGTCCTTTGACCGTAATAAAACCAAACGCACCATAAAAGAAATACTATTCATAAGCGCAAATAAGAAAACCGTAAACTTCAGAACAGATACGGAAAATCTTAGCAAATCTTATGCTCAAATGATTGAAATAGTGATGAATCATCAAAAGATAAACCGAAAAACTACCTATACATCTTGATTCCAATGAGAGAAAAAACATAACAAAAATATATAGAGCTTTAAAAAAGATCATTGACCTCCAAACTCTCTTTATCAATTATTACAATTAATTTTTAATCATATTTATTTTATCTCTAATTTATTTAAATGTATCAGTTTCTTCTCGTATAGATAATTTAGAAAATTCTTTTTATTGTGTTTCTTGTGCTTGTGATTTTAATTAACCTGACATTAGTATAATAAGTTTTTATAGTGAACAACGTTTTTATACATTTGGGAAAAATATTGTAAGTTTTTTACCTTAGTAACCAGTATAAGTTAGATTAATTCCAAAAACCAAAATATGGAGGGGCTGAAATCTCAACGCTCTAAGATATCAAGACTTCGGTCTGGGTTAAGGATTTTGATATAGTTTTCAACAAAAAACTTTTATGAGGACATGGTTTTTAGTTTTGGGCAGCGATGTATATCAAACATAACTCTTTGTTAAAGTACAAGAATTTTTTTATCTCTGTTTAGAAATTTATTACAAAACTAACACGAAACATCAATACGTTGCCGGAAAATTGTAACAGATTAGTCCAGTAACTTTGTCGCCTAGGAGTATAGGGTAGTATGCGTCAAATCCGGTAGTTCTGATTTTTTGCTGACTTGTTTATGATGTTGGTCTAATGAATAATCCAAGTTTGTGACTTCGAGCACCGAACGCAACTTCGTCAAAAATCGAAAAAACCGCGAAAAAATCGTTATTTTTGCAAATTTTGGCGATTATAACCCTAAAGGACTAGTTTTTTCTTTGACCTTTCTTAGGACGTTTTTGAAGTAGACTAAATTTGCTCCAATATGATACTAGAACTGTCTCTGTAGACCCAATAGATTTCGAGATTGAGCCTTTCAAAGTTTATCACTTTTTTTTGAGATTCGCAATTGTTTGCAATATACCTTTGTAGAGTTTTCTACATCCCTGTCCTAATAATTGTATTAATAAATATATGTGTGTGGTGGCTGATGAGAAAAGAAGATTATGTAATTGTACCTGATCTTTTTTGTGGTTACACTAGCAGATATCCCAGAAGGTGACGATCTCTCGGATGTCGAAATAGAGGATGACTTGTGGGCACAAGACGTCGGCGATTCGTCACCATCCCTGATGGGGATATGCCATCCAAATACGTTGATCCAAAAACGGACGAACCTAAAGCGGGACCTTCCAAGAGGGCTAAATTAATTTAATTTTTTGATGTTGAATGTTACTCAAGTTCCTAACAAATAAACTTTCTAACTTTTGTTGTACTTATCTTTATGCTTCATTATTCGTAGTTTAGCTTAAACATCATCGTTCACACTTCTTATTTTCTTCTTTAACATCCCATCATAAAAGTACATTGCTTCGATAGTATATTCAGGGTCAAAATTCATTTGGAACGAAAAAATTGCTAAAAGTTGCGAAGTTCGAAAAAATGATAATCTTTGAAAGGCTTAGTCTCGGAAACTATTGGGTCTACAGAGACAGTTCTCCTATCATATTGTAGCAAATTTAGTCTAACGTCCTAAGAAAAAAAGAAATAACTAGTCCCTTAGGGTTATAATCGCCAAAATTTGAAAAAACAAAAAACGATTTTTTCACGTTTTTTTCGATTTTTAACGAAGTTGCGTTGGGCACTCGAGGTCACAAACTTGGATTATTCATTAGGCTAACATCATAAACAAGTCTGCAAAAAATCAGAACTACCGGTTTTGACTTATACTGTGATGTATAAAGTTACTGGACTAAAACTTTGAAAGGCTTAATCTCGGAAACTATTGGGTCTACAGAGACAGTTTTCCTATCATATTGTAGCACATTTAGTCTACTTTAAAAACGTCTCAAGAAAGGTTAAAGAAAAAACTAGTCCTTTAGGGTTATAATCGCCAAAATTTGCAAAATTAACGATTTTTTCGATTTTTGACGAAGTTGCGTTCGGCGCTCGAGGTCACAAACTTGGATTATTCATTGAGCCAACATCATAAACAAGTCTGCAAAAAATAAGAACTACCGGATTTGACGCATACTGCTATGTATAAAGTTACTGGACTAGATCATAAATTAACATAAATTGGTGAAAAAATTATACAATCAGCAAACTACTCAAAAACCTCCCATTAAGCGATTCGAGAAAAGATTACAAAATCACAAATTCATATTTCTTTCGAAATTCCAAAAATATTGTAAAAATTAAATAAAATGAAACTTTTTTTAAAATTCTAAAAATATTCCAAAAATTATTACAAAATCAAAGATTAAAACTTTTTTCAAAAATTCTAAAACTATTGCAAAAATTATAACAAAATCAAACATTGAAACTTTTTTCAAAATCCCAAAAATATTCCAAAAATTAGAATACATAAAATGAAATATTTAAACTTTTTCTAAATTCCAATAATATTCCAAAAATTCTTAAAAATTCAATTCTAAAAATATTGCAAAAATTGAAACTTTTTTCAAAATTCCAAAAATTATAATAAAATCAAAAATTTAAAGTTTTTCCAAATTCTAAAAATATTCCAAAAATTCTTACAAAATCAAAAATTGAAACTTTTTTTAAAATTCTAAAATTATATAGAACAAAAATTCTATTTTTTTCAAAATTCTAAAAATATTGCAAAAATTATAACAAAAACAAAAATTAAAAGTTTTTCCTTTTTTTGACACACTTGACATTATTTTTTTGACAAACTATAACAAACAAACAAACAAACAAACTTATGCCATAATTCTCAATAATAATAATGAAATTTCATGTCATAAAAATAATTAGTTTTATGTTTTTCCAAAAAATTAGGTAAAAAAATAAATAAAAATCTTTCTTATGACACACTTGACAACATTTTTTTGACAAAATTTTGTAATGCCATAATTCTCAATAATAATAATAAAATTTCATGTCATATAAATAATTAATTTTATTTTTTTCCAAAAAATTGGGTAAAAAAATAAATAAAAATCTTTCTTTTGACACACTTGACAACATTTTTTTGACAAACTTATAATGCAATAATCTAGTTTTTGATCTCACATACCAATCCCTACCATGAAGATTTCTTCAAATTCAATGTTCCTACTCGTAATCACTTAAAATGAACGTACTTTAAGCCATAAATATGAAAATTTGCTATTTTTGACACACATAATTTTTTGACACACTTCCGGTACAGTTATCGAACACATCGTCCTTTCGGGCCTCTCCCTTGAGTATACCTAGTTTTAGAAAAAAAATTTTTTTTGAAATCCGTCCAGCGGTTTTCTAGATTTCGTAGGTAATGACGGACGGACGGCCGGCCGGATGGCCGACAGACAGACATACATTTTTTTTGCTTTTTTAGAATCAGTAGGTACTAAAACGTCGAGAAATGCCAAAAAAAAGTGGTAGTAAGAATTTCATTTTTGGCTTTCAGACCGAAGTAATTTGAGGTGTCCTTTTTATAACAAATTTCACAAATCGAGTATTAACTGTATGAACACATAGAATATGCTAGATGTTACTACAGTGTGTAACAAGTCGAAAAAGATTGAGTAATCACGACATTGTAATAAAATGAACTATAAATTAAATACTTTGATTACATACTTTGACTTTTGTTTATTTTGCGATTATAAGATCAACTTCAAATTCAGCTGTTTAGTTGTTTTTATTTATATATATTTTTGTACTTTAAATTTATTGATGTTAATTTCAAGCAATGGAATATGCATTTTGTTTACAATATATATAGAGTTAGCGATTGGAATAAATGCATATCTAAACACGCAGGTCGTAGATATAAAATAAATAAAAATATTAGTAGTAGTAATAGTAATCGGATCTACTTTATAAAACGGCAATAGAAACTTACATTACGTTGCTACGTGAAGTATGAAAGCATAATCGATTTTCAATTTACAGTCCAAAACGCATCTATTTTTTCGACAGTTATTTAAATTGCTTTTTTACAAGTTAAGAACGTCGTTATGAACACGGTTTCAAAAAAAGATGTTAATCCTATGAACAGTGTTCAGTTTTACAAAATGTTTTAAACGTGCTAGCCACTGAAATAAAGAATCCAACAACAGAAATCTTACAAAAATTCGTTAGAAAAGTTAATCATAAAAAATAGAGTAAAATCTGCAAGTGTTTGACATTATATGAATTCTGAAAAAAGCGTAACGCTGAAAATTACGTTATATTCGTAATAAATATCTAAATATGTCAAATTTTTATTGTTGAACTAATTTAACTAAACACTAAAAGAAATTTTTAACAGATATTTGTAGAACTTTATGTTGTGATAGGCAGTTGAAAAGTTAAAGAGAACATCAAAAGACGCATTGTCTAACCACACTTCACAATTTTTGTTTCAAATATTAGAACTTTTTAAAATTTGTTTTCTTTTGTTGTGAACCTGACAATTCCCGATTTCCTTGAAACTTCAGTATGTAATCGATAGTATGTATATGAGAAAAAAAATTAAAACGAGTTTCTTATTTTGTCGCTAGTTTTGACACAGTGTGGTTCGAAATTTGTTAAGAAATTTAGAGACTAGGAAAGTTCAAAGTTCAACTTGCTCGAACGGATTAACCAATTTTAATGCTATTTTGTTCGTTTGAAAAGTACTAAGTAAAGCCTTATAAAATATTACACTGGTTATAAAAGTTATGTTTTTATATGATTTTTAAAAATTTTAATTTTTCAAAGATTTCGATTTCAAAAAGTATCTTTTTTCTTTGATTGTTATTTACGCATACACATACACAAATTACAGCTTTATTTTTCGTTTTTGTGAAAAAGGTATTTGAATATATATTACGATACGATATTACTTACGATATTACTTACGATGTCGTAAGTTTTTTAATAGCGAACAGCTTCTTTTAATTTACAAATCATTTATACGTCCCTGCATGGAGTACTGTTCTCACATATGGGGTGGAGCTTATTATAGTAGTTTGAAGTGCCTTGATTCTGTTCAGCGCAGAGCTGTTAAACTGATTGGCAACTCCACTCTTACTGATGAGCTTGATTCTTTACAGCACAGACGAAATGTTGCGGATTTGACAATTTTCTACAAATACATTATGGATGAACGAACTTCTGAAGAGATTAAATCAATTTTACCTGAACTAGCAATTCCATTGCGTAACACCAGAGCAAATGTTATAGCCCATCCTTTTACGGTTCATATAAAAAGGTGCAGAACTGTTGCCTTTCAGCGTGATTTTTTCAACAGAGTCTCTCATCTCTGGAACGCCTTCCCTTCATGGGTTTTTCCTGATAGCTTTAATCCTCAAAGTTTTAAAGTTAGCGTCCATAAATTTCTAAAAGAAACTTAATTTATTCAAACTTAACCACACTTCCTAGTTTGCATGGTATCTTCGGATATTCAGAGACGTTAATTAATAATTTATTATGATTAACACTAAACATGCCTAACTTATAATAAAAAAAAAAAAAAAATATTAGTTTAATTAGTTTGTTAGTTAGTTAGATTAGTTAGATTAGAAAGGGTTGGACAGGTTGCACGAGGCAGAACTTGTCCTGGCACGCAGACGCTACGGTCCATAGCGCCGCGTCCGAGTTTTGTCTCATAACAACTATTCCACAAACCTTTCTGTAAGTTTAATGAAATCTAAAACCTGTATTGGCGACAGTTTCATTGTGCCAGCCGCTACAGTTTGAGAACTAAAAATCCTAACACTGACCCTAGCTGGGCAGTGGGCATACACACAAAAAGTACTGCGAGTCATCCTCCTCTTCAAGACAACACCCACACACATGACTTTCACTAAGTCCCATGGTAAAAATGTGTTTATTTAGATGTCCGTGTCCTGTAAGGACTCCACCGACCACAGTGCTGAGAGTTATCTTTTTCAGATTTTGTAGAAAATTAACTTTTTTATCTGAAATGCTAAAAAACATCCTACTTTGTCTGCTTGTTGATGACGCATTTAACAAGGCCTTCATCTTGAGGTCGGCATCCACCTTTAATAGTGATAAGGCAAACGTTTTGAATAACCTAAGGCGGGTTCTGGACCTGAGTATTTCATGCCTGCTCCAACCCTTGCAAGTTCATCCGCTTTTATGTTGCCCGAAATGCCACTATGACCTGCAACCCACCGCAAAGTGATATTGTTGTGTTGCGCTATCCTACAAAGATTTTTCCTACACTCATTGAAGAGTTTGGAAGTAGTCTCTGGGTTTACCAGTGCTTTGATAGCTGTTTGGTTATCCGAACAGATGCAGATTTTTTCCCTTGCAGACGCAGACGCAGTTATTACATGCGTGCATTCATTGATAGCATATACCTCCGCTTGAAGAACTATACAAAACCGTCCAAGCGAAAATTTCTAGATGCTTATGACATTATCTGCTTCCAGGTACACGCCAGCTCCCGCATTTCCATTAAACAGTGAGTCATCTCTTTAAAAAACATAAATCTCGGTGGAGGACCATTCGGACCAAGTTCCCTCTCTAGAAGAGATGACCAGTTCAGCGGGAATTAGATTTTACTCTAATAATATTAATAAAAAAAACAATTAAAATGTTTTTATTAATTATAAAATTTTTATTTTATTTTATTTTAAAAAGAGAAGTTAACACTTCAATTACCACAATAAATCTAAAATCTTATTTCTAAAATTTATCTTTCAATATTTATTTGAGTGATGCAAAAATATGCATCACGATAAAAAATAATTTTATTTGTTTAATTCTCAAAATAATTTATCTTTAGTAACTTAAACAATAATATGAAAAATGCATAATGCGCATTTCGATAAGATGAATTTTGTTTTATTTTAATATATTTTGAATTTAATAAATTTATAAGAATTTAATGTTCAGCAATTCCACGTCACCACAACATCGATGTTCCCGACACCCTCTGATTTCGATAAAATTTCATATACAGATAGTCAATTACAAAATAAAAATGCCGTTTCTTTAAAAAAATTAAATTTCGCTCTAGGGATGACACAGGGTGGCGGCAAAGTTTTAGGGGTTTGCGAAACATGAGTATCTTTGAATATCGATTGCTAACGATTGACTAAACCGATTTAAGTTATTTTAAGCTCATTGGAAAGGTAATTGATAACTTATAAAGAAAAATACTTAAAATTTTTTTATAATTTTTTAAAAGTGTATTAAACTTAAAAAAATTTCAAAGATAGCGCTGTTGGGGGTACCCTCACTGTTACCACTTTTTTATTCCAGAAAAAAGATGTTTAATTAGTTCGTAATCTAAAACGAAAGTTTCCCAGGTATATAATTTCTCGTTTTAAAAATAAAAGTTTTACAAAATTTTCATTTCCGTTTTTTTCTTCAATTTTTTTTTTAACCAATGCAGTGAATCATCTATATAACTCAACCCACCAGAATTCTTGTTTTATAATAATTTAATGACCATTTAACTATTTTAAGGATACAAATTAAGTATTTGAGGTTGTGAATGCTTTTTACATAATTTATCTTTTCATCCATTTGTACCTGTCCGAAATTAATTTTAAAGGCATGGAAAAATCAAGTACCGTACTTTGTAACCTATTAATGATAATACCTGTCATAAAATGAGAGCGCAGTAATGAAAATAATAGTCTTTAGAGATATTTTGAGCGTATAGCATCATTACTAAATTCATTTGTCAATCTTGTTAAAAAAATATTTGTGTTGTGTTAGCAAAGAAGCTTCAAAGTGTTTTAATAGTTAAAATAATTTTTTTTAAAACATGAGTAAATATCATTGTTTAAAACCATTTGGTATCGGCAACTAGTTTTACGCGCTAATTTTACGCATTCATCAGGCCGAAGACTTGCAAATTTTGAAAATCCTACTTTCAATTCTGGTAAGTTGCTCTTATACTCAACGTATGCTTCATTTAACGTGCATAGCAGTAACCGTTTTTGGAGAAATATTCGTTCACTACCACATTTTACAGATATCGTATCACGTTTATCTGGCATTAATCTGCATTTTTTCAATTAAGTGACTTGTTGCTTCTGTTCCAAATAAGTTTTGTATTTCTTGCACCTTTAAATCCATTGGTATAGAGTTAATATTTTTCGTTTCTCCACATAATCGCCATTTTTAAAGGGCAACTTTAGGTTCGCCATAATATCTTGATAATATTTTAATTGCACTTTTATTTCATCAGAAGAATCAAGATTTTACCCAATTAAAACATTCTGTATGTTTCTACGCAGTTGCTCTGATTTATTAAAACTGCAACATAACCGCTTTCGATTAATAGGTGAAATTTGATTAGATACAAATGGCACAATATGTTCATTTATCCGGTGAATTAGCTCATCACGTTCCATATTGACTATCGTTGGTGATGAAATAATTTCTCGTATAACGCATGGTCCGCTGATAGGTTGTGGCTGTTCCTCCAATATTTCATCACTCGCAATCGATTCTGTATTACCTGTATTTTCAGTTTCAATACCTCCAGTGGAACTGATCATTCAGACGAATTCTACTAGACGAACAAATTCGCTTTTGCGTACGTAAATTAAACACAAGGTTTATCGAACGTAATTTATTCTGAACTTCAGGTGTAACATTTTTTAAAGTTTTGGAACACTTGCCGATACCAAATGGTTTTAAACAATGATATATACTCATGTTTTAAAAAAAACTTATTTTCACTATTACAATACTTTGAAGCTTCTTTGCTAACAAAACACAAATATTTTTTTAACAAATTTGACAACTGAATTTAGTAATGATGCTATACGCTCAAAATATCTCTAAAGACTATTATTTTCATTACTGCGCTCTCATTTTATGACAGGTATTATCATTAACAGGTAACAAAGTACGGTACTTGATTTTTCCATGCCTTTAAAATTAATTTCGGACGGGTATAAATGGATGAAAAGATAAATTATGTAAAAAGCATTCACAACCTCAAATACTTAATTTGTATCCTTAAAATAGTTAAATGGTCATTAAATTATTATAAAACAAGAATTCCGGTGGGTTGAGTTAAATAGATGATTCACTGCATTGTTTAAAAAAAAAAATTGAAAAAAAAGCGGAAATGAAAATTTTGTAAAACTTTTATTTTTAAAACGAGAAATTATATACCTGAGAAACTTTCGTTTTAGATTACGAACTAATTAAACATTTTTTTTTCTGAAAAAAAAAAAAGTGGTAGAATTGAGGGCACCCCAACAGCACCATCTTTGAAATTTTTTTTTAGTTTAACACACTTTTAAAAAATTATAAAAAAATTTTAAGTAATTTTTTTTATAAGTACTATCAATTACCTTACCAATGAGCTATAAATGACTTAAATCGGTTTAGTCAATCGTTAGCAATCGATATTCAAAGATACTCATGTTTCGCAAACCCCTAAACCTTTGCCGCCACCCTGTGTCATCCCTAGAGCGAAATTTAATTTTTTGAAAGAAACAGCATTTTTATTTTTTCATTGGCTATCTGTATATGAAATTTTATCGAAATCAGAGGGGGTCAGGTCACATACTAGAACAAATGCTGTTGCGATGACGTGGAATTGCTCTGTTTACAGTTTGTAAAAATATTATCTTTTGTTTTTAATATTTTTCTGGAATTCAAATATTTAAATGTTTTGGAAATAAAATATGCCTGAGAATCTTGTTGTTTAATAATTGGAAACTTATTAATAAAATACTGATAAAGAAACATGCATTATGGTTTAACTAATATAACTAACGTAACTAACTAGGGTTGTGTCGTATGACATTGACAGATGCATATGACAGAAATACAAATGACATAATAATTGTTGTTATGTTGCAGTCTGCGGATATAACTCGGGCCTCTCAAAATTATATACTTTGGTCATGCTAGCTAGTTAGTTTATAAAAAATTCTAAATAAGACTCTAGAGGAAAAATCCACTGAACAATTTTTTTACTTATTTTCAAAAATTGATTTTTCAAACCAGGTCTGGATTTTTTCAATTTTTATAATATAAGAATAAAACTTGAGTTATTTTCGTGCTAAAAATTTCGTGTAAAATAAGTAAAAAATGTTTCAGTGTAACTTTTTTATAAAGTCTTATTTAGTACCGTTTAAACAAGAAAAGTTCAATGGACTCGCTAAATTTGTTTTTAGTAAATGCTCCAAAGTACTAAAAATTTTAAACTAATATATATTAAAACTCTGGGACGATCATATGATGGCGATGGCAAAAAGCGCGTCAAAAAATTGGGTTATTGCCAGTGATGTGTGATATCTCACGTTAACTCGTATGTCAATAGTCGGGATTTTGGGGTAAGGGAGAACTACGACTATCAAATTTTAATTACAAAAAAATTAACTAACCCTCCCATAATTGATGGTTATCTGGACGCCTGGAATTAAAAAAAAAATTAACAATTCATATCATTCGTTCAAAAAAAAAATATTAATAAAGATTATTTAAATGATTAAAACTAGATACTAAATTACGGTATGTCAATTGAAATACTAGTTCGAATATAACTATAATTATCAATATTATGTTGATGTTGTTGTTGTGGGTGCTGCTGTTGTAAATTATTTAAATTAAAATGACTATTGCTTGAAGCCGAATTGTTGTACCAAAAATAACCAGGAGATAGTAGAACAATTAGGTAAATACGTAAATTGTTGCACAAATAAACAGAAGATGGTTGAATAAGTTATATACATAAATTAATTTGAATGTGGTGACTCTTAAATGAGTTTATATAAATAAACGAATTGTTGCTCCAAAATAAAGAGGTGGTTGAGGAAAATTATTATAACTACATGCCATGATTTCATGGCACCAAAATAAACAGTTGTTTGACGAAAATTTGTGTAACTACGAGAATTGTTGCACCAAAATAAACAGGTGATTGTTGAAAATTATTGTAACTGTAAATTGTTGCACCAAACACATGTGATTGTTGAGTAAATTATGTGAATAATTGAATTGTTACACTAAAAACAAACAGGTGATTGTTTTTTTTGTATATTTAAAGGGTCATTCCATGGAAACATAAACCTCAATAGTAGCGATGAAGTTTATGTTCTGTGGAAAAATTAATCTAATTGTAAACGTGCCCGTCATTATTGATACCAAAGAAAGGAAGAAATCAAATAAATTGTATAAAAGATGGCAAAAAATAAATAAGTAATAAAATTGTTGTTAGAAATGCATTGTTTTCTTATGTGTTTCTTTCTGTTACGTTGGTCACGTTACGTTGGTCACACAATTTTTTTTAATTGTATTTGGCATTTGTAAAAAACGTATGCATATTTAAAAACAGATAACTTGTGCTTTATAAAAACCTAAATTTGAGTTTATTGAAGACATACTTCCAGAGAAATTGCTTTGAAAGTATGAGTAAGTTTTACTGAGGTACTTTTTTGTTACGTTGGTCACAGCACTGAATTTTGTTATTATTGCTTAATATATATTTAATTTACTGCTTTTTCTCATTGATAATGTATTTCTTACATGCATAATAGCATAAAATAACAATGTTTTTTATGAGAGTTTGGTTTAGAAAAATCGAAAAAGATCAAAATATTTCAAAATCAAATTTCATTGATTTTTCGACTGCTTAGTTTTTTGGATATTGCCAAAATTTATTTCTGAACTTGTTGAGTGGGGTGTTGAAAGGTTAATTTTTTTCTAGTCCAAAACAATTTTTTTTTGTAATTTTCAAAAGCGCAGTCTTAGATTTATGTTCAAAAATATGAAAAAATTTTCTGCCCCCAGTTAAGAGAGGGGGTTAACTTCGATTATTACAAAAGAAAAAATTTGGAAAATTCATGGTTATGTGCAATGTTGTAGAGATTGAATGAAAACTATAGCGGTCGGCTCGTAATTTCAAATGTTATTTTGAGGGGGTCACGGTTGGAAATTTTGAAAAAAATTGGTTTTGACCTTGTTGATGAATAAATATTGACCTTGTCATTAAAGGTGAATTTTTTTCTAGTCTAAAACAATTTTTTTGTAATTTTCAAAAGCGCAATTTTTGAGTTATGTTAAAAAATGTAAAAAAAATTTCCTGAACATTACTGAACCTTAATTGCAGAGGACCATGTTGTAAAGATTGAATGAAAACTATAGCGGACGGCTCATCATTTCAAATGTTATTTTAAGGGGGTTGAGAGTGTGTTATGACCTGGAGGAGCTTGATGTTGAAATTACACTTTATTATGACACACAAAAAACGTACACATGTTTTTATTTTATTAGTTTAATAACTGATTTAATTTTTAAATTTATAACCTAATAATTTTATAACTTTTATCAGAACTTATATGAAAATCTGTTTTGACTGTAAAAATAATTAATTCGACTGACTACACTAACTGATTGACTTACTTTAAAAATATACTAACGGACTGTTTAACTGTTGACTGTCTACTTTACTGGAAAAACTAACTCTAACTATTAAAATTAATTGATTGGATATTTGTTTGTTTTTTATTAAGTTGACAAATTTGTTTATGCTTTAATTTATTACAATTTAAAATTTGTCAAAATAGCAATAGTAATCATTTCTTTACTTTAAATGTTTTAAGTAAATTAAAGTATTATTTTTACTATTTCGAAATAATTTTGCTCGTGTGAATAATTTTGAATTTAAAAATATGAAGTAATAAGTAAGTCTTTAATTTAAATGAATACGTAACAATTTTGAAGTTTTGAATTATTTGCTACATAGTTTAATATGTAGCACAACACTTCCCCTCTTTTTTTTTTAAATTTGCGATTGCGATAGAAAAAGTAAATTTTTGTTTTATTCAATATAATATTTTGAAAAAATGTACTTATTACTTTATTTTCCAAATTCAGTTTTTGTTTAATAACTATCAGATAAGAATTTTAACGAGTTTCATAAAAATAGAATATTACAATAATTATTAATTAAACCTAAACGTTAAATTAAATTAAGAATTCAATTAATTAAGTTAAATTAATAATACCTAAACCTTATTAAAGAAAAAAAATATAATTCAGTTTTGAACTGGTAAATAATTCTTATGTTAATTTTTGTTTTATTTTACTGACCTATCTTAACAATAACCTACTTACTTATTTATTATGAACTTGAAATTAATTAATTAATAAAAATTGAAATGTAATTCAATTCCTATACTGACTGCAAGTATATGGTAAATAAAAATATTTTTGTTTGCGTTGCATTTTGTCTTTTAATTTATAATTTAAATGAAAACAAACTTAATATGCATTGGAAAGATTTAAAATATACGAAACAGAAAAGAAATTTTAAGACAAAAAGAAAACTGATTTTATGATTAACTTATGATTGGAATAAGTAAAAAATTAAATTAGAGTATGATTGATTCTATTGATTGCATTAATTCTATTGATTTTATTAAATATAAAAGACTTTTCTACTTTAATTACAATTAGCCTACCTATCTTAATATTATATAAATGTTTGTTTTTGTTTAGTTTTTGAAAATAAGAAATTGAAAACAAACTTAGCCTTGAGTAAATTTTTAACGAAACTACATTCAGAAATGACAAATGCATTATTGTTTTAAAATTAAAAAATTGGAAAAGATTAACTTATTGACTTGTCTTATAATATAATAGATTAACTTATTACTCTACGGTGGATCATTATAAATTTCGGTGTTTTGGATTGTTAGGTTTTGGGTTTAGAGGAAGTTCGTTCGAAGACTTTGAAATTTGTTGAAAATGTTCGATGTTTGCATCGTTTGTCTTATTAATTCTATCATAATTTTGGAGGAGTGTGAGTGTAGGTATAAAGTTTTTGATGTTTGCATCATTAGGTTGTGTGTTTGTTATTGCAGTGCAGATTCTTCCGCTTTTCACTTTGCTGAGAGAGTTGGTAGCAAAAACACGTGGTAAAATTTCTTTATTCACGCGTAGGAATTGACCAGTTAAATCTTTGGAAACAGATAATTCGACCAGTTTAGTTTTTCTATGGGGTATTGTTGAGCTTATAATTATATCTGCAAGGTACATTTTTGGAGTTGGCGGTGTTAATTCTTTTAGTATTTCATCTTTAAATTTTGTTTTAAACAATTTATCTACAAATGTAAAATCACTGGAGTCAGAGGTAAAATCACATTCTTGGACTTGTACAATAATATTTGTAGAAGACGCTGATTCCGATTCTCCTAAAATTTCATCATTGGGCTTTTTACTAAATATTTTCCCTATAGATGAAGAGTCAACGGATTCAGACCTACAGTCGTTTTTATGAATTCCGTCAGTGTCTCTTGTATAACAATGTAAGCTCGATTCATTCGAAAATTCATCTTCCGACTTTTTACTAAATAATTTATCTTTTGATGAAATTTCTATCGAATCAGGCTTATAATCTTTTTTAGAGATTTCAAAAGTATTGTTTATACAATCGAGTTTAACCTTGCTCATAATGAAATCCCTACCGAGGGTTCCGTCTGCGTTTATATCGAGTATGTGATCTCTTACCACATGCAATGTGCATCCCAGATTTGGATTGTTGAAGAAGAATCCCTGTGTAGTCCCTAACGTTTCAGTTTTCGTACCCTGTATTCCCTTGAAGTTGATGCTTGTTGAGGTATCTATGATGGTTTCAGGTTTCAGTTTACTTACTTTAATTATAGATATATCCGCACCAGTGTCGGCTATCATATTTATAGTATTATAAGAAGTTATATACAGAGGAATTTGTATTTCTGCATTATTTGAAATGGGACCTAAATATTTATAATCTGTTGAGTGTAGATTTGAAAGGATTTGCATTGGTGCTTGTGTATTTGTTTGAGCTGTTTGACTGGAGTCCGTACCCGTTATTAACCTTGTAAATGTCTGGCTTCGACTTGTGGGTTGCAAGTCGAGCCCTGGGAGTTTCCCGAGTTTGAGTTTTGATGTTCCCACTTTTTCTTTTGAAAGCACTCTTCCACCGTATGACTTGTTCTGCCACAGAAGTCACATTTTGTTGTTTTACCGTTATTTGGGTAACCGTTATTTATTACCTGGTGGCGTTGATTATAATAATGTGCGGTATTGTGTTTTTGTAGATGTCGTCCTGAATCAGAGTTGTTAAATCTTTGCTGGATTGGTGGCTGTCTATAGTTGCATTCCATTGCAATATGGCCGGGTCTATTACAGGAATAACATGTAAAGTTTTGATATTCCCTAAATGGCTGTTGTTGGTAGTGATATACCTGAGGCAGAATACCAGGTTCAGTTTTAACTGCACTGGGGTATGCGGGTGCAGGTGGCAAATGATGGTGGTGAGTTCGGGCTTATCAAAGGGTAATGTAATGGAGGGTTATTTAAAGAAAATTTATTAAAATCATTATTTGGCAAAAGATAGGTTGGCTGTTGGTGAGCGTAATATTGAGATGGTGGTGAGCTTGGCTTTATCAGAGGGTAGTTTAATGGAGGGTTATTTAAAGAAAAGTTATTAAATTCTTTATTTAAATTATTCAGATCATTTTCTATGCTCGCTTCTGGTGTGGGAAAAGGAAAACCAGTCAGTTCGTACATGGTGTTGTTTCTGGAATAATTTAATAACAGTTCTGTTTGTAATGCCTGTTTTATTAAATTTTCCAGTTGTGTTTCACTAGAACCTATTATAGTCTGTCGTATGGTAGGGTGCGATAGTCCAACTTTAAAGGCGTTTATTGCGTATGATTCTATTTCTTTAACAAATGCGTCATTACTTTCCGAGTATTTACCTCTCACTGCATTCACTGTTTGATTTAGTAAGGTCTGAATTCTTTCGGAGTATGTTAATACCGTTTCATGTGGAAGCTGTCGGCAGTTTATTAAGTCTCTAGTTAGATCAATCGTGGTTTTTGTTGGATAAAAATGATCATTTAAAAATTTTTTTAATGCTGAAAATTCCTTAAACGGTTTTAAATTATTCAAAAGCATAAAAGCATCCCCGCGAAAACGACTGTAAATATAAGTCATAAAATCAGGTTTTTGGTCATTGCTTAGATTGTTGTATATGATACTAGAATTATACAAAAAAATTTGTAGGTTCTCCCCTAACGTAGGTGTTCGTTCTCCACTGAAGGTGGGAATGGTTTGAACCTGCTTAAAAGTATCTACGTTTGTCATTTCGGAATTTAATTTTGTTTCTATTTCTATATTATTTAAAATTATTTGTGTTTGACTAGCTAAATCTATGAGATCTTCAATATCACTATTATTACTTAAATTTAAAACAGTACCTGTAGAACCTTGAGATGATGTTGGTTTAGACTTTCTTCTTCTTCCTCGTGTAGCTGATCTTGTAATATCTGTTCTGCTTCGGAGGTTGTAAAATGCTGAATCTGAATCGCTGGATGTACTCATTCAGGAACTTGTAATTTGTAATGAGTAACAATGTTTTTAAAACATACAACTAAACTATATGCAGTTTTAAGGCTCTTTCCCGGTGTTTTGAAATTATATAATATTATACACAATTTTCATTATATGAAATGATAACTTTCGATATCGAATTAAATGTTTTTTGTTTAAATAGCAATAAACTATATGGATTTACTGTTTGTACTGTATTTTTAATAAATAAATTTCACTGTTGGTATGAATCTTAATTTTATAACGACTTGTTTTTAAGCACTACATACACAGTTTTGCGATAAGTATGAGTGTTCACTGAATTGTTTTTTAATACAGCACTCTTTAGCTATCTGAATGTTTGTTTTTCTCTGAGCTATTTTATGTGTCGAAGTGTGTGAAGATTTAAAACAACTTCAAGAAATTTTCTAAATTTCTTTTTGCTCACAGGTTTCTTATATTTATTGTTTTTATTATTCTCTCTTGAAATACAAGAGAACTATCAACTGCGCCAGTGTTATAACCTGGAGGAGCTTGATGTTGAAATTACACTTTATTATGACACACAAAAAACGTACACATGTTTTTATTTTATTAGTTTAATAACTGATTTAATTTTTAAATTTATAACCTAATAATTTTATAACTTTTATCAGAACTTATATGAAAATCTGTTTTGACTGTAAAAATAATTAATTCGACTGACTACACTAACTGATTGACTTACTTTAAAAATATACTAACGGACTGTTTAACTGTTGACTGTCTACTTTACTGGAAAAACTAACTCTAACTATTAAAATTAATTGATTGGATATTTGTTTGTTTTTTATTAAGTTGACAAATTTGTTTATGCTTTAATTTATTACAATTTAAAATTTGTCAAAATAGCAATAGTAATCATTTCTTTACTTTAAATGTTTTAAGTAAATTAAAGTATTATTTTTACTATTTCGAAATAATTTTGCTCGTGTGAATAATTTTGAATTTAAAAATATGAAGTAATAAGTAAGTCTTTAATTTAAATGAATACGTAACAATTTTGAAGTTTTGAATTATTTGCTACATAGTTTAATATGTAGCACAACAAGTGGAAATTTTGAAAAAAAATTATTTTTGACTATGTCGAGTGGGGTGTCATATGAAAAGTGAATTTTTTTCTAGTCTAAAACAATGTTTTTGTAGTTTTCAAAAACACCGTTTTTGATTAAAATTCTAAAATTGGTGTTTTTGTGAAGGACTATTCACGTAAAATAATCGTAGAAAATGATAAATTTTGCTACGTTGTATAGGAAATGTGTATTATAGTAAAATATTGAGTGAAACGAATTAAAGAAATGAACAAACAAGATCAGATTAGATCAAAACAGTTTAACAAATCAGATGAACTCAACTTCAGGCGAAAGGCGTTAGGTTGAAAAATTATGCGATAACATACCCGTTTGCTATTCGATAGATTATCATTTAATATTGTTGCGTTGCAAATGTTCTCTGTGAAGTTGATCACTAATTACAAACATTTTTGAAATTTTTGAACTATTGAACTACTGTTGAACTAGAAAATTGTTACAGTCAAGTAAATCGAGGTTGGGGATCTGTTCTTTTCGTTAGGTCTGATACAGAACCACTAGTGCAGAAAAATAGTAGCCACCATCACTTCCAGTTTAGGTCTGCTGGCAGTCATTGTGAATGTTCAACTAGCTGAAGTTCAAATCCTGTTGGTATACCGATCTCTCCAATGTTCAGTAGACAAATCACTCGACTGTGTTAACAATGTACTCGTTGGCAATAGTTTGACGACACTTTCCTCCGTTTTTTCCGTTGGTTTCAATAAACATCCTCAAAACTGGCTCTCAAACTATTTTCTACAAAACAATTTATAAAGAAAAATTCATGAACAGTTGAAGCTGCAACAATTGATAATACATTTCCCAATATAAATAAGTTATACGCTGGCGTTATTGAAGATTTCTTTAGCCACCATAAACGGCTTTGGGTAAAATGCAACCCAACGTGAAACTATGCTAACAAAAACTGTTGTCTTCTCAAATATTAGTATATGGGTTCCAATTTATCAACTGTATTGGTTGACTCAGTTAATTGGAAATCCGGTGTGTTGTTAGTTGTAAAACCACTTTGATATAGATGGGAGTCGAACCTGTGTCCTCCAAGCTCAAAAACCAGCGTGCTAACCACTAAGTCACTCAACACACAGTTTAATTCAATTATGTATAATTAATTTAAAAAGGCACGGAATATTTTTTTTTAAAAAAAAATACAAGACTCACTTAACTTAACCTTAACCGTTTTGTTATGTGGAGAAGTAATGTAACTGGTTTTATTTTTACACATAAAAACCCAATTTTATACAATTTTCTTTAAAAAAACATCAAAATGACGGCAAAAATCATAATAATTTCATATAAAAAGTTATTTGCTAATTATTTTTAATAATTTATTTGTTAATAACTGAAATATTATGCGAAACTCACCACCGATGATTGCAAAGGTACCTGATATATCTTTTATGCTTGTTTCATAATCACTTGTTTCATAATCTTTATGATTTATATCCAGGGCCGGTGCAAGACATTTTTGCGCTCTGTTCAAACATGAGAAATGCGCCCCAGGAATTAAGAGTTATCTCAAGATTGTTGCGGCTTATCTTATCGTATTTTAAAATTTGTTGCATACCATTTATAATATTTGATTTTAAATTTGTTCTTCCTCAATTGAATTAAAATACTTTGTTTATTATTAAATATCTACATATTTTAGACTAGGCCCATCTTCAGGATCATAAAACTATCAAAAATATTAAAATTATTACTGTTAGATTTATTATCCTGAAGATGGCCCTAGCCCGTAATTTGTATATCTGTGCGTTCTTCATCCATGACATTTGACATATTTCGTTTTGTATTCTAAAATAAAATGATAGTTTTTTTTTCGAAATTCTACTTTAAGATATTCAAATTAAACAAAATTCATAAAAACTAAAGTTTAAATTAATATTCAGGATTTTATGAGCAATTAAACTCAAGTTACTATGGAATTAATTTGAATTTTTCCAATTCAAAGGTATGGTTGGAAATATCTCAGAAAAAAACTCAGTTTTTCTCTTTTACGTGTTCGGTTGGGATTCGAACTCGTAACCTCATCAGTGCTAAACTGACGAGTTCAATTCCTTTGGCAGACACGATTAACCACTATATTACACATTCTATGAATTCACACAATAGTGCTGTCAAGAAAATTCAATGCAAAAAATCTGCATTCAAAATGAATAAAATTTCCATAAAAAAACTATGTTTAACTGACGATTGAGAAATTCAACTTAAGTAAGATAACTGATGATGAAGTTTCAACTTAGAAATATCATCCCCTTGGTGGCGTAGTGGCTAAACGTGTCTGCCAAAGGAATTGAACTCGTCAGTTTGGCACTGATGAAGTTACGAGTTCGAATCCCAACCGAAACACGTAAAAGAGAAAAACTGAGTTTTTTTTCTGAGATATTTCCAACCATGCCTTTGAATTGGAAAAATTCAAATTAATTCCATAGTTACTTGAGTTTAATTGCTCACAAAATCCTGAATAAATAAAATTCCCCAAAATGTTGAAAACAATCAATAATGACTATACACTCGTGACTTAGAATGTTGACTATAATAGAAATATTACACATTCTATGAATTCACACAATATTACTGTCAAGAAAATTCAATGCAAAAAATCTTCGTTTAAATTAATGTTTTACAAAACAATTACATATTAGTATTTGTGCAGTAGTTTATTCATAAAAATGAAGTGTTGCATTAAAATATGTACAAATAATCTTAAATAAACTGATATTTGATCATCGAATTCCATATCAATGATTAGAATATTTTTACTAATACTATGCATAAAAATGCATGTTTTAACAAATATATAAAGTATTTGCTTTGCAAAAACTGTTATTTGCTAGTTTAATTTTATATATTATTACCCTACGTAAATGTCATTTTCTTAATCCATCGTTGTCAAACCAAATTTCAAACGCTATCACAGCCGAATGTAAGGTGTTCTTAAAGTAATTCAATATGATTACAATTTGTGTTGTATGGACAATTAAAAATATTTATATATGGAAATATAAGGAAATATTTTATTCAAACATATTAGGCTTTTAAATTTATATGTAACATTTATTATTTCTTTTATTTGTTTTGAAAATATAAATATGCAAATTGTAAACAGTACCGCCCAGCTAGAATGCAAACACTATACTAAAAATTAGATGCTGCATTCAAAATGTCTAGTTACTCTTCCATAGATATTTATTCAATGACTTAACACAAAAAGTAGCACTTCAGTTCCTAATTAAATAATATACTAATGCTAATAATATACTATTTGCCTTCAATTTACCTTTTTCTTTAATTTTGTTTTTATTGCATGGACCTAATTTTTACTATTTCATTCATTACTTTTTAAATTTATCAATTACCAAAAAAAATTGTTTTCTTTTCCATAGAATTTTAATATTCATTATCCATACTCAACATAAAAAAATATACACATTCAAAATATCATATATACACAATCATAAACATCCTATAACTGATTTTGTTATTCTAATTTCAATGTATCTGTGTTTAATGTATCTGTGAATAGCTTTATTCAAAATTTCGTTAATACTTGTAAAAAATAATATTTTGGTGCACAGAATTTCAAAACTGTTCAGACTTTTCATTGTATATGTGCATTATATTTCAAAACATTGCAGCAATCAATAGTATGGGTAATATTTTGTGAACAAAAATTAAAAATAAACAGTAGCAGTACTAATACTTTTTTGTGTTTCGTTTCCTGATTTTTAATTTGTGTGTATTGAGATTGTCAGAATTGTTGTTTTAGACTGATTATGTTTTATGGATATCATTTGCTGTTTATTCAATAGATGGCAGCACTATTCAGTTTCATGTATTATCGTTGCTGTATTCATTATTGTTTTTGTAGTAAATAATCTGTCAAAGAGAAATAAAGAACATTGTTTTTATTCATTACTTTATTGGCTTATTATTACAAAATCTTGTTGTGCATTAAACATCAGAAGTTAATTACCCATAATTCCACAAACATCCAATAGGTTATGGGACCAGAACAGTGTTTCGGGTAATATTTTCTGAAAAAGAAGTAAAGAAAAATTAAAAACATTAAGACACATTTTTGTGAGGTTATATCCAGCCGTGTGCGAAGTGAAAATTGTAACCGCAGAGCAAAATAGTTGAGAAAATGGATTCAGAATTGTCCAGAGTAAGCAAATTACAAGGAATTGACAACTGGAATCTATGGAAATTCCAGATCCAGATAATATTGAAGTCAATTGAAGCATGGGACATAGTAAATGGCACAAGAAAACAACCTGCACCCGTGGGCACAGAAGCGACGGCTGCTGAGAAAAAGGAAAATGCAGAAGCATTATGTAAATGGAATAAAACCGACGGAATGGCGCAAAAGGTAATCGTTACCACAATATCTGAGCAAACGATGATGCATATTTTGACATCAGAGAATTCTGAAGCAATGTGGAAAAAGCTAACGAATATATATGAACAAAAATCAGAATCGACAATCCACATTTTACAACAAAAATGGTTTACATTGGCTAAAGATCCTTCACATGATATAGCAGCACATATCTCAAAAATTGAAGATATATCTAATAGGCTACAGGCAATGGGGGAGAAAATTGAAGATAAGGGAGTAATGACCAAAATTCTCCTAACTTTGCCACCAAATTTTGATCATTTCATCAGTGCCTGGGAATCAACGGCTATCGCCGATAGAACGTTAGCCAACCTAACATCGAGATTAATAATTGAAGAGATGAGACAAAGTCAAAGAGGAGTAGAAGTCAATGCACTTGCTTCTAATGTAAGAGTAAACAGTAAGAATCGTTTTTCCGAGAATTATAATGGTAACAGAAATATTCGATATGTTAAGAATAAAGACGATGACCGAAAAAACACAAAGAGAAAACATGGAAAATGTAATTTTTGTCATAAACCCGGACATTGGGCAGCAGAATGTTGGAACAATCCAGAAAGTAAACAATATAAACTTAAAAATTACAAAGTTTCTGGACAAGAGAAAGGTGAAGCTCTCATAAGCGAAGCATTTGCCTCTGTACAAAAGACAGCGAAAACTACAGTCGAGGCCTGGTATATGGACACTGGAGCGAGCGATCACATGACTCATAATCTAGAGTGGTTCATAAAATACACACCAATGAAAGAAGACATCAAAATAAAAATTGGAGACGGAGAAAGCATTTCAGGCAAAGGTCGAGGTAGCATCAACATTACAGCATTTGATGGAGAAAAATGGACAGAATGTCACCTTTTAAATGTACTCTACGTGCCCAAGCTGAAATACAATCTCTTTTCTGGCGGTGTGGCCTTGGATAAAAATTTAACTCTAGAAGCTGATAAAAGAATCTGTAAATTCAAAAAAGAAGGCAAAACCATAGCAGTAGGTGAGAGACAAAATAAACTATTTGAAATGAAAATCAAGATAACGCCAATCGAAAATGTCAAAGAAAGTGTTGATGAGGATCAAGCATGTATTGCTGAGAAAAGTTCTTTTCAAGAATGGCATCAAAAATTAGCTCATCAAAACTACACTCAAGTTAAAAATATTTTAAGAAATTATGACATAAATCCAAAAGGAGATGACAAAATAGTTTGTGAGCCTTGCGCATTGAGTAAAATCCATCGACTACCTTTTCCTCAGCAAAGCAGTACAAATACCAATCGTATTGGCCAAATAATACACGCAGATGTGTGTGGACCTCTACCAGAAAAGTCGTTCACAGGAGCTAAGTATTTTCTTCTATTGAAGGATGATTACTCACATTATAGAACCGTATATTTCTTGGGTGCAAAATCAGATGTGCTGGAGTGTCTAAAAGACTATGTAAAGAAAACAGAAAAACATTGCCCCAGAGGAATAGAAATTTTTAGATCTGACAATGGCCTGGAATTTGTCAATCAAGAAGTCACAAAATTGATGAAAGAATATGGAATTTCTCACCAAAATTCAGTAGTCTACTGCCCTGAGCAAAATGGCAAAATAGAACGAGAAAACAGAACTGTTGTAGAAGCTGCTCGAACAATGCTACATGCTGCACAATTTGAACTTAAATTCTGGGCAGAAGCAGTAAACACTGCCGTTTATGTTTTGAACTGCACAGGAACCAGTAGCATTAAGAATCAATCACCATATGAAATTTGGTACAACAAGCGACCAAATATTCAGGAATTTCATATATTTGGAGAGAAAGTTTACGTAAAGTTGCCTGAAAATAAAGTAAAGAAGCTAGACCTCAAAGGTGAAATAGGTTACTTTGTAGGCTACGGCGATACAGTAAAAGGTAACAGAATTTGGATTCCAGAGGAAGGCGATATTTTTGTCAGAAAACATATTATCTATACAGGAAAATTAATAGAGTCTACTGAAAGAGTTCAGAATCAAGCACTGTTGTATCTACCTGAGGAAGAAAATAAACAATTCAAAAATAGTCAGGCTGAAAGAAAAGATGACGAGCAAATTGAAGAAAATTTAGAAAATCTTGAGTTACCTAACCAATTATCTGGTTCAGAAGAAGAAAATGAGACATTTTGTACGCCAGAACCCGAAAGAAGTACAGGAATACAACTGAGAGATCGATCCAAACTAAATAAACCTAAGAAATTAGAAGACTACGAAGTAAATTTAGATAATGTCTGTGATTATTGCATTGAAAACCCAGAAGAACCGCTGACTTTTCAACAAGCTGTAAACGGTACGAATGCACAAGAGTGGAAACAAGCAATGGAAGAGGAAATGAATTCCTTAAAAACCAGCAACGTGTGGGAGCTCGTTGAAGTACCAAAGAACTCAACCATAGTTGAAAATAAATGGGTTTATAAATTAAAAACTGATACGAATGGAACCATACAAAAATTTAGAGCCAGATTAGTAGCCAAAGGCTTCTCTCAGCGTGAAGGAATAGACTTCAATGAAACCTTTAGCCCTGTAGTAAGATTCGACTCCATCCGAATATTATTAACAGTGATTGTTCAAGAAAATTTAGTACTCAAACAGTTTGACGTAAAAACTGCCTTTTTAAATGGTGATATAGAAGAGGTTATATACATGAGGCAGCCAACAGGATTTAACGATGGTACAACAAGAGTATGTAAGCTACTAAAAAGTTTATATGGTTTACGTCAATCGTCTAGATGTTGGAACCAAAGAATAAAAGTTTTTCTAACAAACAATGGACTCGAACAATCAAAAGCTGATCCCTGCATATACATTTTGATCAAAAATAATCTGATAATACTCCTAGTGAGCATCTACATAGATGATGGACTAGTAGCTGGAATCGACGAAGAGACTGTGAATGAATTCTTATGTGCACTTGAGAAAGAATTTGATATCACTACTGGAGATGCTGATACTTACCTTGGTTTACAGATTGAAAGACAAAACGATGGCTCTATTCTCTTACGTCAAAGTGCCTACACAAGAAAAATTATCAATAAATTTAATTTAGAGCAAGCAAATGCTCTTGCAATACCAGCCGATCCACATCAACAGTTGAATGCAGTCAAGAGAATTATGAAATACCTAAAAGGAACTGTTGATTATGGTTTGCACTTTAAGAAGAAGAAAACGTTATCTTTATTTGGCTACAGTGATGCAGATTTTGCAGGAGATATTGCAACACGCAAATCAACAACAGGATTTATAGTTGTTTGGAGTGGATGTGTTGTTAGCTGGAGTTCTCAAAAACAGTCTACAGTTGCCACCTCTACCACTTATTCGGAATACATTGCAGCCTTTCAAACAGTCAAGGAAATAGTGTGGCTCTTAAAGTTAATTGGAGAGATCTATCCTTATCAAAATATTGCTACAACTCTCCATATTGACAATCAAAGTACAATTGAATTAATTAAAAATCCTGTTCTTCACAAACGAAGTAAACATATTGACGTACAATATCACTACATCCGAGAACAATATGAAAAGAAAGTTTTTCAACTGAAATACATCAACACCAAAGAACAGCCAGCAGATATCCTCACCAAACCCTTGGAAAGAAGAATCTTCGAAGTTCATCGCAACAAAATATGCTCCAAACTTGAAGAGGATGCATAACTTATTAAATACTGTACCTTTGTTTGTTCGATCTTGAGTAATTTTGATATTCCAGAAAACAGTGGGAGTGTCAGAATTGTTGTTTTAGACTGATTATGTTTTATGGATATCATTTGCTGTTTATTCAATAGATGGCAGCACTATTCAGTTTCATGTATTATCGTTGCTGTATTCATTATTGTTTTTGTAGTAAATAATCTGTCAAAGAGAAATAAAGAACATTGTTTTTATTCATTACTTTATTGGCTTATTATTACAAAATCTTGTTGTGCATTAAACATCAGAAGTTAATTACCCATAATTCCACAAACATCCAATAGAGATTTAAAGTTGAAAAGAGAATACATGTTTTATATGTTTAAATTTGTATACATATATGGAGAAATGAATGAAAGCAAATATTTGAAACACTGGACAAAAAGAAACAAATTTGATGTTCATAAAATATTATTTTAAACGGTTTAATTCAATTTAAATTGTTAATTGATGTTGGTTTTTGCGCCCTTATTTCCGTGATAAATTGAGCGCCCTGTTTTACTGTGCACTTTTGTACAACGCAGGACCGGCCCTGTTTATATCCGATCGGCTCCCACGAAATAAGAACTTTTATATGATTATTTTCGTAAAATTTAATGAAAGCAAAAAACGAAAACAAGATAAAAGAACCAATAAACTTATAGTGTATTCTTTTCGGCTGTACCGAACAAGTTCCAAGACCGAATTATCGAATTATGTATTCTTTTGGAATGAATTTCAATACAAAAAAATAATTCGGTGTTGGAACTGTACTGAAATTTGTTCGGTACAGCCGAAAAGAATACACTATTATTGTTCTAATAAGGGATAGTTCGAATAATATCAGTTTACATCGATAGCATAAGATCGGTAAAACAATTTTAAAGAATTTTACTACAGCGCTGATGCTGGTAATTCTTTTAGAACTAGCCGTTTCGTAACATTGTATAAAAAACTTATTTTTGTCGCTAGGGATTTTTTGAAGAATATCGCGATTTTGTGCGAATTGATAAAACATCAATTTTTTTTACAATCATTTAAAAACTGATAATGATTTAGTCAAATAAATTTTTTTTTGAAATTTAAAGATTAGAAATAAGTTCAAGATTCCAAAAATAAAAATACGTTTTTGAGGTATTTACCATTTCATCGAATATGACTGCCAGAATAGGTTAATTTTGGGAGCGTTGGCGAAGTTTTGACCTATAGCAATCTTTGGTACTTGTTACCCCGAGTTCTGAGTAGCCAGGAATGACAAATGGTAAACAATAGATTTTTGTAACACTACGAATAATCTACTCCATATTTATTTCGATTGTACTGTTAGACGTCTGACTATATAATTATAAACAAACGTATATATTTAAGTAAGATTTAACTATTTAAAATGAGTCATTTTGTAGTAAAAATGTATTTTTAGTAAAAATGTTAAGCAAAACTAAAATTATTTATGTTTTTCCTTCTCATATTTTTATTTTTATTGATTATGTTTGTAGACAGACTTTCACATTTTAAATTCAAAATATTTATTTATTTTTCACGTGCCGAATTCTTTCTTTTTACCAACACACTCAAAGCGTGTTTTTAGTAAATTTATTGTCCGATTCTATATACAAACAGATACTTGAATTTTGTGAAATATTTGTATTGAATTTGAAGTAACTTTAAATAAACAAACAAAAAAATGTAAATTAAGCATTTAATAGGAATTATATTTATGTTGTAAATTTATTTATTTACAGGAATAATGAAAAACGTAAAGAAAAATCACGCGATGCTGCACGAAATCGGAGAACAAAAGAAACAAAAATTTTCACAGAATTGGGACAAATTTTGCCTGTCCGACAAGAAGAAATTGATCAACTCGATAAAGCTTCAATAATGAGATTATCAATTTCATATTTAAAAGTTCTTCAAATGACAGATTTATGTAAGTAGGTATTGTTTGTTTTATTGTGATTTTTTTTTTATTATATTTTAATTGTTTTCATTATAGTCCCTGGGCTCACGCTGATTTCATGTGATGATTACCACATATTTTATGCTTCGTGAGGCGCCTGTCCTTGACGAGGCCAAAAACGTTTGTCCTACGATTTTCCTCAAATCGGCCGCTTTTTCGTTCGGTAAGCTCCGAAAAATGCCGATTGCCCGCGATCTTGTAAATTTGCTACCACATTTTTTTTTCTGTGGGAGTTGCAAATTTGTTTTAGAACACGAGGGTAAGCTTGTCCGACAAATATGTGTCTGCTATTGTCGAGTCCGACAACTGACATTTTAGTATGTTTGGGTTGTCGGACTAGACAATAGCAGACAAATTTTTGTCGGACAAGGTTGCCATCATGTTCTAAATCAAATTTCCAACCCCCATAGTTAAAAATAAAAATTACAAGATCCCGGGCAATCGGCATTTTTCGGAGCCTGACGAACAAAAACCAACCGAATTGAGGAAAATGGCAGAACAAAAGTTTTCGGACTCTTCAAGGACAGGCGCCTCACGAAGTATAAAACATGTGGTAATCATCACATGAAATCGGCTTGGGCCAAGAGACTATTAATTCTTTGAAACTTTGTACTAATTTTACTACTCTTGTTTTTATTGATGGGAAATTCTTCTAAAAATACTTTAAACCTAATCTTCAGGATTTAATGTAAAAGCGCTCACATCAAGTAGAATTGTCGAAAAACTTTTAAAGAGGTTAAACATCAACAAAATTTGCGAACTAAACTTTTATTCCGGAGGGTCGGATGGAGGGATTTTGGTTGATTTGTATTTCTTTTTAGTTTTGATCTACCGGTGTGACAACCCCGCGTACTCCTGTCTCTGATATTGACATACAAGGTAACGTGAGATATCAGATACTAATGTCAATATCAGTGAAATATGACTGGCCAAGGTGATGTCCAAAAGGTACCAGGGGATTTGGAATTGTATTCAGTCAATGGTAGTTCTCTCAATCTTAGTTCATGTGTATTCTTTTATGATGTCATGCTTTTGCTTTCTCGCTTCATGTAACTATATTTGACTTTAATGATTGAGGAAAACAGCGCGTCACATGAACAAGGAATACTGACTGGATTATTAGGAACCCAATTTTGGTTTTGTTCGTGCAACTTTTTTTGAAAGATTATTATTTTATAACTTGATTATTTTATGATTGGCTTTCGTTGCGGTCGTACAAGCACAAATGATGCTGAACGCCCAAAAGAAGTCAGTATACCAGAAAACATCGAAAAAATAATTGATGTTATATTGAATGATCCTAAAGCGAAATTGAGAGAGCTAGAACACAAAAAAATCATATGGCAGTGTGTTCAAAATACATGATATTTTGGGTATGTAGAAGCTCTGCACACGATGAATTCCGCGTTTGCACACAGGGGACCAAAAACGAATTCTTGTTACAACTTCCTAGCAGAACTTGGTAATCTTTACGCGAAATTCAAAAAAGTTTTTGGGACGATGCAAAACCATGGATGAAACATGGATCTATTTGTACATACCGGAATCTATGCAACAGTCAAAACATTGGGTTTCTCCGGGTGAAAGTGCTCCGAAGTGTTCAAAAACAACAATATCCGGTGTCCAGCAATGTACAAGAAAGTATATGACTTCCGCATTTTGGGATGCGCTTGGAATAATATTCATCAAGTATCTTGAAAAAAGTAAAACGATAACTGACGCATATTATTCGTCATTATTGAATCCTTTGAAAATGGAAATCACAAAAAAAAGACCTCATTTGAAGAAGAAAAAAATCACGTACCATCACGACAATACATCGCTCATGCGCCCTCTTATTGCACGAAATCGGATTTAAACTAGCTCATCAGCCACCGTATTTGCAAGACCTAACCTACAGCTGTTTCCAAACCGGTGGAGATGGCTCACCAGTAAACTATTTCAATCAAAAGACTTAATCATAGCTGAGAACTGAGGACTGCTTTTCGGACGGAATAAAAAAGTTACAAAAACGTTGGACTCGTTGTGTCGACTTAAAAGAAATGTATGTTGATAAATAAAACGAATTTGACAAAAAAATGGGAATTTAAATTTATTGAGAATTTTTGAGAGCAATTAAACTCAAGTCAGTAAGAAAGCAATTGGAATTTTTTCAATTCAAAGGTCTCCAATTACTTCCTTACTCATTTGAGTTTAATTGCTTTCGAATAATCCCCCAAAAATTGAAATTCCCATAATGTTGTCTAATATGTATACATATATGACAATAATTGACCAAGTGATTTCACATTGATTGGAAAACAATCAATAATGTCTATATATAATCGTGATTTAGGATATTAATTAGAATAGAAATATTCCCCATTCTATGAATTCACTCAAAGTAATGTCTAGAAATTTAATGCAAAAATTGCCATATATTTAATCTATTTAATATTTTATGCAAGAACTAAAATAAATATTTATTTAATTTAATTATGTAATTGTTTTCAAACCCAAATATTTTAAAACATTCAGAGTTTTTTTTATCACTTGTTTGTTGATAAATGTATTAGATGGAGTAAAAGTTCTGTCGTTATTTGAAAACAAAGTTCGAATCACTTTAAAAATATATATTTATTCTTCTTCAGCGCCTGTTTCAGGTAATATATCAATGTTTTCTTATTTCTCGCTCTTAAGCATACTACAGACCTACAATCAATTTGTCAATCAATTGAAAACGAAAATAAACGAAATAAAATTTAGGGGATTTTTACCCTTAATTTTATTTCGTTTATTTTCGTTTTCGATTGATTGATCAATTTGATTGTAGCTCTGTAGCATGCTTTAGAATTAGAACAAATGAGTTTAATTTTACCCGTTTGAATTTTGTATTTTTGTGTGCAGTGCACACTAGGGATGGAAAGATTTATAGAAAAGTCGATTCTCGATTCCAACTTTTATTTTATAAATTTCGATTCCCAGAATCGATTCTCCGACCGAAAAAGTCGATTCTTTCGATTTTAATCGATTTCTATGTTAGAAAAACTAGCTTTGATAGAATTAAATTCAAAATATGGAGGGGCTGAAATCTCACAGATCTGAGATATCAAGACTTCGGTCTGGGTTAAGGATTTTGATATAGTTTTCGGCAAAAAACTTTTATGAGGACATGGTTTTTAGTTTTGGGCAGCGATGTATATCAAACAAAACTTTTTGTTAAAGTACTAGTATTTTTTATCTCTGTTTAAAAATTTATTACAAAACTAACACGAAACATCAATACGTTGCCGGAAAATTATAATCAAAATTCCAAAAATATTGTTAAATTAAATAAAACCAAACTTTTTCAAAATTCCAAATATATTCCGAAAATTAGAATAAAATCAAATATTTAAATTTTTTCTAAATTCCAATAATATTTCAAAAATTCTTAAAAATTCAAACTTTTTCCAACATTCTAAATATATTCCAAAAATTATTACAAAATCAAAAATTGAAAATTTTTTCAAAATTCCAAAAATTATCATAATATCAAAAATTAAAAATTTTCCAAAATTCTAAAAATATTCCAAAAATTCTTACAAAATCAAAAATTAAAACTTTTGCCGAAATTCTAAAAATATTGTAAAAATTATTACAAAATCAAAAATACAAACTTTTTCAAAATTCCAAAAATATTTCCAAAACTATAACAAATTCAAAAATTTCCATGTCCAATTTCATTTTAAATTACATTTACGTCATAAAAACAGCTACATTTTCTTCCAAAAAATTGGCTAAAAAAATAAATGAAATCATTTTTTGACACACTTGACATTATTTTTTGACAAACTTATAATGCCATAATTCTCTATAATAATAATAAAATATCATGTCACAAATCATTAATTTTATTTTTTTGTAAAAAATTGGGTAAAAAATAAATAAAAACCGTTCTTTTGACACACTTGACAACATGTTTTGACAAACTTATAATGCCATAATTCTCAATAATAATAATAAAATTTCATTTCAAAGAAACAATTTTAATTTTTTCCAAAAAATTGGGTAAAAAACTAATTAAAAATCTTTTGACACACTTGACAACATTTTTCTGATAAACTTATGATGCCATTATGCTCAATAATAATAATAAAATTTCATTTCAAACCAACAATTTTCTTGTTTTCCAAAAAATTGTGAAAAAAAATAAATAAAAATCTTTCTTTTGACACACTTGACAACATTTTTTTGACAAACTTATAATGCCATAATTCTCAATAATAATAATAAAACTTCATTTCAAACAAACAATTAATTTTATTTTTTTTCCAAAAAATTAGGTAAAAAAATAAATAAAAATCTTTCTTTTGACACACTTGACAACATTTTTTTGACAAACTTATAATGCAATAATCTAGATTTTGGTCTCACATACCAATCCCGACCATCAAGATTTCTCCAAATTTAATGTTCCTACTCGTAATCACTTAAAATGAACGTTTTTTAAGCAAAAAATATGCAAATTTCCTTGTTTTGACACCTTTTCGATTTTTTTGACACACTTCCGGTACAGTTATCGAACACATCGTCCTTTCGGCTCTTCCTATTAAGTAAACCTATTTTTAGAAACAAAAATTTTTCAAATCCGTCCAGCGGTTTTCTAGATTTCGTCGGTTGTGACGGCCGGCCGACAGACAGACATACATTTTTTTTTTATTGCTTTTTTAGAATCAGGAGGTCCTAAAACGTCGAGAAATGTCAAAAAAAGTGGGGGGTAAGAATTTCACTTTGAGCTCATGAATGTAATACTTAGGTCTTTCAGACCGAAGTAAAATTAGATTTCAATAGCATAAAATATTTCCACTGTATTTCTAGAATTTGTAGATTGATAAGGATGACAAAAAATCATCGAAACGTCTCAAATATAACGAATTTGTAAATTAAGAAATTTGTTTATTTAGTTCTTGATTACAATTGAAATAAAAATTTTAGTCTATCATCTGAGTTCTTACCAAATTAGCTTGAGCCGCTTTTGTGTAAGACAAACAACCAAAGTAATTAAAAATTATAGACTAAAACACACTTTAAATTTAAATTTATTTATTTTTTACGTTGTGTTAAGCATTTTATAAAGAAACATCATGACTAAGCTTTACATAAAAAAAAAATATTCATCATCCATGTAGACAATAAAAACATCTTAACAAATAAAACATATTATTAATTGACATTGTGACGTGAGACGTACGTGATCATAAAAAAATCAACTGAGAAAAAAATGTTAAAATATTATTGATACAAACGGTTTCATGTTTGTTTCATTTTAATAGGTCGGAATTGAAATAAACTGGCGATTATTAGCAAATTTCTTTGTATATGAATATTCTTACTTTTAGAAAAATATTCGAAATAGTCAGTCGTTACAAATTTTTCACAAATAATACGAAATACTTTTAACATCTGTTTATCGTTTGATAACCCGTTTATGTATACCACTGGCGGGCGGTACGAAGAAAGCAGGGTCATACCTGCTTACCCAAACAAAATTTAAAATAGTCTTAACAAAAATTTATATTAATTAAAGAATATAAAAACATTCTAAATCGATTATTAATATCATTTATTTATTAACGATCATTCTAATATTCCAAAAATCTATATTTAGATGTCAGCCTTTTTGAATTTTCAACACTCCAAATCTAAAATGCACATATAAATAAAATATAAAAAAATTTTGTTTTTTGGCAGATTTTATCTATTCTTTGTTCTTTGGTCATCAGTAAAATTTCTGCTTTCAATCGCTATGTATTCCTTAGAAGTTGTATTGAAAAACAAACAATTAAAGTCCCAATAAAATGTGTGAAAATAAGCAGAAGATAATTCTGCTTGTAAAGTTTTTTCTTTCCTTTCCTTTTGTCATTTCACATTTGATGTACATTTTGTAACACATGTTTTTTAGTTTTGTAGTATGAAGAAAAATGTTTGATAGTTTTTTCCTGATAAAATTGAAATGATTTTCAATCTATTGGTTGTGTTATTAAAATTAATAACATTATTAATTTATAGTTTTGATGGGTGTAATATTTCGTTTATTAAAATGGTGGAACCATTAAATAATATTGTTTCCAGTGATTTAAATGATGAAATTATTGGATCTTTCATTGAAGGTTTTTTATGTATATGTTTCTTGAAAACGGCTCATTCGATTTGAATGATTTAAATTGTATTCTGTTAAGGTAGACTCCCAAGTGGTCCATTTTTTTATGACGTGAAAAATGCCGTTTTCTATGATAGCAGAGGAAAAGTTTATTTTCAAGCAGGATTAATCTCCTGTGAGGTTTTTTTTCCTCTAGTGTAAAAAGAATAACAAATTGTAGTTGCTATGGTATTTTCATATAATTTTAAAACAAAGCAACCATATTTAAAAATAGAATATGAATTTTGAATGTTATTTTGTCGATTTCTAATTTAATAAATTCTAATAAATATCGTTTATATATTTACTATCACAGAAAAAAAGTGTATTTCCTACGCGAGATAAAAATATTTTACGTTCGTGAAATTGTCCCACTGGACGTTAACTGTTCTCGTGAACAAATTTTCACTCACGAAAAAGCAGCGTTTTCATCTCTTGTAGCAAAATGTACTATTTTCAGAAAATAGGAAAAACTATATTTTTTTATGTATTTTCGCCGATTTCTCGAAAATAGTTCACTCGATTTGGATGGTTTAAATGTATTCTATTAAGATAGATGCTGAAGTGGTCCCATATTTTTTATATTACGTGTAAAACGGTCGTTGTTCAGGAAATTGAAAAAAACTATATTTTTCATGTATTTTACCGATTTCTTTGAAACAGCTTTTAACCTATTTGGACGGTTTGAGTTGTATTTAATTGATTTAGAGGCCGAAATGGTCCTAAATTCCTTTCTATGACAGAAAATATCCCCGCCTTTTGATTTTATGACTACACAAAACAAAATGAAAAAAAAAAATAAACTTTTTTAAAAAATAAAACCGACTTCAGAAAAAACAAAAGAGGCAAAAAAAAGTGAAAAATAACTCAATTGTGCCTTTTAGAGACAAAAATACGTATAAATTTTGATTAATTTAATTTAATTATACTTAGTTACATACAAAAAATTACGCTTTTAAACAAAGATATTATATTGTAAAAGTTATTTTTTCATACTAGCTTTTATATTTTGAAATTTATTTTCAAAACAAAATGTTCGAAGCCGGTACCATCATTGACATCTCTTGCTTGGCATCGATTTCCAACAGTTTTGTACTACAAATAAATCTTACAATATAATAACTATTACAAAAACTATAATAATTATAATAAAATATAAGTTTTATAATATAACATCTTTGTTGAAAAGTGTAATTTTCTGTAGTTAGGCATAATTAAATTAAATTAATCATTTTATATGTATTTCTGTCTCTAAAAGCCACAATTGAAATATTTTTCACTTTTTTGTGCCTCTTTTGTTGTTTCTGAAGTCTGTTTCATTTTTTATGAAATGTTTATTTTATTTTCTAAAGAAAAGGGTAATTAAACCTACGATGGTCATCATAATTTAAATAATTTTTTTAATGCCGTTAGTAAACACAAAGCCATATTATATTAATCAATGAATTTTTTCAAATTACTCAGTAGTGTTATAATGTTGAAAGTGTTATCAATATATGATCAAGATTGCACACATTTTTATAGGAATCCAAAGTATTTTTAGGCATTTTCAATCGTGTACAAAATGATTTGAGTGAATCAATATGTGTTGATCTAAAAAACTCAAATTTTCTCGAAATCAAAGATTGTTTATTTATTGCCATACTTTTTGATGAAACATCAGATATATCTTATAAGTCGCAGCTGTCAACAATAGGACGCTTTGTAACTAAAACAGAAGAAGTTTTTGAAAGAAGCTTAGCTTTTACATATATTAGTGCAGACTGATCTGCCAAAGCCTTATCACGCGTTATGCAATCAATACAATGGAAGAACTATCATGTGGCGATAAATTGAAAAATGTTCTGATTTTTTTATATAATCTGCTTACCGTCTATAGAAACCCACTGCACGCCACTGATGTATACGTATATTATGTAAACCAGCATTTATAAAAGAATAATCGTATATTTTCTTTAAGTTTATGTATTTAATAAAAGTATTTCTATAAGTATGAACAGGATTATCAAATTTTCAAAAAAAAATTTATAAATGAATTCGTGAATATTATAAATATATAGTTATTGATTGATAACTTTGTTCAATACTTCATAAACTCCTATTTATAAGAGTAATAAATGGCGTTTAGCGCCAACTTATGAACAAATTCGTAGATTAAATGTAATTTTTTATGCATATTATAACTTTTTTTTCAGTGTATAAGAGAACACAGATTGTTTGCGTTATAGTGTTATAGCCTATAGTTGAGATTTTCAGCGGTTAGTTTTTTGACCTTCCTAACACATGAGAAGTGTACTTATATGTGAGGATGATAGTAATCATAAAACGTATGGGGAACGTGTCGGTCATTACATCTTCCGTACACTGAAAAAAATGATGAAATCTTTCAATATACCACTAAAAATACGAAAAATGAACTACTCTCGTTAGCTGATCGAGCAATTTGTGGACTTATTGAACAAGTTATAAAAATTACGAGTTTTGTTATTATTAATAAATTCTTCAATAAGAAGAGTCATCGCAAGTATTACAATAATCGGTGTTCACATATACTATTATAACGAAAAAATTTATTCAAAACACGCATATTTTTCCTTTATAAAGAAAAAGGAAAGACCGAGAATGAAGTCAAACCAAACAAACTTTGTGTTAGAGCACCATAGCGTATACTTTCGCCTGGCACAAAATGAGCTTGAAATGACTGAACTTTTTGTCCGCAATAAATACCCGCAAGATTGCAAATTGTGTAGTGATGCAAGTGACTTAAAGTGCAAATTTTTAGAAGAGTGTGCTGTAGTAACTCCTTCTTTACAGTATATGATAGTATTAAGAGCCTTTTGTTAACTACTGACTTACACAATTCAACAAAAACCTCATGGTGTGTTAATGAAGTACAAATATGTTATTGGAACATATCGTCATATTGAATGCTCTTGCAAAATTACATATGCTAAGGGGCATTATTTATGAAAATGAAGCAACTCACCTATCGGATAGATTATTTATTTATTTATTTGACCAACCGTAAAAGTAAACATTTTGGTTATTGGTAAGAATATACTAAACTTACATTTTTATAAGAAATTAAAATAGATATCTGAGAAAATTAAGCCTAAAGGTTTGTAAAACTCTAAATAGTAGAGAAAGCAATTTGGCTCAACTAAACTTCAACAACCTCTTCTTAAAGGTAGTGTGACCAGACGTCCTCTTTTAAGAGGTCGTGTCCTCTTTTGAAGCCAAAAAAATGTGTCCGCAATCTTTTTTCAAAACAGTGCTTTTTGTCCTCTTTTTGGCCTCGTTTTGGTCGTCAAACATCTTAGGTATTTAATTTATCTTTTGAATAACGTTTTCTAATTATATTTTTAATGTGCTGGTAATACTATGAGCGGGCGTGCATGAAAAAACTTGAGATTTGAGCAACTTTTGGTTATTAATTTTTAGTATTAGCTAGCACAATGCAAATGTAGTTAAATATATTCTCTATTATCCATAAGGCAAAATTTAAATTTTTGTATCGTTTTTTTGAGTAAAAACTATTTAAAAAAAATTTTTTATTAAAATAATTTTGAAACAAACTTGGATCTCATTAATATAGTACATTTGGATCTCATTATTAAAGTTCGCGATGAAATCCATACAATTTAACTGCAGATAAAAAATCGTGTTAAATAGGGCAAAGTAAAAATTGAAAGACTTAATAAGCCAAAAACGTGTTGTAATAAATTACTTGCGGACTGCCCAACACTGCTCGGACAAAAATCGACCAGCTCCTTGGATCACCGGACCACAAAAGAAAGGGAATGAAAATGAAAAGAAAAAGTGATGAAAAAATAATAAAAAAGTAACGAAAAAATAGCGGAAAAACAACTTTTTTATTAAGTTTTCATAACTTTTTCTTTACTTTTTCATTACCTTTTCATTACTTTTTCATTACTGTTTTTCATTACTTTTACTTTTTCATTATTTTTAAATTAATTTTTCATTACTGTTTAATTACTTTTTCAGTACGTTTTCGTTGGTTTCCCGTTATTTTTTCGTTGCTTTTTCAATAATTCTTCATTACTTTTTCATTACTTCTCTTAACTTTCTTGTTAATTTTCCGTTTTCTTTCGTTGCTCTTGAATTGAATGTTAAAGTTAATAAATTCTTGCCAAGATGTAATACAATTTTCAATTAAAATAGAACGTGAGCCATGCGGTATAACTGGAAGAATTTGGCGAAAGTCACCACTCAGTAAAAGAGTTTTACCTGCAAACAGTTTATTTTTATTTTCTTCGTTTGGAGTCATATCTCTTAACAAACGATCAATTAATTTTAAAGCATGAATAGAACACATTGAAATTTCATCTATAATAATGATTGATGTATTATTAATATATGTGCCATGTACACTGTTGGGAGTTATATTTGGCATTGAATTCTCTAATAATGGAATTGGTAATTTGAAAACATTATGCAAAGTTCGCCCCCCATTCAAAAGAGTTGATGCAATACCACTGAAGGCAGTTACAATACACGAAAGGTTTAATGAATTGGGTTTATGAATGATTGTCGTTTGAACAAAAGTTTTGCCACAACCTGCATGAGCTGTCAAGAAAAAAACATTACTTCCAGTATCATGGAATTGAGCTTCACGCAAAACAATATCAATCACACTACGTTGCTCATTATTTGCATTTTCATACATTCAATCGAAAACTATAGCTTCTTCTTCAATATCAAAATGACCTACATCGCCAATCTGTAAGTTATATTGTGGAATCGGAACACCAAGATCACCACATGAAGTATTATGTGTAAGAAGAATTTCATTAATTTCAATCAAGGCTCGATTAATTGACACATCTTCATCGTAATTTCGTAAAAATTCTTCAATCATACTATTTCTAAATTCAATCCATAAAGCTAAAGCATTCGGAGAATCATTCAAACCACAGATAAATGCAAATAATTGACGTAACTGTTTTGGTGATTGAATTTCTGAAGCTTCAAGTAAACATTCACGCCATTCATTATCATTTGTTGCAATACCTCGAGCTTCCCATGCTGCAACAAAAGTAGGCTGTACAACACCTTAATACATACGTAGATCAGTAAAAGATTTTGGACCACGAACATGCAACAGAAGTAAACGCATATGAAACAATTCTATATTTTTTGGAGTAACCATATATAATCGAGCAACAACTTTATCAGCCCCACGTTGTCTTCTTTTCCACGATTTACTTTGATCATGCCAAACATAATGTAATGGTAATTCTGTATACAAAAACTCATTAGCTAAATTATCAATGGAATTCAAATGGAAAAATGCTAACAATTTTGTTCTCGATACATTTGCGACTGCACCAGTCACATTACCATTCCTGATATAAACATTTTGTCTATTAGGCAAATGACAATCAAGTCGAATAATTGTATGAGATTGAAAAGGGATTGGAAATTGAAATATGCGCCAAGCAGCTACAGTCGAACCAACATACCGTCCATTCAAAAAATCTTGAATTTCATTTCCCACAATCGCATCATCATTATTCACTGCATTCTCTCCATTCACTCTCAATTCATCATTGGCAGCATCATACCCTTTATATGCATACTTGTAAACATATTTCACACTTTTAACAGTCATACATATTTCCACGTTAATATGACAATTGAATTTTGCAAGAAGATAAGGATTATATGGAACAACATATCTATTATCAAGAGATGTATCACGTACATCAACACTCATACCATTATCACGACGATACAAAGGATAACCATTCACAGATTCTTTAGTATTTTCAGAAAAAGGTTTTGGAAAATTTTTACTACATTTACAATCTTTCATACAAACAGAATTGGGATTTAGAGCACCACATGGTCCATGCATCATATGACGTTTCAAATATTCATATAATTTAGGAAAAAGAATGGGATCAGGGATTTCAGTACATACAAATTTATTAATCATTTCATTTCCATCAATTCTATCTTCATCTGACAAATTTAACAAAATATGAGCATGCGGAAGACCACGTTTTTGAAATTCAATGGTATATATAAGTGCTTTGACAGAACCGACATTTTTTTTTTCATTAAACAATCTATGAGCTCTTTAATTTTCACTTTAAACACACGCACAACAATATCAGGACGAAAATTCGAAGACTCATAGTTACTCAAATTATCAACAATTTCTGGCCATTGAGGATTACATGTCATTGTTATAAATAAAGAAGGTTGTGCAATAAGTTGTACAATAGACATTTCATCCAAGTAATTTTGATACATGTTACGTGGTGAACCGGTGAAAGAACATGGCAAAATTACTTTACGATCAACTACTTGCGAGGAGTTCGCGATATTATCGCAATTGCGATTTTGATGCAAAAAATCTTTTAAATTGTTGTACAAATTAGCACGAAGAGCAGATTGATTTGAACGAATGTAATGAAGCCGTGTACCTTCGTTTTTAGTTAACTTTTATAACCATTGACACATCAGCAGTAACATTCTCAGGTCTTTCACAAAATTCATGCATTGATTTAAAAGAACGAAGAAAAGGATTCACACGATCTAACTCAAAACCTATCTCACGCATAAGAAAAACTTCACATACATTGGCATACATAAGAAGACTAAAATAAAATACAATAATAACAAAGTAACAAAGTTTTGCGTTTTTGTGAAAAAAAAATATGGCTTGGGCAAGTCCATTTCATATTGTATGGAGGAGTTCGCTTAAATTCAAAAATAAATTTAATTCGTCTATAACTTTTTTATTTATGATCCGATTTGTGTGAAAAATCTTTAAAATCTAAGTTACACTAATATCAGTTAGCAGTGAAAATTTGAAATGAATCCATCTGCGAATAAAAAAGCGTTAGGCTCCACAAAATTTTTCGTTAGCGCATTAATATATAAGATATCAAAATTTTCTTGGCTCGGAAATAAAGTGAACCTTTTCTGATGAGTCTTAAAAATATTGACCGCACCCCCTCATCCCCATTTCAGATACTTGAGCAGAAATTCCATTTCATATGGTCTTAAAGGGAGTTCAAACTCCCAAAAATGTCTTTTGTTTAAAGACTACAATAATCATAAAAGTCCAAAATAATAAAGAAAGTCTCAAAATTTACTTAAGAATTTGTTTAATTTATACTCGTAACACCCGTCATAAATCTTTTAACACCCATCACAAGCTTTTATTGTAAAAGAAAAATATAAAAAGTAATATATCCACAAAATACTTAGAGTATAGAAACGGAAGATTCTTTAACTCACAACCTAAGTATTAGTTTTGCGACAAAAATTTCTAATTTAGCTGAATTCTAATGATTCGTCAACAAGACAGCATATTGCAAGAGTACTCGTAACACCCGTCACAGGGCTTAAATCTATTATGACATGCAAGAGTACTCGTAACACCCGTCACAGGGCTTAAATCTATTATGACCTGTAAACGCTTGAATAAGTGTTTTTGTTTTACTTTAAGAAATCATTGAAATGAATTGAATTATATTCAAAACACAGATATTTTTCTTCTAATTTGGAAATTATATCAGTTTAAATGAGTACAAATGTAACACCCGTCACTGCGGAATGGCCCTGGACACACTTTTAAGGAAACATCTAAAGTTTTTATTTATTTTTTGAATCCATTGACCATTATAGATAGGTTTTGATATATATTAAGCGAATTTATGTCCTTTTTCTCTCCCACTTCCTTAACTGATAACACATCCAAAGGGCAAAAATTTTTCTAGACAAGTCAGCAATATACAATTATTTGCCTTTCTTCTATTTTCCACCCACTTTTCTCTCATCACTCCTAAAATACATAAATTTTTTATTATTGGTCATTCGAATCTAACTAACAATTTCTATAACCTTAACATACATTTCAATTTTTATTACTGATTCAACTCAATATCATAATATAAATTCTCCAAATCTCTGCGCCATTTAAGCATATTTTGTCTCATTTCATTAGATAAATCATAAATTCTTTACATTCAAAAATAAAATTTAAAATCAAAATTTAAAAAAACGCTGTCATTTTAGTTAAATAAAACATAACTCATAAGAAACATACTTAAATTTTTTTTAATTTCATTTATTTATACTGTGCTGATTGGTCACAGCTATCAGCTACAGCTTTGTATCAAACTTAACAAAACAAAATATAGGTTTAAGCTGTTGTGGTTTTAACACTTATACAGTCATTACCAGCGTTTTGAATTGAAAAAATGCTGCAATTTTAAGAAACTTCAAATTTAAACTACATATAGTAATATTGCAACGTTTGGAGTGACTATATAAACTTTATTTTATCATAAAGGAAAAATAAAACCAAAAAAGAATTCATAAAATCATTAATCATTTTGTAATTAATACAAAAAAAGTAAATTTAAAAATAAATAAACTTAAAAGAACTAAAAACAAATTTTTCCATTCATTTATTTCATTCATTTCTATACGTTTAACAATAAAAATAAGAAAAAATTAAGAAATTACATTATACAAAAGAAAACATTTGTTTTGTTTTTCAAAATTTGAAAAAAAAATTTTAAGTATTCATTCGATAAACGAATGATGATTTGTTTATTTCAATTTGATTGATTTTTGTCAAACAAATTTCTTGGATTTTAATTCTCTGAATTTGAAAGTTTTTTCGGAATTAATATGTTCATAAAAAAATTGATTTGTTGAAATGATATCGTTTGATTGGAATGAATCTGGGGATACAAGTTTATAATTTGATTGATTTATCTGTCGATTATTGAACAAATTTTTGTTTGTATGCTACTAAGCTTAACCTTTTGTTTAAGAATACTTTTTCCCCTTGCCACGATGTTTTCGTAAAGAAAAAACGGGATTTCCACATAGATAAACACAGAATAAGTAAAATTTCAAGATATCACATTCAGTGAAATAAATAATTGTAAGGTGACAAATTAGAGGAATTGCAAAAATTAAAAGACATAACAATGGTTTGTGCTGATAGAATAAAATTTTAAATTTTATTTTGTTTGCTGTCGGATATTGTTGATTGGGAAAGAATAATTTAAGGAATTAGAGAATTGAAACGAAAATAATTAAAACTTACTGATGAGGATAATTACTGTTGTATTCTATAAATAATTAAATTGTTTATGTAATGCTAATTATTTTAGGATATCAAATTGAAAAGTAACTTTGATTGAGATTGAGGTGTTAAACTAAAGTAGTTCCAGTCGTCCCGATTTCGGCGGGATTGTCCCGCCGTACAAGTTTTGTCCCGACGTCCCGGTTGAATAATTTTCTGATGTTAGTGTTCCATGACTAAACGATAAACTACAAAATACAAACTACATTTGTATTTGAAAAACACTCAGCGACAACGCTATAACTCTGTGATCACCGTATATACACACATATTCTAATTTGACAGGCAATGTATTTTGTAGTTGTAGCAATTTAATTTTGTTTGGATTATTACTAATTAATTAGTTTTATTGAAATTGAGAACAAAAACAAAGTAAATCTTACATTTTACTAAATGACGTGAAGGTAATGAGTTTTTTTTTTGTGATGTCTATATATGGGTAAAAAATGGACATCAGAAATTTTTTTACTACTAACCGAAACCGAGCAAGAAATCATCAGTTGGAGGGTTTGGAAATTGTAGAAGATATATTAGCAGAGAATAATGATAATGAAAATTGTCAAGACGATAATGGTGAAGGTTGCTGTTGGTGTATTCGAATCCGACATTGATGAAGAAAGTTCTGCATCTTCAACGGCTAAGAAGCTGAACTAGCAAAGCGGCTTGAAAAGTTTAATAAAAATTAAAGCAAGAACTTTGATTGGCTCTTATTTGGCTTAACATAAAATGACATAGCCGAAAATGGCATCAACACGCTAAGTCTCAATGGCATATTAGAAATTTGAAAGCAAGTTTGTCTAAAAAAACATCATTTATACCAGCAAAGAGTACCATTGGTCAAATAAATGTCATTGCAGCTGATATGGGATTTGCGTATCATGCTGTAATGCATTCCCAGTCTTATGTGAACACCGATTGTTCAGAAAAATAATTTTCTTCATTATTTAAAGATTCAACTATTATCAGCTGCGGTAAGAAAAAATTAAGAAAAGTTATTTCTAAAGTTTTAGGTTCCGAGTCTAAAAACTCCCATTGGATAATATTAACAAATCTTTATATTTTTTATAAGCACTCTAATAAAGGGAACGTAGAAACGTTTCCCATAATTATTACGTTTTTCGATAAAAATGTTGGTACAACAAGCGGTTTGTTTCTATTTTAAAGTTTGGACAACGAAAAATCAAATAATATAGCTGAATTAGGGATGGCAATCCCGGGATTTTTTGCTTCACGAATCCCGGAAGCCCAGGATTCGTAAAGCAAAAAATCCCGGGATTGCAATCCCTGCGCTGAATCGCTTATTTCAAAAACAAATTTTAATAATCTTTTTATGGATAAGGTAACATCATTCTGCGCAGAAAATGATAATCCTAATTTTGGTAAAACTAAAGTGTAATGACAGAAATAGAAAAAGCTAATGAAAATATTATTCCAATTGGTTGTAACTGCCACATACTTTCCAATTTTAATTGTGTTCGATTTGACTGAACCAAATGATACAACTGAAAAATTGAATGCAATTGTTGTTGTTTTTTCAATTGTTTCAGTCAAATCGAACGCACCTACCGTAAAAAAGGACATTTCATCTTTAAAAATATTTAAAATTCATTTACATTGTTAACAAATTTTTTAATGAATTCAGTTCTTCCACTAAATGCACCACAGAACTTTAAAGATGTTGGAATAGATCGGTGTTGAACGGCCAGAACTGCTGCGTCATGTGTCAACAAGATGGCTTAGTCTATGCCCTGCTATAATAAGACTAATTAAAAATTTTGAGCCGTTAAGAAGTTACTTTCTGACCCAAAAAATGTTTCAATTTCAATTAAATGTTATTTGAATTGTTAATAGCTTTTTTCTATGCCGAAAAACACATTAAATTAAATCCACATTTTGTTTAACCCTGCTTTGATGGAATAATTATAATTATAATTATTACAAAAAGTAAAATTTAAATAACATGTCTCTTTTCCGTCAACCTTTCCATTTATGACTTATGTGTAGGTGCGTAATAATTTTCTATATATTGTCCCGCCGACAGAGTTGGTTTGTTTTAAATACTTTTGTTTTAAACACCGTTTAAAACAGTGTTTAAAACAAATTGTTTTTTTTTAAAAACAATATTTTAAACAAAAATTGTTTTTTTAAATATTGCAATGTTACTTCTTTGCTATCCAATACAACTGTTGTGCACTGTAGTGTTTTATCGTTTTTAATACATTTACCACCTTAAAACACCTTATAGCACCATAAACGTCAGTAAAGTTTTAAACATTTTTAAAAGCTATTGTGTTTTTTTGTTAATAAAATGCGTTCTAAGGTGTTGATGAACGCAAATCTTTATATTTTTTATTTTCTTCATATATGTTTTAAAGAAGGAACAACTTAGCAATAAATCGTATCACATATATAATATGACATAGCCCAATATTTCATGATAGGATACAAAAATTTGCAGCAACAAAATTTAAAATGGGGTTGCCAATAATCCATCTAGTGGTATATTCTTCTTTGATCATGTGACGTACTGTCTTCCTAAATTATTAAAGCCCTGCACACAATAGAGTTATATGAAAGCTCGATTATTCGAGCAAGCAATAACGTGCTATAATTAAGGAATACTTTATAGATAAAATTTAGGGTTGACTAGGTAGTGATATTTCACTACAATTGCCAGTGGTATGTGATATCTCACGCTAACTGGTATGTCAATACTAGCCAAAATATTGGTACAAAAGTGCTGGGAAATCTGTTATTCGATTACCGACACACGATCGATGGAAGAGCAAGTGCAAAGTTGTTTAATTGATAAATAAAAAGGTGGTTAATTTGTGCTATTGCTGTGGATCAAAAGGAACATCCCACTTTTGAAAAGTTAATTTAAAATGCAATACGAGATTTGTAAAATTAGGTTACGTATTTCATATCATTGATATTAAATTTTTTTTACCAGAAACTTAACATAGACTTGATAAAATAGACTGAGAAACTTTATCAAATTTTAAAACCAGTCGCAACTAGCAAATGCTTTGGACAAATAAAACGCAGTCCTAGTGAATAAGATCAAATTGGGAAACAATAACGACACGATTTAGATTTTATTTTTGGCCATCAATTGTGATGCAAAAAGCAAATTCAACACGCATTCAGCATCTTTGACACCGTTACATTACGCGCTGTGTTGCTAGGTCCGAATGCACTTGTCAATGAAAATTTCATTGTTATATTAAAATTTCATAATTTCATAGAGATAAACTACTCTTAGGCATACTCTTACTCTTGGATAACTATTTGAGTAGCTACTGAGAATATTCAAAAAATCTTGAGAATCTGATCCTTAAGAATGAAACGTGATCCTAAAGAATCGCCACAAAATCGTGAGAATCTTTCCGAATATCTTGAGAATTTTCAAAGAATCTTGAGAATATTTTAACGTAGAGACTATCTTCACATATAATCTAGAGAATCATAGGAATCTTGAAAATCTTAAGAGAACCTTTATTAATCTGAGAATATTTAAGACACCTATTTTCTTGACAGTTTTTCACTCCAATTACATATTTTCATTTAAAACAAAAAAAGTCGGACAAGTGCGAATAAAATTCGCTCGCCAAGGGTTCCGTGAATGTAAAAGAACACAATATCAAAAATAAACGACATAAAGTTATGTTGTAAAGTCTTTATATTGCCAGACTATGGACGCATAGCAGAATAAATTTATTAGAATAACTCAAAAACTGTGCACCACAAAATTCTGAAAAAAATTGCAATGTTTCTGAAATTTGGTGCTCTTTCAAATGACATTCCACTCGCTTGGATCAAAAAAGTATTTTTTCACCCTTCCCCACCCCAATCCCTTAAAAGCACAAAAATATAATGATTTGATACTTCGCCATAATTTTCGTTCAGAGTTTATCAAGCTTCCTGTCTCTGTGAATTTTTTCAATTGTTTCTGTTAATTAGGCTCGAAATGCAAGTGGGGGACCAACTTTTTGTGTCACTTTATTGATAATAATTCGAAAACTACGCATAGCAAAATTCTAAAAAAATGGTCATATTTCTAAAATCAAGTGCTCTTTAAAATGACACCCCACATGACATAGTTTTGAGTATCTGCCGCTTTTCTATATTTTTCATTAAAAACCTTCTCATTTTTCTATCATTCCAAATATATTTCAAGATTTTTGATCAGCTAGGTTCGGAGCTAATCGAGGTAATAAAACACGAAGAAAACGTCATTTTTCAAAATTATACAAAAAATGGTGAGGTGTAAAATTCCAAAAACGATTTTTAAATAATGCTGAAATGAAGCCCTTTCATATGATACCCTACTCGTCTCGATAAAAAAATGTATGTTCTCAAAGGCTTTACATCGTACCTCTGGAAAACAAACGAACACAACTTTATTTATTTTTTAACCCACCATCTTGTGTGGATATGTTAGTTTTATATGCACCTCAAATTTTAAGTACATCGGATTAATGGTTCACGAGATAATCGAAATAATGTGAAAAACACGTTGTACTCTCACCAATAGTGTTCCGTATAAAAAACGGAACCCTGACACAGACCTTTAATCATTATTACCGCTCCGTTGTTTATTTCTTTGTGAACTCCATGTTTATATTTGAATATTCTTTCCATATTCGACAGGATACAACCATGTGCGACTTACGTGTTGAGTGGCCTATGTGTGTTGAGTGGCTTAGTGGTAGAACGTTGGACTTCGAACTCGGGGAACCGGGCTCGAATGCCCATCTGCGTCAAAGTGTTTTTAAGCAAAACATTAACAACCATCAAAACACTAGTTTTCCTATTAACCGATAGTCAACTAATGTAGTTGATAAATTGGAAAAACTATGGGCTGATCACCCATATAAAACTAATCGATTGAACTAAGTCTTCAAATGCAACTCGATCATAAAATTGAGTAAATTGATGATATTAATACAGGTGAAGGGGACACTTGTTGATAGCCTACGTTCCTATATGGAACATAACGGCACAAACAAAATGTGCGCTTTACATTTTTCCCATAATTTGTTGTAGAAGAAGCAGAGCAAGCGGTCAGTATGATTACAAACAAAACACTAACTTGGTCTGGAGGTGACGTGTAAATAATGCATACATCTCAGTGCTGGTGGTTCTAAAATAAATTCAGGGTTTGACATCCACTGCAGAAAGTGGCATGTGTAATGCCGTGGACAATTCTCAATTGCTGGAAAGCACGCTTGGGATGGAATACAGTCTGCTTCTAGTAGTTCTTTTAACAGGTTGTTCTCGACTGGCTCTTCTTCTTTACCTCGTATAAATCATTTTGTATTCGGATTCCATATTAGGTACGTATAGGTATAGGTACTTCCGAATAAAACCGTGTTTTCCCAAACGCGTTATTTTGACGTTAAAGTTATAGGTGGTAAATTCAATGCGTTTTGTTGCATATTTACAGCTGTGATACATACGCGTATTGGCTACTATTCCTTGAGGATATTGCTTTGAGTATTTTTCATCTATTATGCATTTTGAATTTAGATTCAATAGTCCAAGAGCTAGTGAACCTTTTGAGTAACGGTCTTCCTGTAAGGCTAGAATTTTTTTTATTGATAGTTCATGAAATGTGAAGTACGAAAACCACAACCTGGCAGGCATCAGCCGTGCACGTCATCATCCCCTATATGTTTAAAAGTGCAAAAAAAATGAAAAAAAAACTTGGTCCTGTAAGCTTGAAGTTTTTATATGATTTAGCTCACTCATTGCAGAGTACAAAAACAAATTGACAGGCGAGTTGGAGGTGCACAAGTATCTGCCAGGCGAATCGAAATGTGTTACAACTTGCCGGCCGGCCGTCACAAGCGACGAAATCTAGAAAACCGCTGAGCGGATTTCCAAAATTTTTGATTTTAAAAATAAGTTTACTCAATGGGAAGAGCTGAAAGGACAATGTGTTCGATAACTGTACCGGAAGTGTGTCAAAAAAATCGTCCAGTGTGTCAAAACAAGGAAATTTGTATATTTTTGGCTTAAAAAACGTTCATCTTAAGTGATTCCGGATATAAACATTGAATTTGAAGAAATCTTGATGGTCGGGATTGGTATGTGATACCAAAAACTAGATTATTGCATTATAACTTTGTCAAAAAAATGTTGTCAAGTGTGTCAAAAGAAAGATTTTTATTTATTTTTTTACCCAATTTTTCGGAAAAAAATAAAATAAATTATTTGCATGACCTGAAATTTTATTATTATTATTGAGAATTATGGTAGTTTGTCAAAAAATTGTTGTCCAGTGTGACAAAAGCAAGATTTTTATTTATTTTTTTTACCCAATTTTTTGGAAAAAAATAAAATTAATATTCTGTATGACCTGAAATTTTATTATTATTATTGAGAATTATGGCATTATAAGTTTGTCAAAAAAATGTTGTCAAGTGTGTCAAAAGAAAGATTTTTATTTATTTTTTTACCCAATTTTTTGGCAAAATAAAATAAATTATTTGTATGACATGACATTTTATTATTTTTATAGATAATAATGGAGTTATAAGTTTGTCAAAAAAATGTTGTCAAGTATGTCAAAAAAATTAAATGTTTGTATTACGAAAATGTGGCATGGAAAATTTTTGAACTTGTTATAGTTTTTGAAATATTTTTTAAATTTTGAAAAAAGTTTGTATTTTTGAATTTGTAATAATTTTTGCAATATTTTTAGAATTTTTTGAAAAAGTTTTAATTTTTGATATTGTTATAATTTTGCAATATTTGTAGAATTGTGGAAAAAGTTTCAATTTTTGAATTTTTAAGAATTTTTGAAATATTATTAGAATTAAGAAAAGTTTAAATATTTGATTTTATTTTAATTTTTGGAATATATTTAGAATTTTTAAAAAAGTTTGATCTTAATAATTTTTACAATATTATTGGAATCTTGAAAGAAATATGAATTTGTGATTTTGTAATATTTTCTCGAAACGCTAAATGGAGAGGTTTTTGAGTAGTTTGCTGAGTGTACCATCATTTCACTAAATTATGTTAATTTATGATCTGTTATGATTTTCCGGCAACCCATTGATGTTTCGTGTTAGTTTTGTAATAAATTTCTAAACAGAGATAAAAAAATGCATGCACCTTAACAAAGAGGTTTGTTTGATATACATCGTTGCCCAAAAATAAAAACAATGTCCTCATAAAAGTTTTATGCCGAAAACTATATCAAAATCCTTAACCAAAACCGAATTCTTGATATCTCAGAGCTTGAGATCTCACCCAATCCATATTTTATATATATGTTTGAGTAAGTGATTCAAAGAAAGTGGGTAAAATGACAGGCGGTTCTGGCTAGCATAAGTCCTTGACAGGCGAGGGGAAAGATACTATGGGAGTGCGAGTAAGAGTCGTAATTGACCTGGATGACCTGAATACAAATAATTTATTTTATTTTTTTCAAAAAAATTGGGTAAAAAAATAAATAAAAACCTTTCTTTTGACACACTTGACAACCTTTTTTTTGACAAACTTATAATGCCATAATTCTCAATAATAATAATAAAATTTCAGATCATACAGATTATTAATTTTATTTTTTTCCAAAAAATTAAGTAAAAAAATAAATAAAAATCATTCTTTTGGCACACTTGACAACATTTTTTTGACAAACTTATAATACCATAATTCTCAATAATAATAATAAAATTTCATGTCATGCAAATAATTTATTTTGTTTTTTTTCCGAAAAATTGGGTAAAAAAATAAATAAAAATCTTTCTTTTGACACACTTGACAACATTTTTTTGACAAAGTTATAATGCAATAATCTAGTTTTTGGTATCACATACCAATCCCGACCATCAGGATTTCTTCAAATTCAATGTTTATATCCGGAATCACTTAAGGTGAACGTTTTTTAAGCCAAAAATATGCAAATTTTCTTGTTTTGACACACTTGACGATTTTTTTGACACACTTCCGGTACAGTTATCGAACACATTGTCCTTTCAGCTCTTCCCATTGAGTAAACTTATTTTTCGAAACAAAAATTTTGGAAATTCGTTCAGCGGTTTTCTAGATTTCGTCGCTTGTGACGGCCGGCCGGCAAGTTGTAACACATTTCGATACGCCTGTCAGATACTTGTGCACATCCAAATCGCCTGTCAATTTGTTTTTCTACTCTACAATGAGTGAGCTAAATCATATAAAAATTTCAAGCTTACAGGACCAAGTTTTTTTTTTCATTTTTTTTACACTTTTAAACATATAGGGGATGATGACGTACACGGCTGATGCCTGCCAGGTTGCGCTTTCCGTACTTCAAATTTCATGAACTATCAATAAAAAAAATTCTAGCCTTACAGGACGACCGTTACTCAAAAGGTTCACTAGCTCTCAGTCTACAATGTTCTGCAAGGTTTTTGTTAAATAATTTACCTCACAACTGCCTACAAATCCTTATCGAAGTCGGCATTGAGTATTAAATACTGTGGATTTGAAATGATTTTGTTTTGAATCAGATTAGAATATGATCGTGTCACAGACAATTCTCTTTTTGGTCATACCACTGACTACACCCAACAGTACCCAGACTCAAACACTTCATGGTTTACCATAAAATTCATCAGCGATTGTAATTCTGTATGAAAACTCGTGCTGTGATGTCATACCAATCAAACGGCGATTGCACAGGAACTAAATTGTGTATCGTCCCAAGCAAGATAGCGTGTGAATGTAATATGGATAGGTCTGAACGCCCGTAGTCATAGACAAACATACACAATTGCATCTGGAATGTACTCATACACATTAAGTGGATGTCTGTAAATAAACATGGCAAAATCGTTAGTCTACCAACGTTAGTTGTGTATAACCTTAATATTCAATTGGCTCTCGCAAATTGAAATGAACTGGTACTTCAGAGAAAATCATGGCTTGATTTAAACGGATGACTATCAAACGTTCTGTTTCGAATGTTTTGCATAAATATCTACGATGTATTGGTGAAACAAATGATGGCATTTCCAAATGTGATTATCTTCATTTTCTCAAACCATTAATTAAGCTCTTATGAAAAACAATATTTCTAGGTTGAAATTGATCGCCGATTATAATAATTGTATTTGTTTATAGTTGGAGCATTGAATCTTCTCGCATATCCTCTAGCAAGCGTTTAGTCAACCTGAATTATTGAAACTTGTGTGTATCACATATAGCATCATGTCAATTGCTGTTTTGAAAAAAATGCGCTAAATCGTTTTTTTCGTAAAGAAATATATGGAGCATAATGGCAGAAAAAACCGTATATGAAAACCTTCCTGCATTTGAATGCAACATTATGTCCAAATTTCAAAAGAATCGAACTAGCACTTTCCGAGATTGCCTATTTTTAATAAACGAACATTTACATTTTTATTTATATGGAAGATAGAAGAGTATAGGAGGGGAGTATAGGACCTAAAACGTCGAGAAATTCCCAAAAAGTGGGTGCAAGATTTTCACATTTGACTTGACACTTCTAGAACGGATTGAAATACTAGTTAAACTGGCCAGCCGTGTTAAATATAGGAGTTATTATATGAACGTGTTTTGTATAGGGTTAATATAAAATACGAGATAATTTGAAAAATGAAAGTACAATCCGTTCAGACTTTATTTTACTTTTTGTTTTAAATATGTATTTGATAAGCTCTTCTTTGAAAGGAAGCAATACGTTACCTTTTCCAGATTAAACCTTTTAAACTGTGTCTGTGGTTTCATGTTTTTTAATCCATATAGCACACATTGGTCTACAAGTTTGATATCCCTGAAATTATCTGTGTATTTTCATTTCTTTAGTTTATTTTTCAAACCATAACAATTGAACAATAAATTTAAATATTTAAATGCAAATAAAAGTGCAGTACATTGCAAGGAGATATATATTATAAATATAATCATATGCAAATTGGATTTTATTTTAATGTTTTTGTTTATAATTTGAGCAAAATGCTGTTAAACGTTTACAGTAGAAATAAATTAAATAAATATGCAAATTAGAGATTATATTAATGTCTATTCATTTCATCAAGTCTGTAATGAATGTAATAAAAATATTTATGTTGTGATAGAGGAATCGATCAGAGGAGACGACAAATCAGAATAATAGTTTAATATTTGTTTTATTATAAAATGAAATATTTATGTAGAAGAACAGCGTTGGATTTAATCAATTATAAATAACAAAATGCGTTGGATATATAAAACCACATCAAACCAGGTGACCATTATTCAAACCAAATAAAAAAAACTAAGTCAAATATATTAACAAAAATAATTTATAAAATAGTTTGCCCTCAAACTGAAATACGTAGAAGTAAATAATTTTATAATTTTTCTAGGGGCCTCCTGTGGTCAATATAAATAAATATTATATTTGTAGGGTCTTATTATTATTATTATTAAATAAATATTTTTTGTTTGTTTATATAGTGAGATAAATGACAAGACATCAACACAAATATTTAACAATAAAAAATAAAAATTCTAAAAAGGATCTAAATGAATGATTTGTTGTTTGATTTGATTATGTTCCCTTGTCAATAGCCCAAATCCTGAAAATCCAAATATTGTTAGAGGAAAACAAATTTTATTCGTTGAAAAATACATATATATGAATTTATATTAATATTACTTTTAAGGCGCGAGCGATGTTGTTTCTAACCCTGTAATTTTGTCTTGGGGGTCAATTATGAAATTAAAATAAATTATTTGCAAATATATTATGGATGACGTAGTAAACGATTTTGTGATTATCGATAAGAAATGTTTTATTATAAAATAATAATTAATTTTTGTCTGTCTGTCTTCGGATCAAATTTCGACGAGTTTATGTTTTTTATAAATTTTTAGAGCAATGATTTTTTTCTTCATATCATTTATCATTATTTCGTAAGTGTGAGAATATAATATTTAATGTGTTGATGGATGTAAGCAAAAACAATAATTTGTATTTGTTATATTATGAGTTGTGATGGAATTATACGAACATTCTCGAATATCATATGGTGATGAGTGATGAATGATCAATTTCTTTTTCGTCTGGAAAATGTGAATCTAAATTTGAGTCTGTAACACTATTCGATTTAGAAATAGCATGTTGATGGATTGGTCTGTAACATGATGATGTTCAAATATGCGTATTTCTATTAAAGATTTGGTTGGCGTTGGAGGAACATAGTCCAAATCACGCTTTAACCTTTTATTGCTTTCACAAACCATAAACAAAATACATTCTTTACGCTCTTTAAGAGAGATAGCAAGCCACACTCAGATATCATGAACGATATTTAATAATTCTACGAAATTATATTTGAATGGAGTATATGAATCTAGATGATCTTTATTATTTAACACATTTATTTTAGGTTTTAAATCCTATATTTGTTATTTCTTGACCGAATTGATCATTTGGGTCTATGGTAGCAACTCATAAACAATGAAGCATGCACTTCCAATCCTTCCATACACACAGCATCACTTTATTAGACTTCAAACCAGACTTAGGAGTCGTTCTTTAGCCAGAAATGGCTTCATATATATGGCCACACAATATATATCATTTATATTGTAAATTATAAATTAACCTATCTGAACATCCGAAGATACCATGCTAAGGTTAAGGTTAACAATTTATATTATTTGAGGAATTTGTTGACATTGACCTCAAATAGTTGAGCATTAAAATTATCAAGGAAAACCCAAGAAGTTAAAGATTTCTAAAGATGCAAAACTCTTTTACAAAAATCAAGCTAAAATTACTTTCCTCCCCAAACATGAAAACAATACAAAGTTCAAATAATCTATGAAGCTAGATACAATTTTACGAAGCGAAGCCGATGAACGTGGTATTGAAACTACAACAGATGCATGAAGGGTTGTACAAGCCGCGATAATGCCTCATCAATATTGACCTGCAACTGTATATACCGAGTATGGAGAGTTGACCTGCAATTGACCTGCAACTGTATATACCGAGTATGGAGAGTTGAATCAAAGAAATACCATACTCCAATACCGTAAAAATCTTTATTAAAAGTTTCTCCATTTTTCAGTTATTTATTCCCCACATGTATGACACAGGAAAGTAAATTTATTGTCTTCAAATAAAATGACTTATAACCTGTTTGTTAAAAAAATTCTAAATATTGAAATGGAATGATATATAATTTGTTCGGTAAGTTTTGTATTTTTTTAATCAAGAGACGCGGTAGTGTCTTGCGCGCCATGTTTTGAAAGACACTACCAGTATATATACTGTGCACCGAATAGGTTTTAAAGGTTAAAATTTTCATTTCGAATAATTTGCATTTTTTCTACAACTGCATTCAAAGTTATCAATAAAAGTATATCTTATTTAACTATATGTTTCTCATTAGTAAAAAAAAAGTCAGCATTCATGCTTTTTTCTGAAAGTTTATAAAATCAAAATTTTGCTTTCCCAAACTTTTAGTAAAATTAAAATGTTTTTACAAATTTTTATACCACGTTGGTAGCATTGATATGAATGTAGTAATTTAGTATCATTTTGGCGAATTTTCAAAAACCAACCAAATGTACAGAATTGAAAAACACAAAATTATGCGAATTGAAATTTATTATCCCTCAATATTGGTAATATTTAACAACAGTTAAAAAACTTAAACACGAACCCAGATTAGTTTGCAAACATAATATAGTTGTTAATAAAAATATTTAAAAATATTTGTTATGTTTGTATACAGAAAACCCATCAAATGTTTTATTAATATATTAAATGGAAGTTGGTAATTATAAAGGTATTAGAAAAAAGAATATATTTAGAATATGCTTTCAGTAAAAAGACCTATTATTGATGTGTTAAGAAAACGATGTTGTGAAAACATGTATTTGGTCTATTATGTAAATTTGTTATCTGAGAGAACCCAACAAATGTTATATCAATAATAAATTTTAATTTTTATTTCATTTTATTTTAGAACGTTGGTAGTTATTTTGAAGTGATGAGATTAAAAAATAATTTAGTAGGCTTTAAAATTTTGTGTTTTTAAGCTTTATGAGATATGAAGAAAAGAATTTGAGAAAATTTTATTATTATTTTAAGGGTTCCGTACTTTGAAAAAATAGAACAAAACCCTTATGGTGAGGACTTGATTGTTTATTATCCATTATTCACAACGACTTTCTCACTGAAAATGAAAATATATGTATTTACGTATATTTATGTGGTAAGATAAGGCGAAAATGACAAATATGTGCCGATTTCGTTATTGAGGTGATATATAACCGTAAAAACTGAAATTTTTTAAAACTTTCAGTCAATCATAGACTATAAAGTTTATGGAAGACACCAATGGTACTTGGCTGAACATAATCAAGAATTTTTAAAAAAATTGTTTAATTGCGAAACACTTAATTTCACATCTTTTTTCGCACAATGTTGTTTTGTTTATTATTTATTTAGAGTAAATAACAATCGATTTAAGCTTTTATGCTATCCTCAAGAACTTTTATAAAACTGTTGTTAATTTTTTAAAATTATTAGTCAAAGACTATAGTTTTTATGTGTGTGTTTCCGTTGTATGTAATAATTTTATTAATTTTCGAATGCATTGCTTTAGACTTATTTTCGAATATTTCTTTTACTTTTTCATGAGTTGTTCATGTCATGAGTTGAGACCTGTTTACATAAAAACGATACTTTTATTTTTTAAAATATTGCACCTAGGTCCTAGATTGATAAAAAATCGAGAGTAAAGTTCTCTGTAGAAAACATTTTATATGGATAATAATAATTTGATTCTCCCATATTATATTATAACTTTACAAAAAACAGTCAAATCGTCGCAAAAACAACCAAAAGGCTGTAAAAAAGCCGCGCCATGTTTTTCTTTAGCTTGAAACTATCATTTTAACTATCACAAATAATTCTTGTATCTTATTCTTTACAAAAACTTCTCAAATCATAAAGCACTAGTTATAAAATTTCTTAATGGCATTTTGTTTTCTAAACATCTAGCTATATTATATAATTTAAGTAATACTCTAGAACTACATATCATAATTCTAAAATATATAATAAATATGCACATATATTAAAATTTATTTAAGCAGAGGAAATATAATTTATTTTTTTTTCTATAAAAAACCGCTCACTTTCACTTACATATTTCTTGAACAAAAACCTTGGTGCGACCTTTTCTCAATTAATTTAATAATGTCACTCCTAAGGTCTATTTTCAGACGACTGTGAAAAGCCGATGAATTCAACAGTGGACTTCTAATTATATTAATTAAGTCAGTATCATATTTCCTACAATTTTCCTGAAGTATAGTAATCTATTTGAAATTCCCTTTATATTATTACGGTATGCTTAATTTTATATAAGACATGATTTGCTGTAAGAATATCTAGCAAATGGCAACTATAACAATATAACGATGACTATGAAATAACATTATCAATATATTTCTTTTCGTACTGAATTTTAACATTCATTGATATTCATTTAAGATTGCTATTTAATCAATGGTTATTTCAATATAATGTTTATTATGAGTCAACCATAGTCACTATGCGGTTGGCTTTATTGTCATATTAAGAAAAGGTCGCACCAAGGTTTTTGTTCAAGAAATATGTAAGTGAAAGTGAGCGGTTTTTTATAGAAAAAAAAATAAATTATATTTCCTCTGCTTAAATAAATTTTAATATATGTGCATATTTATTATATATTTTAGAATTATGATATGTAGTTCTAGAGTATTACTTAAATTATATAATATAGCTAGATGTTTAGAAAACAAAATGCCATTAAGAAATTTTATAACTAGTGCTTTATGATTTGAGAAGTTTTTGTAAAGAATAAGATACAAGAATTATTTGTGATAGTTAAAATGATAGTTTCAAGCTAAAGAAAAACATGGCGCGGCTTTTTTACAGCCTTTTGGTTGTTTTTGCGACGATAATATGTTCTGTGTAGCAGAGCAGGTATTATAATATGTATCACAATAACACATAAAAACCTTTTAAGACTTAGATCCTGCAACAACATGCTGTCTGGGGTGTTGTAGCGTATGAGAATACGTTTTAGGCATAATGCAACCAATTTCAACGAGATCCATGACAAAACTGTGGTGATATTGTAGTATTGTATTGTTTTTCTTATAGATATAGATATACAGATAATCAACGAGCTTGTTTGGCAAATATAAATTCAATTGGGGTTATGATCAAAAGTCCACATTCAACCTTAATTTTATTCGACTTCTCTTTCAATAAATCTCTCAACAATTCAGTAAATAAACCTGCACATTATAATAAAACCATAGCTCACCAAAGGCTATTTTTATAAAATGTGTTGTGTAGTAGGAATTACAATATGTGTCACAAGAACACATAAAAACCTTTTAAGACCAAGGTCCCAGAACAACATGCATTATGAGGTGTTGAATTGTTGATGGACTCAAATATTGATTGAACATGTTTCATTCTTCAAGCAAGCAGGTTCTGGGCGAGTACCATGCCCTTATGTCATTTAATCGACAAAGTCATTAAAAAATATGTCTTTGCTGTTAACCAGGAGTAAGATCATAGGCTCCTGCTGTTAGAAGAAAATTAAAGTCCACGGTCTTCGACAGTTAACTTTGTAATAAAAATAATATTGTATAATAAAATTACGCTCATTGCATTTAATTGATGGCATTCTGATAAAATTGGAGAATACCTCCTTCATTCCACTTTTGACCTCAAAGTTGCCTTTTTGCAAATATCTCTTGACGTGGGACCTAGGTCAAAGTCTTCTTTTACAGCGTCGGATAGACCTCTGTGACCACTCACCTTGATGCCTTACGGGTTTTATAATGTCCCACAAACTATGGGAAGAATAATCATGCGTATAGTGGCAAATTTTTTTGTCTATTTAGCAAATTTTCTCTTTACGACACCGACGTTTGCTGAGCATCTTGTGTGGCTAAAGACGGTAGACCTGTAGAGTGTGGTAGCTTAATGCTAATCTAATAATTAACATTTCCCTCGTTTACAATTAAAGAAATTACGTTACGTTACGTAAGGTTTTTTGTTAAATTTTAACAAAAACAAATGATGTAAAATATAGACATTAATTTTCCTCTACTGGGCCTTGTAATAATATCGTATAACAAACAATCAAATTGTTTGCATTTCTACGAATACCAACCAAAACATTTTATGATATATATAAACACCTATCAACATATCATTTATCTGCAATACCATTTTGATTAATTTACATGCCCGACATTACTTTCATCAATTATTTATGTTTTATTGAAAATTATTTTATAATTAAACAATTAAATTAAAGACAACAAGAAGACACAATCCAATTTAATTATCCTGAATCAAATTATCATATAATCAAGTTTAATATAATAGTTTTTTTTAAATAATTATACAACATGCCAACCATATTAAGACACACATTCATTCCGTTAATTTCTTATTATTTTTAATTAATTTTTTTTTAATTAATTCTTTTTTTTTCTACCAACCACTTAAACTGTGTTATGCTTGTTTATACAAGACAACAGACAACTTCATCAAAATAAATTAATGTTGAGTTGCGTTACTGTTTTATTTATTTATATTGTTTTTTGCGTTAATCTAAAATAAATGTGTCACTATGATTAATTGAAATTAAAAATGTCAACAATTTTTTGTATGGAAGAAATATTATTATTATTATTTTAATTTATTTGATAAGAGAATTGTGAATGGAATGTCAGTTGTATCGTCTATGTTCAATAAGATAAATGATTCATTGAATTATTAGATCAAAAATATCGATTTATTTAAACAAAAAGTTGTATTAATAATAATTTTACTTTTATTTAAACACACAAATTTCAACCGTATTCTTTAATCCATTCCATCCAATATCCACCTACATTATGTCATTTTTATGAAAGAGAAACGTTAAACTTAACAGGAACAACAAACCGATTTTTTATGAATTACGAGAATAATCTAAATCTATATCATCTTTGACCATAAAAAATAACTTGTAATAAATTCAAATAAATATATTTTATTTCTTTTATTTTATTCTTTTATCGTTTTGAAAGATTTCAAGAAAGAAAGATCACCAAACTATCAACAATCATATTATGTCTTTTTTTATTTTTATTTTAATTCAATAAAAAATCAACCTCTTTGTTGAAAGTTAACACACCAATATATCATAACCTCTTTTATTTTATGTTTTTTAATAAAAATTATTAAATAACTCAAAATTTTTTGATTAAATTTATTTATATATTTTTTTTTTCATTAATAAATAAATAAATTCAAAACTAAAATAAATTAATAATAATAATTTTGGTTTATTGGTTTATTTTTTTTCGGTTTCATTCGATTTATGAAAATTGATTATGCGATCAAATATTTGTGTTGATTTGAAGATCTTTGGATTTCAATTTTTTTTTGTTTATTATTTTATTGGGATGGATCGATTGTATGAGACTTAAGAAATTTAAAAATTTTGTTCATAAATAAATACTGGCTATAAAGTTTTCATAATTTTTGGCTAATAAAATTGACCTTCCATTTAAACTATTGAATGAAATTTATTTTGTTTTTATAAAACAATATTGATTCTCATATAGCAGTATATGAGTATTAATTCTCATATACCCAGGTCCTCTAGATCCCCAGTTAACAGTTGGTCTACATAGTCGTTGAAGTAAAATGGTAAATAAATGTTGTTTGATCAAGTAAAAACGGGATCAATTAAAAACGGGAATTATTTTTGTCTCTCCGAACACACTTTCTTTCATCCAATTCATAATAATCCTTTACATTTTTTTGAGCCACGATCAATAATCGGTATGGTAAAACAACGGTTCGGCTGCTTTTAAAATATCACAAAATTTACTGATTTCAAAAAAATAAATTAATTTTACAAATTTAATTGAAAAAAAATTTACTTAAACGATATACATTAAACACTTGTGGCATAAAAATTTACATAATGACCCATCGATTATTTATAGCTACAACTTTCTATCTTTTGTTTCTTTTTATATACCTTGGTCACTCTTACGCTTAATTTAGCAATTTAATTATTTAATCTAATATTTATCATACTACAAAAAAACCAATCCATAACACGAAAATCAGAAAATAAATTGAACAAACGTAATTCATTACCGTGTGTTGAGTTGTCTAGGGGTAGCACGCTAGACTTCGAACTCGGAGGACCCGGGTTCGACTCCCATCTAGGGGAAAGTGTTTTTAAGGAAAAACATTAATAATTATCAACACACCGGTTTTCCAATTAACCGCTAGTTAACTAATATAGTTGACTAATCGATAAATTAAGTCTTCAACTGAAACTCGACCACAAAATTAAGTGAATGGAAGAAATTAATACAGGCCAAGAGACACTTGTTGACAGCCTATCCGTTCCTATATGGATTATATACGGCACAAAAACAAAAGCAAAAAAATCACTAATGCGAAAGCTCATATATTCTTTCATAATACTTTAATGACACAGTTTTTATTTAAAACAAAATGAAAAAAATGAAAATTTATTTCTTTAACGGCCACATCGACGGACGAACTAAAACTTCTAGTTGTAGTCACCGTTATTTCGAAATTGATGTTCTAAACTGATATTTTAAAACCACATTAAAACTACGAATTTAGTTGAGATTTTTATGGTATTTTTAAACGTAATCAAAAACTGTAATTTTTCGAACACACATCAATAATTAAAAATCAGTTATTATGTATTAAAATTTGTTGCAATAATAATAATGTAACTATAGTAAAAGCAACTCAAATACAACACAAAACAATATGGATTTGCAAGAAATAACATTATTTAAAGTTTTCGAAATACAATTCAGCTTATCACAACTGTCAAATTTTTGGGGGAAAAAGGTCTACATATACCTAAGGTCTACATATAAAACAAAATATTATGTTTCACTCACTATATTAGTAACATTTTCTAAAAAATAGTCATAATCATTGGATTCGGAGGATGATGACATCTCCATTTACATTAATTTATAATGTATGTATAAATTACACTTTTGAAAAAAAGTTTGCTATAACATTTATATATTCTTGTAAATTTAAAATTTTTATAAAAAACACAATTGAAATACACATATATATGAGCAATTTCACGAAGATTCAACAACGTTTTGACTTGACCCCTTTTAATTTTGATTATTTTTTGTTTATAGATAGTCTTTGATAATTAAAAAATATAAGTTCTCTTAGAATTTTTTTTTTCGACCAGGGGTCTTCACAGGGTGCCCCTCAATTTTTGTTATTTTGTGATGTGAGTGCATTTTGACGAACGATTGTAGAAAAAATACTCAATCGATTTTCATAAATGATGTGTCGTTGAATAGGTATTAGAACAAAGTTTTTAAAAATGTACACTGTTAATTTTTTGAAATAATTTTTAACGGTGTAACATAAGAAAAAAACGGAGTAATTGAAAAAAAGATGGCATAGCCTTTTTTTTTTTTTTAAACTAAATTGAAGCTTATTTTATATCTAACCACTTGTGAAAGTTTAGGAATAGCTATATTTTTTGTTTTAGAGATAAAATTCGTTGTGCATATGACTGTCGGGAATCAGTTTTTTTCGTTCTGAAGGAAAATTATAAAAATGGCGATTTTTAGATTCAGATTTTTTTTTTATGTTAAATATCAAATATTTTATTATTAAATGAACTTTTTAAAAAGCAATTTCAGTCAAGTTCAGCAAAATTTTGCGACATTTTGACTCGACCTTTTTTAATTTGGTTTATTTTGGTCTATATTTAAAAAAATTCTACTTGAAGCCGTATTTTTCATTTATCAAAGGCTATCTATAAACAAAAACTAATCAAAATTAAAAGGGGTCAAGTCAAAACGTTGTTGAATCTTCGTGAAATTGCTCATATATATAAATATTTCAAAACATTTTATTACAAAATATTATTTGACAACGTATTGATATAAAAATAAATCTATCATCGAATTTTAACCGTCAATTGTAAGTGTAAATTTAGTCACCGATATCCACCACTAAAACTGCAACTACAACTTTAATCAACATTTAAAACTGACGATTTAATGTGGTTTAAAAATACCAAAACTGACACTTTAATTGCAGACACTTTAATTGCAAAAAAATTCTAAGAGAACTTGTATTTTTTATTTATCAAAGACTATCTATAAACAAAAGCTAATCAAAATTAAAAGGGGTCAAGTCAAAACGTTGTTGAATCTTCGTGAAATTGCTCATATATATAAATATTTCAAAACATTTTATTACAAAATATTATTTGACAACGTATTGACATAAAAATAAATCTAGCATCGAATTTTAACCGTCAATTGTAAGTGTAAATTTAGTCACCGATATCCACCACTAAAACTGCAACTACAACTTTAATCAACATTTAAAACTGACGATTTAATGTAGTTTAAAAATACCAAAACTGACACTTTAATTGCAGTTGTGACTTTAGTTGGGTTTGTCGCAGGGGCGCACACAAGGGGGGGGGGGGGGGGGGGGGTCAGGTCCGGACCCCCCCCCCCCTAACCGACAATTTTTCAGTATTGTTTTTTAAAGTTAGACATTATTTACATACCATAAGAAATTATAGATTAACATCTCTGAATATCGTAAGATACTATGCTAACTAAGGATCTAAGGTTACTCCGATTTTCGAACGCTATTTTTAAATTTATGTGGATTACAATTATCAAGGAAGACCCACGTCAGTAAGGCATTCCAGAGATGCTCGAATCTAAAAAAATTTCATTGAAAAGCTACGTCTTGTCACTCGAACCTTAAAAACATGGCTGCTATTGATACTCTGTTCAGGTAAAATTGATTTGATCTAGGCAGACACACGCGTTCATCCATAGTGTATATATGTACCTTCAAATCAGTAACGTACAACGAATCAAGCTCATTAGTAAGATTTGAATTGCTGAGCAGCAATGAAAGTCTTACTAAGGTTTTCAACCGACTGTTCCAGATATGTGTGACGAAGAAAGTAAATTTCCCGTCGCCCTTCCTTTACGGATATCGTATTGTCTTTCATTCAGTATTTTTGAAAACTTAAGAAGCTCATAATATTAAAATTAATGAACTTCTCATATATGTTAGCAACAACCGACAAGATTGATATATGGGTTTGTAATTTGTTGAATTCGTGTTAGCAACTTTTTTGGAAATGGATGTATACTGGCCATTTTTTTAAGAGCATTTATTTTAAATTTTATAGCCTCTTCACATTTACCTGAAACCTAAAGATCAGCCTGCAGAATCATCTATCGGTATAAACATGCGCATACCTACGTGTATTATTTCTGAAAAATTAGAAGCAGAAATGTTTGAAATAAACATATATCTCTAAGCCCCTGCCAATCTGCAACCCAAATAAGACTAGGATTATATTGAAACTGTTTAAGAACTTGTTATGCTCGCAATTTGGTTCTGTGTAGGGTGGATTAACTGGAGTCTAAGGCTTGACAGATCAGACAGTTAGACCAACTGCATTATCAGCAAAGATTAGATCCTATTTAATTCATCCTGCACATTCCATACTTGAACTACCAACCTATATGTTGTGTCTTATAGTAATTTCAATTCAACAGATCACAATGTACTTAAATAAAATCGGACGCAGCCCACTGCAATAGAAAAGTTTGCCATCATGCGTAAATAAAGAAATAATGAAGTGACGAAGCACATTGCAATAGAAAAGAATCATTTAAACGTAATACATGACTTTTCCTTTGTAATTTTTTTATCTGTTACATATTTAAATGAGAAAAAATGAAACAGGAATATTGGATCTTTTCTTGCAATTGTTTTTTTATAAGAATGCTACAAAACCCCAACAAAAACTAGTTTTTCATTTTGTTGATAGAATGGAAGAAAGAGACGGCCTTTGCAATGAATCATCTTTTTCACTTTTTGTCTTGTTTACTGCTAAGACTAGAACATTATTAATACTAGCGCATTGCTTAATTTAAATCGGTTCATGTTTAATAATTTGATTAAACTAGTTGGTTTTTGATTCTAAACCAAAAATAATTTAATTAAAACGATATTCAAGATGGTTTTTTGATATTTAATCAAAAATCAAATTAAAAATTAGACCTGTAGTTTGTTAATTTATATAAAAATTGAAATAAAACAAAAAAAAAGTTACCGAATCACATAAATTGAACTAAATTTCGTCATCTTGGTTTTTTTGAAGTGATAAACATTGTGGACTTGAAGAAAATAATTGAAAACTGAAAATGTCAAATTTTGTATGACAGTTCACAAACTATTTATGTTTTTTTGGTTCTTATGTTTTTAAACCAAATGTTTAATTTTATTTATCAAAAGCTGAAAGAATATTTGGACATGCAATAAAATATGCTTGCATAGTTCATTGTACATTTGAATACATTGGTGATGTAGTTATTTGTAGAGGACCATCAATGGACCGAACATTATATTCAGATAATATACTACTAAATAAGTGATTTTCCGTTCGATTTAATCGTGTAGAACGTACAAAGTTATATAATAATAACAAAATTACCAACAAATCCAGTGTATATATGCAGAAGAGTTGTCGGTTTACCGAGTGATAAAATTATAGTTCGAACATCATTTAATTTTAATCCAATTTCAAATAGTCATAAACATAATTCAAAAGTTGGATACAATTATGAAAACGATGAAAACAATTTCGATGAACCCACTGATCTAAACAATTTTGGGAAATATAAAATAAAAATTGGAAGGAAAACAAGCGACATACAAGGATGAAAGTCGTTTCAACGCTTGCAACATCAAGACGTCCATCAACGCATAAGGTAAGTTTTTTTTATATATTAATTCTCTTTATTAAATTTACTTTTGGAATTATTAATAGACCATCATGGTCTTCTAGTTAAAACATATAATTAGAGATTTTTCTTGTGTAGGAGTCCATGTTTAGTCTATAAACTCGTGTATCATTTCAAGAATTTAAATAAACCCTTGGATAAATAGATACATTAGGCATCTATTTTTTAAATTGAAAAACCCAAGCTTTACAAACTTTTAAATTTAAATGAGCGGAAATCAAATTATGGTCTGAACCACCTAAAGGTTCTGATACTTTAAATTGTCTCAACGAAAGATCATTTATTTATTTTTCTTGTATTTTTCAATACACCATTTTCAAGTCAAATACCACAATGAATAGACTAAAACTTCATTATAATTTTTTTTAATTCTTTGGTAATTACAATATTTCGCCAACCCGTGGTATTATCACGTAAAATCTAATAAAAATACAAAAAATTACAAATACTATTAGAATAAAAATTATAAATAAAATAAAAAAATAAAAAAATAAAAAATGATTAAATATTAAATTAATAACCTAGAAAAACTGTACAAAATACAATGAGAACAAATTAAAAAAATCTTTTTGCTCGTAGTGCAGAATGAAATAAAACTGCCTTTAAAAAATTCATTGAGACTATTAAATTATGTAAATTTGTTTCTAACAAGTATATATCACAACATTTTAGATTGCATAATAATTAAGGATTGGATAACAAATTATTTTTTCGGCAAACGGCTGTAAAGTTTAACTTTACTGCCGCTGCGGACTAGCTGAAGTCTTACTTTTTAGCCGGCGGCTGCAATGTAATGTAACAGCGGCTGTAATGTAACTCTCATATTTTTACGGCGGCTGTAAAGTAATTTTCATATTTTTACGGCGGCAGTAAAGTAGTTTTCATATTTTTACGGCGGCATGCAGTAACTTAAAATAACGTGATATTATTAATTTGTTCAAAAAAGAATGCATTTCAGTTCATTTTAATGAATTAAAATCAATAAAAATTCATTTCAGAAAATTTATTACCTAAAACATATTTATAAAAAATTTGATGCATTAACAAATTTAAACGTTTGCCGAAAAAGTAGTGTATTGAATTTGGAGCTAAAGTGACTTTTTGTGTTTCGTCTATAATTGTCAAACTATAGACTCAACACAAAAAGTACAACTTTAGCACCTAATTCAATAATATACTATTTTTGTAGTTTAACGTAAACCTTAAAATTTTTTTTATAATTAATAATAATTTAATCACATTAACTTATTTTTCTAATTAAAAAACACTTTTAAAAAATTAATTAATATTGACATAAATTAGAACACTGGATTGTTAGCAATATATTAGATGAATGAACAATTACTTTGCATAAGGCAACTTAATATAAATTAACAAAGAGTTGTAAAAAATTATTTTGAAAAAACAATCAATCATGCAAATGTAAATGTAAGCCATCATCGTATTTATTATTTATTTTTGATTTTTTATCTCATTTTTGTAGGCCACAGTATTCAGCAGTTGTATGTAGGGTTTTTTTAGATTATTTGTATCAGTTTTGAAATTAACCGCTGTTTTTTATTAAGATGAATGTGAACGAATAGACTCAAGAAAGATCATTTATTCAAAACAAATAAAGCAATTTACTAATTTGACCAGGAATGTCTGGAGCTCTGGTAGGTTGTTTGGCCATTATATCTGAGTGAAAATAAATATAAAAATAAAATGTAGTATAAATTTTGTTTGACTAAAATGTTTTAGTATCAATATCTGTTGCCTTTCAGCGTGATTTTTTCAACAGAGTCTCCCGTCTCTGGAACGCCTTACCTTCATGGGTTTTTCCTGATAGTTTTAATCCTCAAAGTTTTAAAGTTAGCGTCCATAAATTTCTAAAAGAAACTTAATTTATTCAAATCTAAAATGTTTTAGTATCAATATCTCTAGCCTTTCAGCGTGATTTTTTTAACAGAGTCTCTCATCTCTGAAGCGCCTTACCTTCATGGGTTTTTCCTGATAGCTTTAATCCTCAAAGTTTTAAAGTTAGCACCATAAATTTCTAAAAGAAACTTAATTTATTCAAACTTAATCACACTCCCTAGTTGGCATGGTATCTTCGGATATTCAGAGACGTTAATTAATAATTTATTATGATTAACACTAAACATGCCTAACTTAGAATTAAAAAAAAAAAATCGTTCCTTTCTCAATAATGAAACCCCAACAAAAATATTTGTTTTCTAGCTAAATTGGCCTTAAAAACAAACAAAGATTATTTAATATTCTAATCCATAACAAAAATCCCTTTATGATATAAGTCCTAATATCTATAAAGCCCAAAAGTATATTAAACCAGTTAATCGAAAACGAAAAAAACAGAAATTGACAGAGCGAAAGCGGCAAAACTTTCTTCCAGTTCCATTTCTGACAAAAGTTTTTACAGTGCCATTAATTCTTTAAAGTCTGGTACCAACTCTTTCTTCCTATTATTGACGGTGATTTAATCGTCACAGACCCAGCGAGAAAAACCACATTGTTCGCGGAACGCTTTGCTGTGATCTTGACTGTTTTAGAAACTCCTAAAGAAAAAGCAAAAATCCAGTCTTCGGGCGTTAATATGAAAGATCTTTATTTCAAACCCAAAATTGTCAAAAAAATTCTTGAGGGGGTTAAATACCAGCAAAGTCTCCGGTCTGAACATCATTCATTCCTCCTATTATTCTAACAAAATTTTCAAAAGAACTTGCACCTTCTCTTACCAAAATTTTCTACAAATCATATAGGTCAGATATTTCTCTTTCGTGGTGGAAGTTAGCAATGTCCTGCCCATCCCCAAAACGAACCTAAATGTTCAGTGCTACAAAATGCTCTCAGTTCTATCTAAAATATATGAGCATTATATTAATATACGCACTAGTAATGCCAGATCGGGTGATTTTTTCCGTTTATTGGATATTTCATTTAAAACAGAAAAGCGGGCAAAAACTTGGCAAGTGCGGGCTTTTTCACAATTAATTGTAGAAGCGTTTTAAATTTTAAACTTATTCAAAATGATCGCAAAAACTATTTTTTTACTATGCTTCCAGATGTTGATTACTCAATAATTTTGTTTAAATAAATCTGCCATTCATCGCTTTTATACACAGATAGAAATCTAGGTTTTTTATGCTTAATAGGGTATATTCCATGCTTACGTTAATTACGTTAATTTTTGACCGTGAATAAGCCGTATACACTGAGAAAAAAAGCTACGTAATATTAACCAAATTGGTTTTATTAAAATATTTTTGTTAAAATAACATAGTTTTTGTTACGTTTTAATAAAATTGACTTTGCTAGTTTTTTTCAATTATGTTAATAATACAAAAATGGCTTCGTCATTTTACCTAAGTAAATACATTTGTAAGCAAACATTGGTTTTGTTAAAATTACTTAGTTATTTTAACATAGCCGTAGTTTATTTTTATTAATAATGGTAAAAATATTTAACATATACTCTGTTAAGCATATATTATAATAACAGAGCACTATATTAGGAGAAATTGAGTTTACGAGGCTAAGTTAAAGTAACGGAGGTCTATGTTAATCAAATTGAAAGAATTTTTATATGTATGTAGTGCTATTTTAAAACAAGAGAACGTTTTGTAAAATTCATTTAAGGATTGCATTTAAAACTAATTCCATTTGAAACGTGTTGTCTTTGTGCTTGGAAATGAAAAAAACTTCTCTTGCAACTTAAAAAACACTTTATAGATTGCTAAAGAAAAGGAAAATATACAACATTAAATTATTTAAAAATTTAACAGGTAAGCAATTCAATCTTTTTATGAAGCATTTACCTGTCTTTAATTATATTTATATTATATATTAAATTAATATTATATTATATTATTATTTTTGAAATCCTGATAGCTCGATTTCTTTTCGCGGAAAACTTATTATTATTATAACACAAGATGATATAAGTAATGTTTTTAAGGGTAACAAATACGGGGAAAAAATACAATTCGAGCAGTACATATATAAATCGTCGCAAAAACAACCAAAAGGCTGTAAAAAAGCCGCGCCATGTTTTTCTTTAGCTTGAAACTATCATTTTAACTATCACAAATAATTCTTGTATCTTATTCTTTACAAAAACTTCTCAAATCATAAAGCACTAGTTATAAAATTTCTTAATGGCATTTTGTTTTCTAAACATCTAGCTATATTATATAATTTAAGTAATACTCTAGAACTACATATCATAATTCTAAAATATATAATAAATATGCACATATATTAAAATTTATTTAAGCAGAGGAAATATAATTTATTTTTTTTTCTATAAAAAACCGCTCACTTTCACTTACATATTTCTTGAACAAAAACCTTGGTGCGACCTTTTCTTAATATGACAATAAAGCCAACCGCATAGTGACTATGGTTGACTCATAATAAACATTATATTGAAATAACCATTGATTAAATAGCAATCTTAAATGAATATCAATGAATGTTAAAATTCAGTACGAAAAGAAATATATTGATAATGTTATTTCATAGTCATCGTTATATTGTTATAGTTGCCATTTGCTAGATATTCTTACAGCAAATCATGTCTTATATAAAATTAAGCATACCGTAATAATATAAAGGGAATTTCAAATAGATTACTATACTTCAGGAAAATTGTAGGAAATATGATACTGACTTAATTAATATAATTAGAAGTCCACTGTTGAATTCATCGGCTTTTCACAGTCGTCTGAAAATAGACCTTAGGAGTGACATTATTAAATTAATTGAGAAAAGGTCGCACCAAGGTTTTTGTTCAAGAAATATGTAAGTGAAAGTGAGCGGTTTTTTATAGAAAAAAAAATAAATTATATTTCCTCTGCTTAAATAAATTTTAATATATGTGCATATTTATTATATATTTTAGAATTATGATATGTAGTTCTAGAGTATTACTTAAATTATATAATATAGCTAGATGTTTAGAAAACAAAATGCCATTAAGAAATTTTATAACTAGTGCTTTATGATTTGAGAAGTTTTTGTAAAGAATAAGATACAAGAATTATTTGTGATAGTTAAAATGATAGTTTCAAGCTAAAGAAAAACATGGCGCGGCTTTTTTACAGCCTTTTGGTTGTTTTTGCGACGATTTGACTGTTTTTTGTAAAGTTATAATATAATATGGGAGAATCAAATTATTATTATCCATATAAAATGTTTTCTACAGAGAACTTTACTCTCGATTTTTTATCAATCTAGGACCTAGGTGCAATATTTTAAAAAATAAAAGTATCGTTTTTATGTAAACAGGTCTCAACTCATGACATGAACAACTCATGAAAAAGTAAAAGAAATATTCGAAAATAAGTCTAAAGCAATGCATTCGAAAATTAATAAAATTATTACATACAACGGAAACACACACATAAAAACTATAGTCTTTGACTAATAATTTTAAAAAATTAACAACAGTTTTATAAAAGTTCTTGAGGATAGCATAAAAGCTTAAATCGATTGTTATTTACTCTAAATAAATAATAAACAAAACAACATTGTGCGAAAAAAGATGTGAAATTAAGTGTTTCGCAATTAAACAATTTTTTTAAAAATTCTTGATTATGTTCAGCCAAGTACCATTGGTGTCTTCCATAAACTTTATAGTCTATGATTGACTGAAAGTTTTAAAAAATTTCAGTTTTTACGGTTATATATCACCTCAATAACGAAATCGGCACATATTTGTCATTTTCGCCTTATCTTACCACATAAATATACGTAAATACATATATTTTCATTTTCAGTGAGAAAGTCGTTGTGAATAATGGATAATAAACAATCAAGTCCTCACCATAAGGGTTTTGTTCTATTTTTTCAAAGTACGGAACCCTTAAAATAATAATAAAATTTTCTCAAATTCTTTTCTTCATATCTCATAAAGCTTAAAAACACAAAATTTTAAAGCCTACTAAATTATTTTTTAATCTCATCACTTCAAAATAACTACCAACGTTCTAAAATAAAATGAAATAAAAATTAAAATTTATTATTGATATAACATTTGTTGGGTTCTCTCAGATAACAAATTTACATAATAGACCAAATACATGTTTTCACAACATCGTTTTCTTAACACATCAATAATAGGTCTTTTTACTGAAAGCATATTCTAAATATATTCTTTTTTCTAATACCTTTATAATTACCAACTTCCATTTAATATATTAATAAAACATTTGATGGGTTTTCTGTATACAAACATAACAAATATTTTTAAATATTTTTATTAACAACTATATTATGTTTGCAAACTAATCTGGGTTCGTGTTTAAGTTTTTTAACTGTTGTTAAATATTACCAATATTGAGGGATAATAAATTTCAATTCGCATAATTTTGTGTTTTTCAATTCTGTACATTTGGTTGGTTTTTGAAAATTCGCCAAAATGATACTAAATTACTACATTCATATCAATGCTACCAACGTGGTATAAAAATTTGTAAAAACATTTTAATTTTACTAAAAGTTTGGGAAAGCAAAATTTTGATTTTGTAAACTTTCAGAAAAAAGCATGAATGCTGACTTTTTTTTTACTAATGAGAAACATATAGTTAAATAAGATATACTTTTATTGATAACTTTGAATGCAGTTGTAGAAAAAATGCAAATTATTCGAAATGAAAATTTTAACCTTTAAAACCTATTCGGTGCACAGTATATATACTGGTAGTGTCTTTCAAAACATGGCGCGCAAGACACTACCGCGTCTCTTGATTTCAGGAGAGGAGAATAAAGAATCGGTGGGTTAAATTTAAATGTTTGCCGCTTGCTAAAAATTGTTAGATTTTCGTTAACTGAACTAAATTAATCTGAGTTTATACATATAATCTGAGTTTTAACTTTGAAAAATTTAGCTTTTTATAAAAATTTAAAATAAATTAAAGTTAAAATTAAACGAAAGTTAAAATAAAATATATTGAATGGAATAAAATCATAAAAAATATACAATAAATTATTGCAATCCTAATACAGACTTAAATCAATTCGAACTATTTTCTGAATTAAATATACTTAATTTTGTTTACTGAATTAATTTGCTCAGATTAACTTTAATTTGGCAATGACAACGCAACATATTCGAATACTTCATTTCAAAAAATATTTTAAGGAACAATAATCTACGGTAACACCATCTACAGTATCCATAAACGACAGTTTCATTAAATAGTTTAAGGAATCCTAGTTATCTTAAATCTGTTTTATCTAATCTAAAATGTACGTTTGTTTCTTACGTAAAACATCAAAAAATAATGTTCATTTATTTATAACGCATCTTATAAGGTAGAGCAAAGATGCAATGCAATAGATGCATAAGTATATTATGATGTTTTCTTTTATAAATTTTAGATTTAAAATAATCAACCTCTATAATCTATTCGAATTTTAAACATTATTTAATTTTTTTGATTTGTATTAGCTGAAGTATTATAGTCGAAATGCAAATTTTAATAAAACAAATACATTTATTAAAACTATATACTTCCATTTTAAATGCTAATTATTCAATCCTTCTCAGGATAATATTTTTTATGTAAAACAACCATTTTATAAACATTTATAATAAACAAAATAAATAATAACGAATGATTAATAAATAAATAAATAAATTATAAATAAAACTTATAGATAATAAAAGTGTTTATTTAACGTAAATATTAATTAACCTTAACCTTTATTAACATTAAGGTGACTTCACTAATAATACATTAATTTAATTTATATAATAAAGTTGTGTAATTGAAAATCCAAACTTATATTAAATATAAGTATTAATAAAATCATTGTTAATAAATAAATTTATTTAAAGTACATTGAAAAAGTGTTTTTATTCCCAATTTTAGAAGGAGTCCAAAGGTTCAAAATTGTTAATTTTAACCAAGGTTCTATAAAATATATGGTTATTTTAATTATGGCAGTCACTTCATTAGTATGTATAAATAACAAATAATTCTATTGTTTTCACTTAGCAAAATTACATAGTGAAACAAAACTTATACAAAAATTATGTTAAAAGTACATATATCTTTGTTAGTCTAATTAAATCTTTATAATCGGCTATGTTGGTATAACAAAATATTATTTTTTCTTTACTAATAAAAACTATGTCGTTTTATAAAAAAGCAATGTTAAAAGTACATATATGTTTGTTAGACTAACTTATCTCTTAAAAATCGGCTATGTTGTTATAACAAAATACTATATTTTGTTTAAAAAAAACTATGTCATTTTGTACAGAAATGAATTTGTAAATTTATGTTTATTTAACATAGCAACAAATGTTCTAATAACAAAGTGCTAAGGTGGCTGAAAACTCACATAAATTTAATAAATACTTAATTTTTTCTTTGAGTGTATTATATACTTATAAGGTATACATGTTCAAAAAATCACTAAGGAGCTTATTATGAATATTATTTATAGAATTTTATGAGTATCGGGTACGGCATGACCAATTAAGAACAGAGAAATAACTTTGTTGTAAAAATTTTGTATACTTATTAGAGAACAAAATATAACTATTTTTAATAAAATAATATGCCTCTAATTCATAGATTTATGGCGCTTAGTAATAAAAATAAATTAAAGAACTAGGTATTTATATACCTAGTAATTGAAATTTGATGAAGTGTTGAGATACCGAAAACCTCATGGTCATGATTTGTCATAAGTTATATTATAATCATATACTAAGCCTTATGTTCATATTAAATATTATTATATTTATCTATCATGTTTAAATATCACAAAGTTTGTATATATACAACTCACCTTACACAAAAATGTCTAGTGAATTATAAAAAATGTTTGTTTTGTCTATTATTTTTTAATTATATTTACTGTCGAAAAACTAATCGTAAAATTTCGTACTAATAAAGAATACTCCATGCCTACAAATCTTGTAAAATAACTAAAAAATAAAAACTATTATTTGGTGAGGATATATTGTATACCTTATTATTCATAAAATTGTATTCTTTCTAGATCTATTTCATGCACATTTTGAAATATAAAATGATTATTAAATATGAAAATTATCACTTTGTTATTCATTAGTTTGTGATTAGTAATCACAGTTTCGTTTCTGTCAATATTTTATGCCAGCGTTATATATTCCACGACTAAATATTCTTAAAACTGTATGCCTTAAAGTTATGGATATTACAATAATATTATAAAAAGTGCTTATCAGGAATAAACATTTATAATTATCTTATACAAAACTTATGACCTGCAATCATAGCTTCATTTTTATCCGTGGAGTATACAATAAAATTGATGAAATTTCAGCCTTCTGATGTTGATGTTCTGATATTTTTTAGGGAACTAGAAACAAACGTTTCGAAAATCCCAAAAACAATAACATATTTCTGAGTTTTAGGAATATTTTCACACTACGAAACGAAAAATAAAATCTCCTGCAACTATACAAGATGGCTCGATGTATTTTGTACATATTAAAAAATTGGGATGTTTTGTGTCATTATTTCGATTATACGTATCGGAAAAGACGTATTGCATTTTTAAATTTTTTGCAAACCTCAAGATATATTTACTTACTGCTTTTGAAAAACGTCTTTCGCAATTTTGATAGATTTAACAAGGCGTATGAAGAAAACACACCGATCTACATCGTACAAATGAAATGCTTAGTTCGAATCAAAAGTCCCGGGAGTGTACAATCCACAAAGGTTTAAAATCGCACATCAACACCTCAACACGCATGTTGTTGTGGGACCTAGGTCTTAAAAGGTATCTATGTGTGTTGTTGTAATTCCTACACAGTACTTTTTATTAAAAAAAAATTCGATGGACCCCCCCTAAAACTTTTTCAGCGTGCGCCCCTGGTTTGTCGATATGGCCCTAAGTGTATTCAGGCCTAGTAAACTTGTATGACGCAAAGAATCAATCAACTTTTATAATATGTAAAATATAATCATACCTATTCCGAAATACTTGCCGCTTTTGCGTTCGGCAAGCTCCGAAAAATCCCGATTGCCCGGAATCTTGTAAATTTTTTTTTTTTTAGCTATCGGGTTGGAAATTTGATTTAGAATACGAGGGTAACCTTATCCGACAAAAATTTGTCTGCTATTGTCTAGTCCGACAACTCAAACATCCAAAATGTCAGTTGTCGGACCCGACAATAGCAAACACATTTTGGTCGGATAAGCTGGTATTCTTAAACAAATTTCCAACCCCCACAATTAAAAAAAATGTGATAGCAAATTTACAAGATCGCGGGCAATTGGAATTTTTTGGAGCTTGCCGAATACAAAAGCGGCCGATTTGAAAAAAATTGCTGAACAAATGTTTTCGGGCTTGTCAAGGACAGGCGCCTTACGAAGCATAAAATATGTGGTAAACATCACATGAAATCGGCGCCGGTCCAGGGACTAAATGAACAATTGTTATAATCAGTTCTGTTTTTAAATTTCACCGAATTATTTCAATTTTTTGGAATAATTCAATATTGCAAATATAGATTTATCGTATAAGTTGGTTTTTCTACACCCGTACTATAAAAATACACTTATATGACCAAAATCCGTTTTAAAATGATATTCATTTCGATACAGATTTTATTACGATACAGATTTTTAATCAATAGAAACAAACCCATATGCTGTGTGCCTCACACCAACTTTTTGAGCTAAATCAGTGACTTTTCATTTCATACCCAAGTAGCGCTATTGACCGCCAGGCGGCGGACGAAAAGTCTCCTCGTCAGCTTACTTTTCAATTTAGTTGTCAATTCATTGAAACCTCAATATATTTAAAAACAGTTATTTTAAAAAAATGGAAAATAATTCAAATTTATACAAAAGAAAATATCCGGTATGATGTAAGTATTTTAAGAAAACAAGCTCCCAAATACCATTTCATTATCATCCTCCATGTTTTCAAATGTTGACATTTAAAAAGATTCTTATTTAAATATGAGGTCAGGCACAGGTTGTACGTTTGATACGAGTGACATCTATGAATAGCATATGTGCACTAGCAATTAATTTAGAAAAATCAGTGATTTAGCAAAAACATGCTATGCATTTGATGTTTGTTGAAATTTTCGTATGAAAAAAAAATTGAACTTTGAAATTTGAAAATTGAAATTTTCGTAGTGATTTTTGTTCTTCGTTATTTACCGGGAGTAGAAAAAAAAGCGTATGCCACTTTCATGTAATGGTTATTAATACACTCGCATATACCATACAAAACTAGCCTACGGCTCGTTTCGTATCCCGGTTAATGCTCGTGTATTAATAACCGTCATTACATGATCGTAGCATAATACACAATTATTTCATACTGATATTTAAAACGACATTTTTCGGATTATTTATAGTACAAAGAGCTGAACTTTAATGTCCTAGGACTTTATAAAATTTTATAAAGTCCTAGGACGTTAAAGTTCAACTTTTCGTACCATAAACGTTGAACTTTAATGTCCTAGGACTTTATAAAATTTTATAAAGTCCTAGGACGTTAAAGTTCAACTTTTTGAGCAAAATTTAAAACTCATTTCTTTTTATTTTAATAAATTTCCAGTATGAAATAAAAATTTGTATTTACCTCAAACGAAGAGTGTTGTTAAAGGTACTCCTCACTAGTAAACAACTAGCTCGTACTTTAAAGTTTCACTTTTCGTCCTACACTCAAAAAAAAAACCAAGTGAAACTAATAAAATTCTACATACATTTTACAATTTTTTTATAAATATACAACACACAAAAATTTTTGTAAAATTTACATTTTTACAATAAATATTGTCATTGTGAAAAAAATTATTTATAAACACTACAAATTCTCTGATTAACATCCAACAAAAGATTGTAAGGTTTATAAATTAAATTATGAAAATGGTAGAAACATTTTTTGGTTTAATAAATATTTGTAAAATCCTCAAATTAAAAATTTTAGTTTATCAGAGATATTGTGAAATTTATACAATTTATTAAATTGTTTCCACAAAAGTTTTAGAAAAAGAACAAACCCTTTTATAGCATCAACAAAAAGCATTTCTGGATTTTATAACATATATATATATATATATATATATATATATATATATATATATATATATATATATATATATATATATATATATATATATATATATATATATATATATATATATATATATAATATGCATATATATCATATGCGAACTCCGTTAATAAATAAAACACATTTTTTGCATACATTTGTTATATTTTGTAAATAATTTATAGTCAAAATTTTTTACAATATTTTAGAAGCCTATTCATTTTATTGAATGGATCTTCATATACTTAATTATAATCGCAGTTTCTCCTCTAATTCATCAGCAGTTACTCAAAGAACAAGGAAACGTTTATGGGCATCCGACACACTAAATCATATGGATACATGTTTTTACCATTTTCTTTTGTCACTTCATGTGATATTAACGTAGTGTATTACATGAAAGAATATTGCAGATTATCCTTTTGCTGTAATATTGAGAAAATTACAACGTCACTCAATGGTTTTACTTTTTCTTGGAGCATAGGTTTAATTTTTTCTAAAAATCGGGGAAGATTCTTAGTTTTCATCTTACTTTGCCATTTTAAATCTTTTTCGATCTGTAAACAAATTTAAAAAATAAATAATTATCAACTTTTTCACCAAACTTACATGCTGCATGTTTATATTTACCAATTTGTATATTTGAGGTTTTTAAAATTACCCCTAGCCTAAAGGAAGAACCACTCGCGATTTTCTTCTATATGAAATGTTGTTTTTTATTTTCTCTTCCACTGTAAAAAAAAGTTAAAACAAATCAACAAATTTGTGTTAAAGAAACGGAATTTATGGTCAAAATTCGTGATTTTGACCTATGTGTGGAATTTTCCACGTCACACGGATCAAGGCTGGGCTCAAAGTTCTATTAGTCGTTGAAAGTTTGTTCATGGCTTAAATTGAAGCTAAGATTAGAGAGTTTCATAAACTGTGTTCCATTTTCCTTAAAATTGCAATGGCGGACCAATAAGGCGGCTGCAAATCAACCGCCTGAACGTCTGAGAATAGTGATGTTATTTTTTTTTTTTGTGTAAAGGAATTACAATATGTGTTATAGCAACACATAGATACGTTTTAAGACCTAGGTTCCACAACAACACACGTTCTGAGGTGTTGATAAACGCTGTTTTTAAATCTTTGTGGATTAAACATCCCCGTGACTTGTTAAATCATTAGATCATTTAATTTAAACCTTTTTCTGATGTATCTTTGCTTGCTAAACACGAACATATCCTTACTTTTTATATAATCAGTTAAAAAAATTTCAAATTTCGTTATACCTTTGGTGATCTTGAAACTCAAAATACAGTTTTTAATAGTTTTCTAGGGTTCATGATCGAAAAGATGAATTTTTAGTACAAAGTATGGTTAGGTTCGTACTCAGCAAACCAAAGTGCATCGAAATAAGGTTTCTTTTAAACAGTTCAACGATAAATGGGGTGTCCGTTATAAAAAGCAAATACTTTTTGGGAGTTTTTGTATATGTTGGGGTCTAGGGACGACATGTGAAAATTTTAATTTAGAGATAGATTATATGTAACCGGTTATAGGTTTTCAGAAAATAAAATTAACCTTTGTGTGTTCGTTATTACAAAACACAGTTTTTTGGAAAGTTATTGGATATTACGGACAAAAAAGTAGCTTTTAACTAAAAAAAAGATTATATTCGTATATTTAGCAAGCAAATATACATAAAAAAATGGTTTCTATTAAAAGATGCAATGAATTTTACAAGTAAAACAGTTTAAGAAACTCTATAATCTTAGCTTATATTTGCACCGTAAACCAATTTTGTACGTTTCATAGAATTTTGAACACAGCCTTGATACGTTTGAGGTAAAACATTCCATATATATATAGCTATGTACACTCTAAGTTAATAATAACTTACCATACATTCAGTAAGGAACTGATTTATTATACAGTTCGCCAGTTGTCCTGCTATGCCATTCGCCATATTTTGATTAATTTTTATTACTTTATTATTGTCCACCAAAATTGAACGAAGTCCATAATTCAAACTATTATTTGCATCATAATATTAATTATCATGTATTAACCATCAAAAGTGTTATTTAAAACAACGTTGATGTTAATACTGTGCAAACTAGGTTAATGTGTGCAAACTGTATCACTACCACTATTTATTATACATAAACCACTAAATTATCACAATTTTAAAAAATTTACTTTTTTACTTAGACAACCAGATTGAAACTGAAAATGTTTAATGCCAATTTTTGTTATGATTTCAATTATAAAATTTTATAAAAGTGTTTGTAAAAAGAATTTTTTTTTGTAAAATAGTTGTTGGTTTTTTAAATTGCATATAAGTTTCTTTGTAAAGTTTAAAAAAAATCATTGTAGAATGTCATTTTTCTGGTTACAAAATTTTAGAAAATTTTGTGCAATTGATAATTATTTTGTTATGGATACACGATTTATGATTTAAAATTTAAAAAAATCAACATAATCTGAACAATATTTTTGTTACAACAATAAAAAAAAGTTGTAATTAGAAATATTTATGATTTTGTACTTTTTTAATCCAGATCACAAAAACAATTGGTAAGTTTACAAATGTTTTTCAAATTTAAAAAAGTATACAAAATTTTGTATAAAGTTTAGGATTTTTTGGTAAATTCACAAAAATATTTTGTTAGCACTTTTACAAAACGATTTTGTAAATCTTACCGGCAATATTTTTTTGAGTGTAGATAAATAAATAACTATTATAATTAAATGTTTTGTAACAATTAAATTTATTGTTGTAAAGTAAATAAACGCTCACACTTAATTAATAGTTTTTATCGAAATTTAAATATATGAGCAATTTCAGACAAGTTCAGCAAATTTTTGGGAAATTTTGACTTGACCCCTTTTAATTTTGATTATTTTTTGTTTATAGATAGTCTCTCATAAATAAAAAGTAGGGTCTGCGTCGGACCAGACGGTGGAAGTTATACTTCTTTGGCCATTCGCTCGCACACACGCACACAGACAGACAGATAGGATACATTAAAAAAAATAACTAAAAAAAACCAAAATATTATTCAAAAAAAAATGTTATTCAAGAAAAAAAATATTGTTCAAAAGAAAAATATATTATACAAAAAACAAAAATATTATTCAAAAAAAATATATATAAAAAACATATTATTCAAAAAATAAATAAAAAAAATATATTATTCAAAAAAAAAAAATTTATTATTCAAAAAGTATAAGAACGTATAATTATTAATTAGTAGAAGGTACACCCGCACGGCGATGCCCGTGCTGCCCGGATAAAGTGGTTGAAAACTGTTTTTCTGGAGTAAATTCTCCTATAGTTTTTTTTAATGTCATTTAATTTAACTTATTTTATTAGTAAAATATAAAAAGTTTGAAAAAAAAATAATAGTATCATTTTGCAGTCAGCAAAAGCCATTAAGTAAATATCTCTAAAGCTATAGATAAATTAACATATTAAATGTATGCTAAGATTAAAACACATTGACAGACAAATAATAATTAAATAATTTTATAAATGTAGATGGCAAAATATTAAGGTTAGAAAAAAGTTAAAATTTTATTCCAAAGATTTAATTCAAATAATTCAATGTGTCACGAACAATTAGGTGAGCGTAAATATATTTGTTTATTGGATGTCACAATTGTCAATTACTTACTCTGAAGCCACCGTACTCGTCATACAAAATATAGGTACACTGGTTCATTGCTATTGGTTTAGCGTCCTATTTCATGTAGACTTATAATCATTTATCAATCCAGAAATTTTGCTGTTCTGAAGAGGGTCGTATTGCAATTTGCAAATATATTTTATCGGTTGTCTGCAATACTCTACTACATTGATGCATACGCCGGCCGATTAAAAAATACCACCATTTTTAGTGAATATTTTCGTTTAATGGGTTTTATTGCTTTATGGTCATCGTCTTATTATGACATTCCTTCCCACAACTTAAAACAAAAATTGAAAAAAATAATAATAAGACTAATTTCATTTGTAAATTCAGACTTATATATTATTATTAAAACAGTCAAATCACACCATTTGTTAACATATTTGCATATATTTTATAGATCCCTTGCAATAACAATATTAGTTTTGAAAGTAATGGAGAAGCATATTTCACTCAATAAGTAAAACACTTTAAACCTGTAGCTTTGATATTGTTCATAATCTTTTTCTTCGGTACTAAGGTTCCAATGCAAATTCTTGGTTAATCAATGTTTCCAAGAAGAGGAAAAGAAACGTCAATTTCCAATTTTTGGAACATGTGAGGGCAGTTCTGCTAATGCAAGCAGGTTTGTTTAATCATATATAAGCAATGCTTAAATGTATCGTATTAGTGCTAATGCATAGAAATATGTACATATTTTATATAATTGCAAACCATAAGAACATATTTGTTGTAAATTAGAAATATGTATTTGTTAAAAAATAATTTAACATAATTTTCATATAAATGTACATATTTGTTTGTCACATTATACATTAACTATTCCTTTTAATGATAATTCCGAAAAGTGAAATAAAAAATTGATCAAAGATAACTAAGCGAATAATGTTTTATTATTATAAAATATGATTGATTTAGTAATTTCGTCTTTATTACCATACAGCATAAGGTTGATTTACTAATTTCGTCTTTATTACCATACAGCATAAAGGTTAAAATATAAGCTAAACAAGCGTGACGCGGTTTCTCGATTAACACCCCATCAAAATATTTACAACGAGAGCAAAGAAGTATAACTTCAAAAATACAAGTTCTCTTAGAATTTTGTTTTTTCGAGCAGGGGTCTTCACAGGGTGCCCCTCAATTTTTTGTAATTTTGTGATGTGAGTGCATTTTGACGAGCGATTGTAGAAAAACTACTCAATCGATTTTCATAAGTGATATGTCGTTGAATAAAATTACAAATATTTTATTATTGAATAAACTTTTTAAAATATGATACAAATTATATATGTTAGAGAAAAAAAATATAGTTATTAAAAAATATTTACTTAACATTTTTGCAAATATTGTCTTAGTATTAAATGGTACAAAAGAATGAAATTTTTGAGTTCCACTTATAGTAATCGCATTATTATATCGATTTTTTAATTTTTCTTTTGTTAATTGATATTCATTTTTATCGGCGTATCCAAAGTTCATGGTAGATTCCCAATTTGAAGCCCGTTCGAAAAGTTCTTTTGGTGTTTGAATAATATTTCTGTGTTCACCATACTATAACAGCACGCTTCAGTGTACCACCAATCCCATCACAAGGTCCCTTTCCATGGCTGGTAGCATGAAAATGCCATTCTGCATCAACCTCAAAGTCTCTTTTATGATGGCATAAGTTAATTAGGTTATGTTTATATATGTATTGAGAAGGTGCACCGTCGGTGTTATAAATTATTTTCCTAATATTAGAACTTATATGCGTTCTGATGAAATGAATAAGTTTTGTAATGAAAAGATAGACTGTAGTACTGTTGTGATAGTTTATATCCGAAATGAGTATAAAACTTCGGTGCTGTACATTCACTTGCGTCACTTTTAAAATAAACAACCAATGGATAAATGGTAGCTTATGCATTATTATAATGATAGCCTTGAGCCGAATCCTGAATTATGAAGGCGTAGTTTTAGAAAAATCCCCTTGAACGAAGTACTCTCCAGGTTCTATTTGTTTTTTCTTTCTTCAATGAATTTAGATTGCTGTTTTGCTATAAAGTTGTGTGGTATCAAAATTTGTAAACGGTAAACAAATTTTTTCATAAATTCTTCTACAGTTTCTATTAAAGTATCAAAATTGCATCGATCAGTGGTATTCCATTGTTGATATTTAACTTGAAGGATTCCTTTAACGTCAAAATCATTTAGTAATCTTTCTTCCAGTTGTTGAAGTAAATAACAATGTACAATTTCAAAAAATTTTAACGCCTATTCAACAACATATCATTTATGAAAATCTATTAAGCAGTTTTTCTACAGTCGTTTGTCAAAATGAACTCTACATGATAAACTTACATAAATTCAAAGGCACCCAGTGAAGGCACCTGGTGGAAAAAAAATTCTATGAGAAGTCGTATTTTTCATTTATCAAAGGCTATCTAAAAACAAAAAAAAACCAAATTAAAAAGGTTCCAGTCAAAATGTCGCAAAATTTTGCTCAACTTGACTGAAGTTGCTCAATTTTTCTTTATGGTACATATATATTTTTTATTTTATTTTTAAAATGTTCATTTAATAAAAAAATATTTGATATTTAACATAAAAAAAAAATCTCTTAGTTTATAACGCCATTTTTATAATTTTCCTTCAGAACAAAAAAAACTGATTCCCGACAGTTATATGCACAACGAATTTTAACTTTTAAACGAAAAATGACGCATGTCCTAAACTTTCACAAGTAGTTGGATATATAATAAGCTTCAATTTAGTTTAAAAAAAAAAGTTGTTGCGTCATCTTTTCTTATGTTACACTGCTTTTTTCTTATGTTACACCGTTAAAAATTATTTCAAAAAATTAACAGTGTACATTATTAAAAACTTTGTTCTAATACCTATTCAACGACACATCATTTATGAAAATCGATTTAGTAGTTTTTTCTACAATCGCTCGTCAAAATGCACCCACATCACAATATAACAAAAAATTGAGGGGCACCCTGTGAAGACTCCTGGTCGAAAAAAAAATTCTAAAAGAACTTGAATTTTTTATTTATGAAAGACTATCTATAAACAAAAAATAATCAAAATTAAAAGGGGTCAAGTCAAAACGTTGTTGAATCTTCGTGAAATTGCTCAAATAATTCTTAATTAGAAGTTTGAAAATAAAAAGCTTTCAAAGATTTTTGACAGTTTCTTTTTGTATAAGGTTTCTGCCATTTCAATTTCTATCGTGCGTTATTTTGTGTTTTTGATGCGTCAAAATGATTATTTTTAATATCGAATCGAACACGTTGAGTTTAATTCAAATACTTAGTATTTAGGAATAGGGCTGATTAACTCCCACAAAAATGTTTAAATTACTGTACGGGAAAATGTTTATAAAATTTGTTGATTGACTCTTTTCACTTGTATTTTTTTTTAATTCTAAGTTAGGCTTGCTTAGTGTTAATTATAATAAATTATTAATTAAAGTCTCTGAATATCTGAAGACACCATGCAAACTAGGGATCGGGATTAAGTTTCAATAAATTAAGTTTCTCTAAGAAATTTATGGACGCTAACTTTAAAATTTGGAAGAGTAAAGCTATCAAAAAAAACCCGTGAAGGTAAAGCGTTCCAGAGATGAGAGTCTCTGTGGAAAAAGTCATCTTGAAAAGCAACAGTTCTGCACCTTTTTATATGAACCGTAAAAGGATGAGCTACAACATTTGCTCTGGTGTTACGCGATAGGTATGCTAGTTCAGGTAAAATTGATTTAATCTCTGTAGAAGTTCATTCATCCATAATGTATTTGTAGAAAATTGTCAGGTCAGCAACATTTCGTCTGTGCTGTAAAGAATCAATCTCATTGGTAAGAGTTGAGCTGCCAATCAGTTTAATAGCTCTGTGCTAAACAGAATCAAGGAACTTCAAATTACTATAATAAGCTCCACCCCATACGCGAGAACAGTATTGCATGCAGGGACGTATAAATGATTTGTAAATTAATAGAAGCTGCTCGCTATTAAAAAAATAAATAAGAAAGAGAGTTGGTAACAAAGCAGAACCCTGAGGACTTATACTACTAATACTACTTATAGAACTTATACTAGAAAATATCTATCGCGTGGCTGACTTTTTAATTTATGATAATTAATATTTAAATTAATCCTTGGATCAATGGTGCATCTTTTGATTATTGTATCTTATATTCATGTTCTACAATCGCCGGGACCATTCTCGCAACGATTGGTTGCTGGGTAATATTAGTTTATAGTTTAATCATTATGATTGGTCAAATGACAGAGATATGAAGAGTTATACCAACGACCAATAATGGGGTGTGTGAAACATTCTAGTTTGTTAATGTAGTAATCGTAGTTAAACTGGTGTGGTTGATAATCTTGGTTCGTCTGACTTTGGGGTCGTCAGAGTCCCTGAGTTCTACACTCATTTGTATCAGTTTTCTTGTGAGGCTTTTACTTGCAATTCAACATGTGCACTGGGTGGAGGAATAGTGTAATTGAATTCACAGACTGAAGCTAGTTGGTATCATTTCAAGGCACGCAGTTTCTCTAAAGTTCCCGATAGTGATTCCATTATCAGAAATATACAGTGTTCATTACAGGTGCAATTGTTGCATATAAAAAATAAGACCAGCCATACTTAATATTGTTTTTACTAGGCTGACACGTGTTTTCTTATTAGACAAGACATTTTATTTCTAAAAATTTAGAGCGGGTTACATGTGAGGTAAAATAAATATTCATTAATTTTATTAAGTCTTCCAGGTTACTAAAAACAAAAATCTCGAGGCCGAATAAAGTTTTTCGTAAGTTCATTTAAGTCCATATTATATTACGAAACTTCATGGATTTTACATGTGGGATGAGTATACTAATGATTCTCACTATTTCCATTAGCTTTATATCTGTAGGTATTTTTAAACAAGCATTTTAAGGTCGACCAAAGATTTCTTGAATTGTCAATTATATTAGGAAATCAAGTGTCAATTATGTCAAATCAAGTGTCAATTATATCAAGAAATTTCAAAGAGGCTATATTACTATTACGTAGCATTTTATAATTAGTGATTAGAAGAATTAATTAAAAACATTAATTAACGTAAATGAAAAAATCTGTAAGTTAAATCCGATTTCACAGAGGTTACATTAGGTAGATTAAAGTGTCGTGAGAACATGGTCTATAAAGACTTTCTTTGCATTTATTAATCAGTTATTTTTTTGCTAGTAATCAAAAATATACCACAAGAAAATCGAGTACTATAAACAACGAACAAATTAAAAAAAATATAAAAATAAAAACAAATATAAAATTATTGAACGAAATGGGATTGCCCACAAAAATGGAAGGCATCCAATAGTGTTTTTTTAATTTTATTTAATTATTTAATAACTATCGAAAGAATTATAGAGATAGTTTGTTCGATTGCCATCCCATCCGTGCGTATATATCTCTCTGATGTCTACTTGAAACTACTTCACATATTGGCCACAAATCTGGTACACAAGTATCTTATGCCAATATCTCCCAAAACATTGATTTTCAGACCAGCAGGACAATTATTGGAGGACACGAGATTTGGTGGAGGTCAAAAGTTGTGTGTTTTTCTATGGAGATGTTATCTCAGAAACTAATTGACCTCAACCTTTTAGAAGTTGCACCCTCTAAAAATTCTAAAATAATTATCGGCCTTCTGAAATATCTATATTAATGATTATTATATCACCTATAAGATGTTGAGTGTGCTAGTGGTAGCACGCTGGACTTTGTACTCAGAGGAACCGGGTTTGAATTCCATCTAGGTCAAACAATTTTAGACAAACCACCAACAAAAGTTGGTTGGCTTTCCAACTAACTGATAGTAAGCTTATATCTAGTAAAATGGAAAAACCATGGGTTGATCACCCATAGAAAAACAAATCGGTTTAATTAAGTTTTCAAGTGAAACTCGACAATAAAATTGAGTGAATAGATGAAATTAAATACAGGTAAGTGACACTTCTTGACAGCCTATATGAGCATATTCTGTACAAAAAAAATATTTAGTCAAATTTGACTTATTAAAACGTGATATGAACAGGATGTGGGAAGTATGAATATGTAGAATTGTATAAGTGAGCTCTGACTTATATAATTGATGTGACAATCAAATTTTTGTTTGTGGTGTTCATGATCCATGTAGGAGCGGTGCCCAGTTAATCAGCTTCAAACATTAACCATTTACTAGCAACAGCGGCATAATTACAATGGTAGGCAATTTTTTTACGGTTGTTTATTACGTTCGTCTCATATTGTCGTGGTCTACCTCACGGTCGCCCACTCCTTGTAGTACTAGCGTGGATTTTTTAAGTCATTCTAGACTGAATCGGCTCGAAGAACATGCTCAAACCAAGCAATCTTGTTGGAACGGAAACAACCTATTATATATGGACCCTCAAGAAAATCTCTGATGTCAAATTTATATCGGGTTCTGTACTCTCTATTGACTGTCTTATGTGGACTTTAACTGTAGCGGAGTATTTAACGCTCAAATACAGTTGAATGTGATTAGTCATTTTGTGTAAGGGTCCACGTTTGTGACCCATACATCACCACTGGTCTAAGCAACGTCTTATATAACTTGATTCTTGTTTTAGTTGACACATACGATGTTCCAAGGACAATCAAATATTTTACAGAAAAACTGTACAAACAATTTTGTTCACTCAATATTACATCACAAAGAGAGTTACTTATATGTATGTACAAAATTGTAAATGGCTTAGTGAATAATAGTTTTGTATTAGTTAAAACACAAGTACAACACGAGTCGTCAGTTTCGTTACCAAATTGATTTTTTCAACACAACTGCATCGAATAGCAATGTAGCATGGACCATTTTAATAATCTCTCACATGGTCTAAAAGATGCCAATAACCTTTCAAAATTTAAGAATAAAGTTATGAAATACATATACCTTACAATTAATTGGCTCGACTAACTTTATTTATAGTGAGATCATCTTGGTGAACGTCTTGGTGAACGCAGTGATACTGTTCATCGTCTTGGTGAACGCAGTGATACTGCACTTGGTGCATTTTAAACTTGCTAAAGTACTATTTTATAAGCTACAAACTCATAAGGGTCTGCACTCTGCATACTTTTAGTTTAGCTTTCTTTTATTTAATTTTTATTTTTCAATTTAAAGTCAATAATAACAGAAACGCTAAGATATCATTTATTGTTAAATGATGCTGCTTATATGACTTAGGCATGACTAGCATTAAAATCTGTTATTATAATATTTATTGTCATTTGTTTAATTTATAAGTATTTATTAAAGTCCTTAAAAATCTTTAAAATAATAATAAAATCAGTAATTTTCGTTCTACTTAAGGAAGTCTATTACAATGCGCCAAGTTTTAATACCATCACTAAGAGTTTCTGAAGTCATAAAAGATGGAATGCGGCGGTTTATTCCAAATCGACTAACCACTCCCAAAACTGAGCCTTGGTTCACGCGGGATGTTGATGAGGCGGTGAGAAATAAACGCAAAGCATTTAAGGCGTATAACTCAAATAAAACACCTGAAATATATTGTGCCTACAAGAAAGCAAGAAATATTAGTAAATACAAAATCAATTTTGTCAGTCAAATCAGTGCAGAGCAATTTTACTCGATCCTCTATTCCAACCTTAGTTCTGAATGGCATTCCTGTAAGTGAATCAAAAGAGAAAGCCGATATTTTGGGTCGTATTTTCGCAGAAAACTCAAACATAGTTGAACCGCCCCATCCTCCTACATTTCTACCTCCAGTTGAAACAAAAATGAAGCCAATTGTTTTTCGATCTAATATTGTATGAAAAATACTTCTTTCAATCAATATAAACGAATCCGCTGGCCCCGATGGTATTCTACCCCTCATTCTTAAAAACTTTGCTAGGCATCAATAAATTGATTTTCTATACCATAACATCTCCAATTACATGTGTGGTTGTCATGCCATACTTAGTCAAAATCTTTTGAAATATTATTTAAAGCGATTTGCCGTCGAACAGTGACTTACTGTCATACACATTGCTGTTACTACTTTGCTTACTATTTCTCTTTTTTATTACATAACAAATTGAATCTCCTACTTGTGAAAATAATATTGAATGCAGCAACACTTTATATCTCTAGAAATTTTCTAAAATATTACTGTGAGTATGTTCGACAAATTTCATGAAAACTATATAAGTCTAAATCGATATATTTAAAAAATTTTGAAAGATGTGGATTTTGCTGCCAGTTAGATATATGTACAAGTAAAAACGGATGTGTCGGATTAGTTTAAATTAAATTCAAATTTAGTCCGAGCAACACAACGTCCGCTTAAAATAGGTAGATTTTTTGATCAAACTGATTAGCTTGCAAGTAGAATCGGCTAAGTCAGGTTAGTTTAAATTTATTAATTTTAACAATTTAATCCATTACCAAGTTGAATCTCACTTGAAGATTTAATTTCCTGAATTATCATTTACATGGTTGATTCAGCTCATACAGCTTTAACCACCAATAATTTTATTCCTTATCACAGTTTGAGAAGGTGAAGAAGAGATTCTCAGAGTTCACTAATTTTGTATAAACATTTAAATTGTTTTCGTGTGCTCGCGAGTCCCAGAATCATATTTAAATAAATTATACTAAACCAATTAATGTAAAATTTTTGATTCAAGCTTCGTCTTTTCCAATTATATAATTCTCATATCTCAATTTTTCATTCAAAGATTTTATGACGAGTCGTAGTTTAGAGTCTTTTTAACCTTGGCGAGGGGGGTGTTATATGAAGGATCATTTTTTTGTAGGGTGTCATAGGAAAGGTAATTTTTTTTCTAGTCCCAAACGGTAATTTTCTACTTTTTTGTAATTTTCGACGGCACCGTTTTTGATTTATTTCTAAAATTGTGTATTTGAGAAGAATTATTCTCGTAGAATATTATATATACGGAACCCTTGGCGAGCTATTTATATTCCCACCTGTCCTACTTTTTTTTAGTTAGTTTTATGCATTAATTACTATATTTAGTGTTGAAACATATTTGCAAGTCGATAAATAATAAACTGATATGGCTTTTTAGGAATTTATGATAAAAATTGATTTAAAATATAATTTAAAAATGATCTTGTCTTGATGAAAATGGTTTTAGATTTTGATATATAATAATAAATAATAGACTTTATAAATAAAAATATTTAGGCAAATGTCTGAATAAAATAAAAGATTTAACGTAACATTGAAAAAATGTTTTATTATTACGTCAATTTTATACAATTTGTGTAAATTTTTAATATATGAGAAAAGTTGATAAAAATAAATTTTCTTTCCGTACATCGACGTGGTGTTGCTCATGAGGCAAAATGTGATGCAAAGATAAACGTTTGTGAGGATGCAAAATACTTCGATACTGTGTTTGTTTAATGTTAACCGATTCTTCTGGTCGTACTTCTAACCAAGAACATAAATTTATTCTAATGCAATCTGTAGTCCTGATGTTTACTGCAAGGCAAGTGGGTTGATTATGTTGACATATTGGGCGGTAGATAAACGATCAAGCAAATGATTTGTACAAGTTAATGCTTATGAAATTTTAATCCACAACGCATGCTTAAAGAATGGTACTTAGGTAAAATATGTGTTTTTTAACATAGGATTTAGTTTGTCGAGCAAGTCTTACAGCATCACTCGGATTTGTCTGTAAAATTTTATTTCTTTTTAATTATAAAACTCATCAAAAATTGTTTATTTGTTTATCTCTATTTTCTCGAAGAACGACATCATATAACTTCTAAGCAAATCTAGCTTAGGAGTTATCATTTGATTTACCTGTTTTACCACTGCACCATATAATATACTAAATATTATTGGTTTCCATCCTCTAACCCAAAACTTTTCAGTTACCTCAAATGTTCCATACCAACAATATATTTATTACGTTAATTTAATATTTTCATTAAAAACTCCATAAATTCATATTTTTAAATTTTTTATTCAAGTTATCATTTTCTTATACTTTTTTCGTCTATATCAATTTTTATAATAATAATTTTATTTATACCATTTTTTTATAGTTTTATTTATGTAATTTATTTATCAATTATGATGATATTCATAGTAATAATAATAATTATAATATAGTTAATACAATAATTTTAATAATTTTAATAATTAATTAATTGTAATTCTATTTACTTTATATAGTACATTCCATTAAATTACTAATAATTAGTTTAATTTTTCTTTTATTATATTATTTAAATTTAATCTAATTACTACAATATTCAAATATTTACACAACAAAATTAGTATTTTAATATCATATTTATAAAAAAAATTAACAAAACAAAGATCGCAAATTCTTCTTACAGAAATACAATTGTTTGAAAAATAATTAAAAAAAATTATTTAAAATTAAGAAATTATTTAAAAATATGTGCACCATCATTTTTTTGTAACAAAACAGCAGTAAAAAAAAATTAAAATTAACAAGAAAACAACAATAATTTTTTTTGAAATTTTGTTTTAATAAACATAAATAAATATATATATTTTTATAGTTTTTAGTATGTTTTGTTGTTGTTTTTAGGAACAGAATTTTTAATATTTCATCAAAACTTTATAAATTAAATCATTATTCTTATGTACAAATAAAAACAATTTAAGAACTACTATATACATTCATTAGCGACATCTATATAACACATATTTTTTTTAATTTTGTTTAGTTTATAATACTGTTTCCTAGAAATTTATTTGTTTTTACTTTTAAATAAAATAAAAATGTGATTTTTTGTGATCATGGAATTTTATATTATATTATTACATGAATTTTTAATTTATATTCTAAAATAAATTAATTTTGTTTAATTAATTTTATTTTTTCAATTATTTACAAGCAATTTGATTATTTAAAAACACATTTTTCTTTGGGAACTATAATTTTTTAAAATTGTTTGTTTTGAATTTATATAAATATAGCTAGTTCGGTGGACTCCTAGATGAGGGTGGATGATTTTGGTGTGATGGAACTGTGTACGGACTAAAACGTGAGAAATGTTTTGATCTCATATCAGGTGATGGCGACCCCGAACTTGATGGTGTTGATGTGGGTGGTGGAGTTCGGGATGCAGCGGCCGCTGTTTGTTGTAAGAAATTAGCGGAAAGTTGGGGTGGCCATTGTCCTTGCCATAATCCTAAATTTAATGCATTTAAACCAGGTCGCTGATAAACTTGAGGTAATAGTAATTCAGTATATGGTGACCGACCCCACATTTGTAAATGCTGTCGTGCTTTTTCTAAAAGTGCTAATGATGCACCATCAGCATCTTGTGGTAGAAATTGTGGCATCATTGGATCTGGAAATAGTCTAAGGGGTGTACGAAGATGTTGTTCTAACAAAAGTGCATCCATTGGATCTCTGTAATGAAAAAGAAAGGAAAAAATGTTATTCATACAATATTTTTTAGATTTAAAAATTTAAAATATTTTTATTGTTTTTGTCTCTTCTTCACAAGATTGTAATCAAAAAAACATGCCACCAATTAATTAATTGTTTAGTTAACACCCAATCTTTTCTTGTCGATTCGTTTCATTTTTTTTAAATTTTATTATTTAATCTTTTTAAAAAGGAAAACGAAATAAAAACATTTTTATTGTTTTCTTATCTTTAAAATGAAATCTTGTAATTTGAGAGAAGATAGTCTCGTCACACATTGACATTGAGTCAATCGGTTATATAATTATTTGATATAGGATGACAATATTGCGATTAGTAGAATATGATAAAACCACTTTTGTATAATTGGAAAAAACAAACAGGTAGAATTGGAAAAATGTATTTCTAAAAAGAAACTCTGTTCAATTGTAGAATGAGTACACATTATAACAAACACATTATAACCAAACCAAATATTCCCTATGCCAGCGTTTCTTAAACTAGGGGTCGTGACCCCAACTGGGGTCGTTAGATTTTTTCATGGGGTCGCGAGGCATTCCCAATTTAAAACAACTACACTAAAATTTCTATCTAAATTTAAGTCTTAAATTAACAAATTTTGCAAGGTTTTTGAATTAATTTTTCAAGGTTTTAGAATTGGATGATTTTTTAAATGTTCTAATGTTTTCACTAATCTTTTGGTGACATTACACAATCCATAAAACAATTTTGTAGTCGAACCGTATTCTTTTATATTTATATACATTTTTGTGGTTTTCCATTTAGCAATCTTGTGTAATTTACACATATTTTTAAATCACGAGAAGAAAGACCACTGTGTTTGATTTGCAATAAAACTTTAGCAAGTGAGAGTTTCAAGCCAGCTGTTTAAATCAGCTGGGATTTAAGCAACTGGTTATCAGTCGGTAATCACTGACCTGAAAATCAGCTGTTATGGGAGCACTTCATGGGCGTCTGTAGTGATGGTGTCGCTGCCATGACAGGTAACCTAAATT